>JH432074.1:362400-454603 GCA_000239455.1 Strigamia maritima
TTAAAAAATTTATTAAATTTTTAAATTTTTTAATTTTAAGATTTAAAAAGATGAAAATAAATGAAAATAACAAATGGAAAATTTTATTTAAAACTACTTGCAATGTTTACTCCTGTTAGATCTTGAACCAAATCTTTGATTTTTCAACTATAATGCAAATATGACGTAAATTACGTCATATTTGCCTTTTAAAAGTCATTTCAGGCAAATAAGTGACTTTCTTTACAGGATTGAACGCACCTAATGTAATGTGTACAGCTGTGTGAATAAATGTGGAACCACCTTAAAGGTTCCATCCGTGTAATGCGCCGGCGAAACGTTTCGTCGGCGAATCGTTGCGTTGACGTAACGTAACAAGCGATCATTTAAAAAAAAAAATTTAAAAAAAATTAGCGTCGATGAATTGTTTCGTCGATGAAATGATCGTCGACGAAATGAATCGTCGACGAAACGTGGTCGCTAGAAGCGACCATTTACGAAAAGAAAAGAAAAAAAAAAAAATGGGTCGGCGATACGTTGCGTCGACGAAATAAGGGAACCCCGTTTTTTTCTGTGTGCAAACTTACTCAGATAAAATTTTCCAATTAAGATAATTCTCTTCAAACTCAACTCTCTCAACTATTCTCAGGTATAGTGCTGATTCGAAATAAAAGATATTTGCCTTCCTAATCAAAAAAAAGGGATAAGATATGCAAGTACCTTACCCACAGAATTGTTTAGAAGTTGATGAGAAGCCTTTAAAAAAATCCGTGGCATCTCAAAGATGTGCTTGGCAAGCAAGTCTCTTGCTCGCTTCTACTACGTTATGATGTCATTAATTCTAAGCACCATTCCAAAAGCCAATCTTTCCTGATGCTTGTAATTTTCAATCGATATCTCATTCCATGTAAAATACTTGAAAAGTTATTGAAAGAATTTGAGCATGAGCTTTTGACTAGACATGAATCACCAGTCTTTACAATTTAATTAAATCGTATTCCCACAACATACAAGAGAAATAAAACAGACTATACAGAATACTGTAGAACATTTTGACTGTCGCATGAAGTGAAGGAAATGTTTAATAAAACTGTACGTTTGCATTATTAGACGAGCTTGCTTGCCGTGTTTACGTATAAGTTCGGAGATTCTAACTTTCTAGTTGATACTGATGTAGAATTCTTTTCTTGTCCGCAGGTAATTTGATTTTTTTTGTGAGTCTTGCCTTTAAAGTGAAAGTTTGTAAAATTAATGTAATATTTGTTTTTCACTCATTTTTCACTCTTTTTCACTTCCAAATTTTTTTTTTAGATTGAAAAAAATACTATTTTTTCTCACATCAATCAAGAATGAAAACATAATTTGCTGAGATTGATCTGCAGTCCTCATAATAAAAGACTAGCACAAGTAAAAAAAAGATCTTTTTGAAAAATCTGATAGACAACAATACTTTGCATAGAAAAACCTGCCACATAACAAATCGCTTATCCACAGCCATCTTATGCTTAGTTCCCACTTGGCAGAAATTCCGACAGAAAATTTTCTGCTGTGCAGAAAAGTATGTTTTTCTGTCATTGGTTCCCACCTGCGGACTGAAAATTGAGCAAAAAAGTGCAGAAAAGTAGAATTTAAAAATAGATGCCAGTTAAGGAAGGCAATTTGTAAACACTCCTGGTTTCTACACTCAAAATTTTCTACAGCAGAAAATTTTCTGTCGGAATTTCTGCCAAGTGGGAACTAAGCATAAAGCTGTAAATCATAAATATGACCATCCAATAAATATTATTTAACCTGATTACGAAGGGTTTGTCCAATACTGGTGTAAAGCAGTTGAGATAATTACAAACAACAGATAAAATTACTTTTGTACTTTATTAATTGGCTAAGTGGCTTGTTTAAGTTGATGATGTTAATGGCCAACCTAGAGCGAGGACATATATCACCGTGATAGTCATTTGATACAAGTGATCGATCCGACAGCCAGTGGTTTCGATTTCGACGAGAACTGACCACAAACGGCCATCCAATTTATTGACTCCATAGATGAAGCTGTCACTAACAGGCAATGTTCTTTTAATAATGTTATAAGCTATTTATTTGAAATGACAAAAAAACCTTCATCGTCCTCCACTTTCCCGCATTAGCTTTTTTTGTAGCTGCACGTTTTTTTTGTTGCTAAAACATAATTAAGTGTTTTGAGAAACAAGGATTACAAATTGCAGAGTAAAAAAAAACCCATTCACTTGAAAATTTAAAAAAAATGAAGTTACCAAACATAGATGCCAGATTACCCTTTTTTTGCAATTCCTTTATGCTGAAACTGATAAAAAAAATTAAAATCCTACAAACATGTTTTTTTAATAATAAAAGTACAATGATACATTTATTATAAATGAAGGAAAAAATAATTAGACGATTTTAATTTTCAAATTATTTTTGAAAACTTCTTTGCAAATTGAAAAACTATCGAACCAACTGTAACAAAAAGCAAGTTTTTTATGAAAAACAAAAAAACAAAAAAAAAACAACTAATCAATTTTTGCAGAAGCTCTCGGCTGAAAATGTCAAACATCATTTGCATATTTCAAAACTTGATGCACAACAAAATCAAATATCTATTGGAAACATTCAAAACTTGCCTTAAATAACCAACACAGCGTGTGATTGACAGTAAACTAAGCCTCAAGAGTGACACTGATGTACTAACACTCACGACAGCCATTTTCCAATATGGCAAAGTGCCACGATGCTGTTTATGCACCCATAACATAGAAGGAAACAGGTGGCCAGATACAATACTTTTATGGTCAATAAGTTAACCGCAACATGGGGCAAGGAAGAAATGACAAAGAGGAGAAAAATGAGGCCACTTTGACAACGCTCCAAACTCAAGTCTCATATCCTTAATGTTCGACTTTAAGCTTGAAATAAGTGAGTGGACGTTTTTGATACGAGCGTCAAAATTGTAGTATAAACTTGTTCTATTAACGTTAATATGAACTAGGCTTTAAGAAACTATTTTTTTCTACAGCTACCAATAAAACTTTAAATGGACACTCTCGCAAAAAACCTCACGCGTGTTCTATGTGGTGTGACTAACAAAGGAAAAACAGCATTCTCATTGGAATACGCCTATGTCAACTCAAGTAGCAAACCAAACAGCATTGAAAAACGTTGCATCCAAATGACTGCTTAATATAAACAGTCTGAAACATCCCCTCTAATATAAATAAAGGTAACATGCAGTTGAAAGCCTTGACCATTCTTGCTCACTGTTAGTCCTAATGGATTAGTCTTAATAGCTCATGGGCTTCTAATTTTAAGAAAAAAACCGATTTTATTCAGAAATCAAATATAAATAAATATTTTAGTGCTTAAAATGTTGCAGTGTGCAGATGACAGTACAGAAATTCAATATTTTGCATGAAATGTAAATATAGAAAATTTCAATATCATCAACTCGGAAGTTGATTGACAGTGAGACAATCCTATAATCTTCAAAAAGTAAAGTCTCTTTTTTTTATTATGTATGCCGTATTTTACATAAAGCAATAAAAATTCCTCCTGACTATAAATTTTATAAATGCCATCACAAAAACTACAAAAAGAGAAAAACTTAAATGCTCACTATTACTCTAGTTACATGAACACGCTTTTCTGGAAAATGACGTCATCATTTCTCAAGTGGAGAAGTAAAAAATGAAGTATTCACTCTAGTTTCCACTTTTCCACGTGATGAATGATGACGTCATTTTCCAGAAAAGCGTGTTCTTGTAAACTTACAAGTTAGTAAATGTTGTGTTAAAAAATATTATAAAGTTATAATTCAATACTAAATTCTATTCATCAATTCGTGCACGAAACTCCCATTGGTTAATGACCTATGCATTGTACAAAGTATATATTGTGATATCTTATTTTAATCCTCTAGTTGGGTTGAGTCGAAAAATCATTGTTTTGTAGTCCAAAAATGTGCATGCCATCAAGGACTACAATCTAATGGACAAGAAACTTAATGCTGTGGGGCGTCTATGTCTGACTGACTCCCACAATCCTTTGCGCCATAAATTAGTACGCCACCTTATGGTAAAAATATGTAACATTGATAGTTGATTGACAGAACTAATTAATTGATACACAGTAAATATATGCAAGTCCTTGTAATATGTTTGCAAATTGCAGCATAATTCTACTTTTACTGCTGATTAGATTACTGCTATTACTGGAATATTACTTCTTAGATTGTAGTCCTTGATGCCATTAGGTGCGTTCAATCCTGAAAAGGAAAAGTCACTTCTCCTTATCTGCCTTATGGAAAAGTCACTTCTCATTGAACACACTTTAAAATTGTTCATGCATTTTCATTTGTATTTTTTATTGTTTCAATTGTTGAAAAAAATCAGATTTTGTACATAAATTGTCCATTCCATATTGCCTAATATATTTCATGAGAATTTGCTAGAAAATAAATAAAAATTGTGAAGAATAATGACAACTATTTTGACGGACATGACCGAACATCGTGGCCGACGTAGGTGCACGTTCTGCGGCCACGATGTTCGATGATGTCCGTACCCGATTTTTCGCAACTCTTACCTATTTTCATGTTGATTTCTCAAAGAATCATTAGGATGTTATTGAATAAAGTTCAAAATTAACAGGATTTATTTGTTAAAACTTCAGTTTCCAAGATGGATGCCACTAAATCTTTTTTTTGTGAGCACTGCGAATGTGCAGTAAAAAAAAGTGACTTCTATAAGGCAAAGAAGTGAGTTGCGTTTGCCCTTTCCCTAAAGTCACTTCTATAAGGCAAATATGACGTAAATTACGTCATATTTGCCTTTTAAAAGTTATTTCAGGCAAATAAGTGATTTTTCTTTTCAGGATTGAACGCACCTAATGTTAACAAACGAAAATGCTTGTAAAATATTTTAAAAAATTATTTACATTTGGGTTTTTGTATTGTTGTTCACATTTTTTGGCTACAAAAAGATGATTTTTTGACTCGGCTTGACTAGACTCTATTTATCATTTCGTGCGCGAAACTCCCATTGGTTAATGACCTATATTGTACTGAAAGTATATATTGTGGTATCTTATTTTAATCCTCTAGTTGAGCTGAGTCGAAAAATCATTGCTTTGTAGTCCATAAATGAGCAACAAATGAAAATGCTTGTAAAATATTTTTAAAAATTTATTTACATTTGAATTTTTGTATTGTTGCGCACATTTTTTGGCGACGAAACAATGATTTTTCGATTCGACTTGACTAGAGGATTAAAATAAGATACCACAATATATACTTTCAGTACAATATAGGTCATTAACCAATGGGAGTTTCGCGCACGAAATGATAAATAGAGTATAGAGGATTAAAATAAGATACCACAATACTTTCAGTACAATGCAAAAAGTTTACTTTTCAGTTTCTTGCACGAATTGTTGGATAGAGTTTAGAGAAATAATGCAGGTACGTATATAATTTTCCTTTTACATAATTACAGATATAAAAACTTTAATTATGCAAGCATGAAAAAAATATTTGCCTAGTCTTCAACAAAGTGACAAAACAAAACAAACAAACAAATAAACAAAGCGAGGGACGAAAAATAAACTTAACTTCTCTGTAAATTCTGACATTTCCCATGAGCTCTACAAGTCCACATACAAGTATACCTAAACTGCAAAAATTATATATTTTAACTTTCCTGGAGCGTATCTAAATGTAGCAACATAAGCCAACCTATAGGTCATTTTTGATTCTTTCGAAGCTTTCAAGCAGTGCATAAGAGTGTTACTTTGAGTGTTTTATTTAATTATGTATAATCTCATAAACCTCAGCTAACTAACTTAATAAATACCCTTCGAGAAAAAGATGGCTTATAGATTAAAATTTGAATTTACCCCCAGCAAAGGCGATACGAAATGAAATAGTTAAATAAATGACTTAAAGCCACATAATTTGCATCATATAATTCTAGCAAATCTACTCGCTTATTTACATCTCCTAAAGTAAGTATTAAAAACTATTAAAAACTATTAAAATTTATTGTGTATAGTTAAAAGACGCTTATGTTTCCAAATAGCATTAACTAATTAGCAGCCAAAGTATATCAGGCAAATCTATCAACAAAATAATTAATCCATGCATTATTTTTAAGTAATTTCATAAAAACCTTGAACCTTGAACATTATTAAAACTTACGTAATGCTATTAATGCTATAGCTGCATCAAAACTTTAAAATTTTATAAAAAGCGATGGTCGGTTTTAAATCCAAGAAAACAGAAGAAAAGAAAGAAAAAAAACTACCTTTAATAAAAGCATATATAACCTATTTTCGAACCTAGCGAAGAAACAGGTCTAATATCGCCAAACAAGCCTGCAGTTTCGGGTTCCAATGCTGCATGGAGATAGCTGCTTACAACTAAGACTGCGCAGCTTAGATGCCAGATGCATCCATCCATCCATCTCTAACTTCCAAAGTCGTTTACTCACTTGCATCCTTCCGAGTCAGAAAAATTCCACACCTGTGACTCTTTAACAGTATTTTATTCTAAAACTAGTAGTACTGAAGTAAGACACTTGAATATAAACCGATAAATCAAAAATCTCCTTCATCTAATCGTCTTTTAATACTTGATAAAGGTAGGCAATAGGCCCTCATATATTTTTTAATTTTAACCTTAACTATAGAACATACCGACACTTAAGCACACTGCTCCGATTTTCCACCATGTTTGTCTTTTAGCTAAAGCTTAGCGAATTGAGATTCATATCAGCTCGCCGCTTGCTGTCAATTCTCACACACTTTATGATGTCATAAAACTGTACATCCGTCTGCGTTGGATTTTAAAATTCATCACTCTTCTTCAGATTTATTGCCATCAGATACAATCAAAGGATAACCTACAACTTTAAAAGAGCAGCTAATATGATGCATTTGACAGCGACTTATGAGCCAAGAAATTGTAATAAAAGTCTAAAACGTGAAGAAACTCTAAATACCACACGATGGCATGATTGCATGTGAGAGAATGACCATTAAACAGCACAAGTTGGCTTTAAGTATCAATTGCAAGTTTCCTATACTTCAATGTACTTTAAATATAATGATCAAGTATTATATATTAAAACTAACACCCCAAGACTTTCACCAGATGCTGCATTTCCCACCTCTATCTAAGCCATGATGCATCCAGAACCCAATTTTCAACACTTCTCTTTAAGCAATTGCCTACTGGAGGGCAAATATTGAGGAGCACAAGGATCATAAAAAATATTCTCAAGCGTTTACGTTTAAATTTGAAATAGTTCTCATCTTCCTATACCGTATACAAAATATAAAAAAAAATAATAAAAAAATTTGGCTCTTAAGAACTAGCTTAAAGTTGCTTCTAAAATCCTTCAATTAGTAATTTATTTGCAATGCGTGAAGCTTTTCAAAACTCAACTCACATCTCAACTCGCTTCGTGTCATGAGGGAATCGCATTTAATCTCAATTCATTCCTCACGTCTTGTGGAGATTGGTCAAGCGAGCAAATCGAAATCTGTGGCGTCTTCAATTAAAAAGAGGGAAGGAAGAGTGAAGCATACTCAACAGGACACTTCTTTAAACTTTAATTAAGGCGCCTGCCATGCGCGAGGAAAAGGGATTTAGTGCACAAGTTTCATGCTACTTGAACATCGGCACCCATATTTTTCTTAATTTTTTCCCCCTTTTTTCCAATACTCTACTTAACGCTTGTTCTAGAATGAAAAATAAGTCTACTTATTCAAATATATTTTGCACATAACATGCACAATTTCTTCAATCTGTTTCCACACCTCTTCACCCACGTGCTAATTAGAATGCCTACAGAGTAAAAAATCTATTTACTGTAAATAGGATTTTTTTTGTAATTTAGCTTATAGATCAAAACACTAAACAAGTGTTGTTGTCTAGGGTTAAATGTACTGTAAAATAGCAATTTGGTCGGTATTTCATGTATTTCATAGTACATTTAGGCTTTAGCACTAAATGTCGGGCACAGTAACAAATTGTACAGCGGAGCCCAACTTCTTAAATTATCCACTCCTGCAGTCTGTCAGGCCCCTCGTACAATTGGCAAAATCACTTCCCGCGCACTAATTGAAAATTACATCCAAAAATCATTGATAAGCATTGTTCAAGTAATTAAAACTCTTGAAAAGTTAAATAAAAAAAACCACAATTCGTGAGATCAATTAACATAGAAAAATAACAAAAAAAGTCTTTTATGTTTGCCGACCATATATAAATCAGCTTAAAAATTTCAATATAAAACAATTTCCAAGTCATTATGAACAAAATATTGGCGTTTCAGCATTTCAACACCATGATTGAAAAATTCCAATTAAAAAGTTAATCCAAATGATAACCTCTAGGGTCACCATGTCATTCACATAAAGATTTCAATTTGTAGAAATGAATAGGAAAGTCAATACTATCTCTAACTGCACGTCAAAACAAAATACAGAATATTTACACATATCTTGGAAATCGATTATGCCGCATCTAAAATAAACCCAGCAATTGAAAAGGCAGAATTAGAATTTTAAAACAGTCTCAACAACATAATTTAAAAAACATACTCATAAGAAATGATACTGTAATAATAAATTAAAAAGTCAAGAAACCAAATATCTTTCCTTCAAAGCAGAACGTTAGGCAATTTCGTCTTTGGAACTTCATCCAATTCTCTTTCAGTCTCTTTCTCCGAATCGACTAATTAAAAGCTGGAGCATACATCACTAGTTTTAGTTGCCAAAAGGGGCCTCGACATATCTGTATTAGGCACCCGTGGGGCTGTGGGCCATGGTATCAAAAGTAAAGAGGAGAACTGTTGAGAGATTGAAGTATGATTTATGACCTGCATCGACAAAACACCATTGGCTCAGATGCTGGAGAAATGCACCGAATTTGCCGTAGCATTCTATAAACAAATCGTTCCAAGAAATTCCAAGTTGAATGTCACAAAAATAAAATGGCAAACGAGTGATATATTTGACCCGAATGAAATTGCTATTTTGCAAGCTAATTACTGAACGCTTGTGTATTTTAAATGGTCGGGCTTTAAGCATCTTTGCTCTTGATAACAATGATTGAGGCAAGAGAAAGTTGGTGGTGCCAGTGATTACTCTGTGTCGTTAGAAGTGACAGCCTTTCCACTACGTTAGCCAAACAAACTCCGTTCGCTTAACGACTATAATAAAGCACGCAAGCGTCAGAAGTTAGTGAGCAAGTCATAATCAATGAAGCTTAGGTATAATTAGAGGTTTGTCCACCGAAGAATGCATCTCAACATCCGCTGTCCTCTCATCCTTTCTCAAATTCTGATGAGATTGACGTGAAAATTTGACATTTTCTTATGCTTCTAAAAGAGAGTAACTTAATCGAATGGATTATAAATTTAATTAGTTTTTTTATTGAGTTTCAAGTGCTTTTAAGAAACGATAATAAAATTGTATATCACATTTAATACATTCTAGCTGATGTTTTTAGATAATAATAATAATATTAATGTACAATACCGTACATTTCGGTCGATTCTATTATACCCCAATTACCAGAAATAATTTTTAAATTTTAATTCCCTGTTATTATTTGGTACTTGTCTGTTATTTATCTACCGCTCGTTCCCTCTGTCCTAGCCTGAGATGCCTGCGGTGGGCTGACCTAACCATACTATGTGTTTATATACTTATTACCATAGTCTATGGATATACCATGTTATAACTTTAAGTTTTTTCTACGAACGAAGTAAAGATAGTTAAAAGTAATAACGATAAAAACCTAGTCAGGTTAGGTCAGCCCACCGCAGGCCTTAGACTAGGACGGAGGAAAAGGGTGGAGGAGAGATTCAAGAGCCCTCTAATCAAAATGTCCAGCATTTTAGGCACCTTATTTTAGTAATTCAGGTACCACCTGTTGTTATAATATAAAAGAACCGCATTCCTTACTATACTCTATTTATTAAAGCCTAGTACACACACCAATTCAAACTCAAAATATTCGGCCAGTCTGAATTTTCCATGTGACAATTATCAACGGAATTTTAAATAATGGATAATGTCACATGGAAAATTCAGACTGGGAATAATGTGGTACACATGGTTTGTTTAATGACATCATATTACAAATGGCAACTGTCTGAAATATTTTGTTGCAAATGGCTACCGTTGAAATGTGCAATCAGGGACTTGGTGCAATGAGGATGATGACGACGATATATTCGAAAATCAATGTATTGGGCTACTATTAGCTGCTGTTGGCGGGATATATGTTCTATCCTGCCAAGAAATGAAAAGAAAAAACGAAAAGCTAGAAGATGCTGGGTTTGTCCGTACTTGATGCAACGTTCGAACATGCGGTTTAAGCGACCGGTTAAAAATAAAGATAACCAGATGTGATCTGGTTATCTTTATTTAACCAGTCGCTTAAACCACATGAATTATGGGTAGTTGGAAAGATTCCATGCACGGAAACAATAGGTGGTTTCCCGCGCACCAAGTGCGCAGTAAGAATAATTTTTTCAGCTACGGAATATTTCCTCACAAGGAAATTTTTTTGTGTGTACCACAAAAACAGGAATTTTCAGATTTCGATTTCCTGTGCCATTCCGTGTACGGAATGAGCTTGTGTGTACTAGGCTTAAACTGTAAAACAAGTAGGCCTATCAGTCTACCAAAAAAATTATACATTGTTTTTCAAGCATTAAAAATTGAAATATTAGGTGCATTCAATCCTGAAAAGAAAAAGTCACTTCTCCTTATCTACCTTATGGAAAAATGACTTCTCAATAAACACACTTAAATTGTTCATGCATTTTCATTTGAATTTTTATTGTTTCAACTGTGGAATAAAAATTAGATTTTGTTGATAAATTGTCCATTCCATCTTGGCTAATATGAGAATCTGCTAGAAAATAAATAAAATTTGTGAAAAATAATGACAACTATTTGGATGGACATGACCAACATCGTGGCCGACGTAGGTGCATGTTCCGCGGCCACGATGTTCGGTGATGTCCGTACCCGATTTGTCATCATTTTTCGCAACTCTTACCCATTTCATGCCTATTTTTCAAAGAATCGTTAGGATGTTGTTTAATGAAGTCCCCACCTACAAAATTGGCAGGTTTTATTTACTAAAATTTTAGTTTGGAGTCGAGAAACATCAATGATCTAATCGTTTCCAAGATGGATGCCGCTAAGCACTGCGCATGTGCAGTAAAAAGAAGTGACTTCTATAAGGCAAAAAAGTGAGTTGTGTTTGCCTTTTCTCTAAAGTCACTTAAGTCACTTCTATACGGCAAATAAGTTTTCAGGATTGAACGCAACTACTATTAAACTGAAATTTTTAATTTTTTAATGAAATAAATCACCATACATTAAATAACCAAAATTTTGGCCTAATTAAAATAAAATCAACTTTGAGCTCATTATCAATTTCGGAATGTAATTTAACACTGAAATAACAAGAGAATTAATTACCTTCTGCTGGATGTTATAACCAAGTTTAAACAAGAATTTCAAAGTGATATTAAAGGTCAAGTGCAATCTAAAATTTAATTTTAATGTGTGAAAGAGTGTTAACAATAACATATATTTCATTTTTTTAAATATTTTATTGTTGCATATTTATTATTTTATAAACAAAACAATGTCTAGTTGGCTAGCCTTGTTTGCAATGCATCATGGTCGAGCAAGGATTAAATGACGTCACCAGTTCTGATTGTTAACAAAATAACCATCTGCGCATGCGCATATTCATGCGCATGCTCAGAGAGTTTAAATTTGACCAAACCTGAGAACTAGTTCTGGATCATTTGAACTTTAGGATTGGGAACGTCATTCGACTATGATGCTTTGCATTGTGGAGAAGGAATATTGGAATTGTTATATAATAATAAATATGCAACAATAAAATATTTAAAAAAATGAAATATATGTTATTGTTAACACTCTTTCACACATTAAAATTAAATTTTAGATTGCACTTGACCTTTAACCGCTTATTAATTTAATTGCATGTTAAGACAAATATTATTTGGATGTTGACAACCTTTACTTCCAACATCATTCTCATGATCTTTAAGATT
Organism: Strigamia maritima; assembly: GCA_000239455.1. Lineage (NCBI taxonomy): Eukaryota > Metazoa > Arthropoda > Chilopoda > Geophilomorpha > Linotaeniidae > Strigamia > Strigamia maritima. Next base: position 374,502 of record JH432074.1, read on the forward strand.
AATTGATTAATTTAAAGTGTTCTAATTAAACTTCTGCTGCAATTAGCTCATTTCTTCAATCTTGATCGCATTATCAGACTAAAGTTGTGAGAAATTAGTTCATTCCGAGTAAATAAGTACAACAGTCATTTGTTTTTTCCACCAATTTCCCATTTAAAGAATTCTTTTCATGCCACAAGTCGGGGAAAATGGAGTGTGGAAGATTGCTCTTGTAACTGCTATACGAGTATTATTTCATTACCGGTTACTTTTCTATGTTTATATAAGACTACAATTTTTTCACGAATCTAAAGCAATTTTAAGTCACATCTATATATACAGTATATATATTTTAATGTAGTGCACATAGCTCGCTTTTAAAATAAATCTCGAGTTTCAAGTCCCATTTCTTATATTAACTCAAGTCTAATGTTCCCATGCACTAAACGCCACTGAATTTAAAACAAGCATAAAAAACTTTAAAAAATTTAATTCAAATGCAAAATGTCGTGACACAAGTATAATTTTTTCAGATATTTTCCATCCCTTCCAACGTTCTCCACCCATAAACGTGCAAATTCGCCAGCAATTACAGAAAATTGCTGAATCATGCCTTTGCATATTATACGTCACTGTAAAAAAAATCTAAAAAAACTAAAAAGAACACTTTGATAATTACTATTTCTAGGAACATGAACATATTCATAACCAAATTATAGTTCAAAATCTAAATCATATTGCTTTTAAATGAAACGCTATTAATTCAATACAGTACTTTCATCCTCAAAGGTACATAGAATAACTTCAAAATCTTATCTCTTAATTTTAATGTATATGGTACGGTTGATTGAAACTTTTGTTTCAATTTTTATTTTTTGGTTTCCATAGAAACCATGACAAAAAACAGTACAAAGGAAAATTCTAAAATTTCTCTATTTGTATCTCCATGACGTCCTTGTTAAAATAATCAAGCGATCAACCCACTAATGCAGTTTGCATCATAAAGTAGAATTCATCAAATTCTAAATTCAAAAATATTTTTGAAAATCCAAATAATTAGAAAAATCCTATACTACTTTGGTCAACTAAACTACCAAAATAATTTTTCTCATGTACTTATTGCATTCGTATACATGAGTTTTTAAACCTGTGACTGATTTAAAGCAGCAACTGTACATATTGCACTTACTGTTAGATAGTGCAAATTTACACTTTAGACTCTTAAGAGCATTTTTATACCCGAAAAAGTGTGCACTTAAAAACGCACTTTTTCAACTCCTGAGAGCATTATTTCCCACAAAATTCCACCTTTATATTTCCGAGCGCAAGCAACTTTAAAAAATTGAAAATATATATCAGCTTTTAATAACAAATAAACATTTTTTTTCTTCAAATTTTAGTCAAATTTTTCTGCCAAGCTTCAAATTCAACTGCACTTTTGCGGAATAAGGGCGGCTTTGCGGTGTGCCTTTGGGGTGAAAACCTATTACTTTTCTAGCTTTTTTTTTCCAGTGGGATTTTTTGAACTCAAAGACAATGAAAGACGATCAAACGCACAAAGAGGAAAGGAAAAAAGAACATGCATGAAAAAAACACACACCAACTCGATCCCATACGCCAATGAAAAGCAATTGCTTTGCTCTTCTGTTATGCTGAAAGAAATCCATGAAACGTCTTTGACTTCGAACATCAGCAAATTAAAGTAACATATTTGTATTTTAATTTTTAATTATAATTTCTATGAGTTTTTTTTTTTTAAATATTTCGTTGCTAACTTGGAAAAGTACTTACATTTTATTTCCCCAGAATCAATAATTTTTTTCACTGGGATTCAAGTTTTCGTCGTTTCCAGCTTATCACTAAGAATCTGCTTATCATGAATAATAAAAAAAACGAGTTTATTTTATGTTTTCTCAGTTCTTCTTTAGTTTCAAGCAAAGAAACTCTTTTTTTGTATTTTCTTTCAGTTTACCCAAAGAATTATGTGTTGCAGCTTTTTTCGATATCAAATTTTACAATTTTGTTCATGTCTGTCCCGTCTACAAAATTGTGAAGTTTATATATTGAATGGAATGTAATTTAAAAAATAGTCGTTCATCTCTTTTGTAAGAAATTGCAAACTTTTTTTTGGTTCAGTACCAACACTTTTTATGACTACAAAACGTGTGTTCATAAGTGCTTATTTCCATCATATGTCAAAATTTTATTGGTCCGTACATATGTAGCTCAACAGCCAAAAGGTGTATATACTTTTATTTGTTTTCCTGTCGCTCAGACGACACACAAACCCTCAAACTTAGTCACTTTTGCACTATAAAATTAATTAACTATTTTTCTCGAACTTTAAAACATTTTTGCTACATTTTTCATCCCATTTTACGTCTAGAAGTACTTCCTCAAATACCCCCAATGTAATTAGACAAAATAATTGTTTACCTATCTATGAAACTTTTTAATTCCCAAAAATCGTATGAAATTGAATTAAAATTGATAGCGAAATGCTAAACAAACCAGTTTTATTAGAAAGATTCTCCTAACATTTCTTTCATTATTCACTCACAAGAAATGCCTCCCTCCACATGTGCTCGTAATGAGACGAACTATAAGTGAGATTGACAACAGAGCAGCTGAGCCTGAAAAATAATTTAAAGAAATAGTTATACTAAAAATAAGTAAATATAATTACTGCTGCTTCATAATTTCTTACCTAGGTGCGTGTTCGGTAAGAAATTCATGAAGTAATTTTCTTTACTTATTCTAAATATTAATTTAATTTTTTTCCAAGCTCAGTTGCTCCGTTGTCTGTGTCGCATTGTAATCGTGCATCATCCTCGCATTTTCTAGTCTCATTTCAAGCACAAGTAGAAAAATGTTAATGTTATTTTATTTATTATAAAAATTTAAAAAAATGACAAATAAAATAGAAATATTTCCTATCCATTTACTAATGACTCATTTCCCTTACGATCAATTTCCGTTTCATCTCCAATTCTCCTTCAAGCAAAACAACCACATTTGCCCCTTTTTATTCCATTCGCAATCCTCTTCAGTTTCCTCACCTGACTCGTAAAACGACCTCCACCTGAACCGCCTACTTTATTACATGCAGTTACAGATTTTTAGCACCTGTTATTAAACGACTTAATGTCTAATCGTACTAGCCATTAAAAACGTTTCCTACGGGTACAAGTTCGATTACCATCAACTTTTTCGATGTTCTTTAAATATTTTAGACAGAAAAAAAATTAAAACAAAAAAATCAAATTAACCAAAACTCATAAAAAAAATTTCAAGCTTAATGAGAATTTCAAGTCAAATTTAAAATGGAAAAAAAAATTAATACAAAACCTCAGAATACATTAAGATAATGGAAACTTGTTCAGGATGTTGATCGAGTTACTTCTTTTATTTGTTTAATTGTTTCCCATTCCGGCCCTATTCTGCGTTTCCCATTCGCTTTACCGAAAGACCAACAGCCAATCTGCAATGTAGCCTAAAACCACGAGAAATTGAACCGCCTCACTTGGATGCCTATGAAAAGCTCATTCCCCATGATAAACGGTTTCTTCATCAATCAACTATACCTCCAACAACGTCACAAACGGATAAGAAGCTCCTTTTTCTTAATTTTAATTTTTTTCCTTTGTTTTTACAATCCCCCCTTCCCCCCTTAAACTCTTATTCTACAAAGTTAAAAAAGTCTGATTGAAACAAGAACCACTTTTACTTTCAATTTAAAAAAAATTGCCATTAAACTATCATTTTACAAAATTGCAATAAAAAATTAAGCTGTTTAATCTTGCAGATTAGCGTCAGAAATCCCAAGTAAATTGATGTGCGCAAAAATTTTATAAAAATCCAATTTGCACAGTATTTTTCCCCCCAAACAACCCGACTTTAAACTTTATAATGTTCAACTGAAAACTTGAAAACGCTCAAAGTAAAACTGTTATTTTGATCTTTTCGCATCTAATGTGTTTACAACTTTTAACTGGAAATGGAGCAGAAGGAATAGATGACCTGAAAGGAATGGAGGTCGTTTAATGATGAATGATAGTAAAAGATTAAAGGAAAAAGAAGAAAAATCAAGAAACCATTATGTATTTTTTTTCTTTTCAGATTTCTGTTGCAAACAACCAATATAGTTTTGCAGTGTTTATTTACAAGAGACTATAACTTGCAGCACTCATACAGCTAGCTATTTGTAAAAAACAAAAATTGGATAATAATACATGATCCTTATCTGCCGCACTGTTACAACCGATGTTAATAAACCAAAACAAAAAACAAAAAAACATACGACTATTGAATTTGAAACAAATTAAAAATTACTTATTCATAACTTCCAAAGAAAATCTTCAATGTGCTTCAAAATGTGAAAATTTAAAATAAAAACTCAAGTTGTTTCAATTTCGACAACAGAAGCAAGAAATTCGATCGCCCATTCAAATCCCCCAGAAATTCTCCAAGTAAATAGGTGTTGAAAAAGTAACGAGATTATTAAAGTTTTAAATAACATAAAACGAAATATTTTTTTATGTACTTTAAGAATTCATAAAAAAATAAATTTGCTTATAAGTAAATAAAAAATAAATAAAATTAATTTTTAAAAAATGAGATATTTAAAAGTGTTTAAAATAAATTACCTTGTGCAGCAGCTGCGCAGACAACAAAACACAAATTTATCCACGATGTCATTCTTATGTCCATCGTAGGACAGTGTTGCAGGTGTCAGGGTTAACGATATGGCAACGACGCGTCCCAGATGGCGTCTCCCGCCCAACTGTTCGTGCTGGCTGAGCACGCGGCCGGGAATCTTGCTTATCATGTGACTACGATTTGTTGCTCCTATTGGGTAGAAAAAAATCAATAAAGGGGTTGTTCTCAAATTGCATCAAACTGACATCATAACTAAGTGGCCGTACCCGTTATAGATCAAAATGTTTTGACTTAATCTAAATGACTAGCCATGTACGTAAATAAATCATTAGTAAAAGCAATCAATTGTGTCAACAAACCTTATAAACCTAACGACCAGACCTGTGTAAACATTTGTTCCTATAAACATTTTTTAATGTCATATTGCAATGCACTACCGTAAAATGGAGAAATGGGCAATAAATCTCTAAACTATTTGTTTATTCATAAATGTTGCTAATGAGTATAATGGCGAGCTTTTTAATTTCAACATGATTAAAATGTTTTGCAAAACTTCCTCGACCATCTAAAGCACTTGTTCGTAAGACAACATGTACAGAAACGTTTGTTTAGCTGTGTTGCGTTCGTTTTTAGGGTTAAAAAAAAATGTCCCAAAAGTTACCTTTACCACTTGTTTCACATTTCTTCCGTTAGCTTTTCCTTAAAAAATGAGCTATTTCGCACATGCGTGATGCATATGTGTTCATTCATGATTGCAATTTCTGACTTATTAAAGACAGAACGAGAACAATTTTTCATTTTTTCGAACACTAGGCGTATGGCATCCTGCACGCACACATGCAATAATCGCTACATTATCACAGATGCGCATGCCCAACCTCTGTTGGTTGATTCCATGCGATCGTGGCCATTTGCAAAAACAGATGAGCCTGAAAGTTTATGAGCCTGAAGGGAAATGTGTTATGAATTTACAAATACCAAATGTCTAAAGTAACAGAAGTTGCAATTGATTAAAAGCGATCAACTGCAATATGGGCATGAAAATTTTTTTTGTTTCATTTTACTCCTATTCCAATTTTTCTAATCTATATATATGATTAAATATTAAATCAGGATTTAAAAATGTAACAATGTTTACAAATAGGATATTACTTTGGTACTAAATGCACCACGGTGCAATTTGAACTCCCGATGTTACATCGCTCCCACATTAGGTTTATAAATATTTCTAGACAAAATTTTAAATAAAAATTTTTTTTCCTCCAGATTTCATCATTCCAGCGAATTCAGTAATAAAGCAAAACAGTACATTAAAACCTGTGCTCAAGAAAAATTCCTTAGCTATTAGCAGTATGAAAAAAACAAAATAGATTTAATATATTTTTTATTATTTTTCTCTCTTTTAAGAAATTAAACTTCAAATCCACCACCACTTTGAAAATTAACTTTGCTAGTTCGGTTTGCCGTAAGACAAAAAAGAAAAGGAAACCTATGTGACGCTCAAAATCCGACCATTAATCACCATATAAGACGCACGCAAATCCCCACTCTCGCTAACAGGGTCCAAAAATATAAGAGTAAAACTCATTCTCAATTTAACTAACGAATGAAATTGAAAAGCTAAAGCGGCAATGACTTTGTCAACATTACTTAGAAACTAGCATAGAATTCAAGATTGATTTTTAATACCATTTTTTCTTCAAATATTCATGTATAAAAGTCGCTCAAATGTGGAATAATAGTCAATTAATGTTTCATACCTTTTGTATAATCACTTAAAAGTAAAATAGAAAAAGAAATCAGAAACCTTTCCATCAGAAAATTGGGAAATGTAAGAAGATTGAAGTTATGTGCAGTGAGTGAAGAATTAAGTGAATTACGATTGTGACTTCATTGGTTTAATGCACCGCAACAGTCCCCTAAAGACTGATACGTGATTAGTCAATTTTACACAGTAGACGTACAAAAGAAGCCGCTCACAGAAACTTCAATTCCAATCAAGCGATTCACTTGTAATCAAATGCCAATGCCTTTACCGGCTCTTCTACATCCTAATTTGAAAGATGATAAGTTAATACTTTTTTTTATCTCAAATATAACATGTGGATTTTTATAAAATGTCGACTCGGCATTTCGTCGCCGACGTTTAATTAGTCGAAAATGAAAAATTCATATAAAATTCATATAAATTCATGTAAAATTTGAAGTATTTGTTTCGTCGATCTTTCATTTCGTCGACAACAACTCAGCGACTATTTTGTTGACTGTTTGTTATGTAGGATTCATATGTAAACGCACACAAATCTAAACAATCCAATCAATCATTCAATCACAATCAAATACAAATACTAACAAGATGGAATAATTACTATGTTTATGATAGAAATTGCACTGCACCGTAAACAGATGGACACAGAAGCACAAGTCGAGTGTTTGTGCAAATCATTAATATATTATATTAAAGTTAAAGTAATCTCGTAAAAATTTATTTGAAAGAAAATGTCAAAATATCCATGAATGTAGTCAAAAACATAACGATTTGACATTTTTTTATAGGGTCAGTATGTTTTAGGTTGAAAAACACAATTCGTGGTTTTGAAGGGGTTATGATGAAATAGAGGTTGCTGGTCTACCATAAATAAAAAAGCGAAGAAGATTAAAAAAGAAAAACAAAGACGTTTTAATCTCCCTCCCTACTTTTAGGTAGACCAGCTACCTCTATTTCGTCACAATTTACCGTATTCAAGATTATTTTTTAGCTGGATCATGAATTTCAACATGAATTCCAACATGAATTCCAACATGAATTAAAAACTAAAAAACCTAGAATAAAATAAATTATAGAAATAGTATTTACTAAAAAAAAAAAAGAAAAAATATTTCCACTGGACTATCACTTTAATGCTTTGAAATGTTAACCGAATAGGATTTTTTTTATGCTGTAATTGTTACATTAATGGCGTTGTTGTTATTTCTATTAGATTAGTGTTCTTTTGTTAAATGCTTCATTTCAAAATCAGTCGCTAAAATGATCAGCAGTCGACAATCGCCGAAATTAACCGATTTTCTAAAATATTTCTAACATTTTGTTTTTAAAAAACACCAAGTCAATGCATACCAACATGCCGCCAACAACAACGTACAGTATGCTAAAAAAATTGCAGTTTTTCGGGTCTAGGACAACTCGGCGGGCAAAGTCAATTCGGGGAAGACAATTCGGCAAAGACAATTCGGCGAATAGGACAATTCGGCGAACCCCAAATTGGCATTTTGTTTAGTTTAAAGCGATTGCCATTATTCGTATCTGAAAATAAATTTTTTTTGTTTCCCAAATTGTATTATTCAGTATGTGTAAATTTCTTTTGCATATAAAGTGCATTCTTTTCTACATTTAAAAGCTTTTCAGTCTTTTAATTATAGAATCATCAGTGCACAACAGAAAACGAAAAAATACACGCATAATTGGTACTGCTATCAAGTTGCTTTGTTAAGAATTTTCATCACAAATTCACTGAAAAGTAGCAAAACTAACCATAAGTTCCTTAAATATTGACTACAGAAATAAATTCCAATCAATTCATAAAAATTGTAATTTTTAAATTCCAGCACATTAGTTAAATTAGCAAAGCTTATCTACTTTAATTTTATTACATAGTCAAAAATCTCATCTGTTGCTGTTGCCTCAAAAAATATCATTAAACAAGCAATTTGCACCATATGCATATTATTTCTATAATTTTTTTATAAATTTTAATTTTATATTGAGAAATATAGAAACCAAGCTCAACAAAGTGTCAATAAAACTAAAAACTTTTAACTTCCTATCATTTCTATTAATCAGTGCTCTTTAAATCACTAATGGAATCACTCCAAGTCTCAACAAGATTGCAGCTAGCACATGGATTAATGGCCACGTGCCAATCTCTTTTTGGACATCAATTGATAACTTCCGACTGCCATGTTCTTAATAAAGCAAGCGGGAAAAAATGAAACTTCAAAGTGTTTGATGGATTGGAATTTATCCAAAATCCACGTCAAAAATATATACTAGAATAGATTGATTGATTGGAATCACTTGACATTTACATCATCTTGCCCCTTTCAAGGCAATCGAATTTGTATTCTACTTAGCATAAATTCTTATTTTACCATTTTAATCTTCTCTTTAAGAAACATCATTAATCTAAGCAATTAACATTTCTCACTAAAAATATTTTTAATTTAAAAAATATTCGTTCTCGTCAATTTATCTTGATTTAACACCTCCGCAACTACTCGCTTTGGCGCCTTGCGCATAATCAACAACGCGACAACTTGAATAACAAACTGATTTGACAGACATAAGAAGCGCTCAGAGAAATGAAAATATATAATAGATTAGTGCACACGAAATGTATTAACTCCCAGCTCTCTTTTCGCACGAACACGACATCAGCGGCAGCGTGGCTTTAATAAGTGTTTCGGGCGTCAGGGCGTGTTTGCTTTACATTTTTTATGTCTTTCCGGTAGTTTGTGTTTCCGGCGTTTCCGGTATTAAAAAAGCAAACAATACTTAAAGAATTTAGATATGCACCACAGACTACACAGAATTTTATATTTAGTGTTTAGGAAAGAGTGTTGAAAGAGGGTCGTGATCGCGACACTTGAAACGACTACTAGTCTTACAGGAGTATAAATGTCATTGAAAAGCACAGATTTGAAAAAATATCTTGTCGACTGATTTGTAAGTAATTATTTGAATCAAGAGGACAAATGATGAAACAAACGTGCAACTTGCACATTTAAATCCTACTCTATCCTTAAATCAAGAACCACTTGGACAATCTAATGGTGATGGCCACTAGCACCGGGTCAAAAGAATAACATGAAAAAACACTACACACTCGTTTCACGGATCATAAAAGGTTGCCTTTCTACTACAACCTAATGCTGATCACGATTTTTTTAAAGCATTTACCAATGTAATAAAAGCAACAAATTTTTAAAATAAATACAATTCTTTTGGCTATAAAGTGTCTCAATTATACCTTCTTCTTGCATTCTTTCTGACTATTTTCTTAGAGCAATAATTATAATTAACACAAACTACACAAAGTACGAGTTACGATTAAAAACTGTTGTTAAAACTTGGTTTTAATGTTATGTTATGTAATTTTTTCAATTTTTTTTCATTTTTAATGTGTCAAATGCATTTATCATTTTTCATTCTCATGCTGCACCGAAATACAAGTGCATATCAATACTGACAAAGCTGCCTGTAAACGTGTAATAAAAATATTTATTAAACGTTTTTTATTTTCTTTGTAGCTGGCACAGAAGACTTTCTTATGGATATCTAGTTATGATATCTAGCAAATGACTGGTATTCGGATTCGAAATGTTGTGACTGCCCAGACAAGGACAGTAAATAATTATATTTGAATTTAGATATAAATTTATAATTTTAGAGATGTCACAGGCTAACTGTGGACATTATGACATTTGGATCTGAAATGGGCAACCCCGTTAGATTACACGTGCTATGCAGATGTAGGTAATGGCATAATTATACAATAAGCGAGTAGACGTTTTCAAAGTTTTCTTAAAAAATTTTTTTAACTGACAACCTATATTTTACTTAGCATGGTATGTACAATTTCCAACTTCATGCTACGCTACGACTTTTGAAGTAATATGCAAAACTTATTAGCAACAAATAATGAAATTTCATACTTTAAAAAATGACTGAATATAAAGATGTAATATTTCCAGAAGAAAAGATGTTATATAAATATAAATAATAAACTAAATTGATATTGATGTTAGCTTTTATGAAAATTTGAATTTAAATTTAAAAGGAAAAAAAATTATTTGACCTTGCGGTTATCATCAAAAGCATTTTGCGTATTAAAAAGCTAAAAGTTAATTTGTTCATAGGTATAGAACAAACATACACAATACCGAATTTCCGTAACAGCAAAATGTGTACCTCGCTACAACGACATTCTACTTGCAATTACAAAAATTTCATATAAAACATGCCATATGCTCAGCCCAAACAGTGGAGTTAGTAATCAAAATCAAACAATTAATTTACATTCGCAATTTACCAAAAAAAAAAACATTTGAAATTATAGAGGGCGATAGCCCTCGCCAAGTAAGACACTGGGCTTGACTATCTTTTCCAGTGGCATTAGGGTTAGCTATTGGCTCGATCTTGGCAACCGTAAGGCGTAGAGGATTTTTTTAAAAACTGACAGCATTGGGTCATTATGAACTAAGGTCTTTTTGAGGTTTTTTTTTAGCTGGCCACTACTTGGGCAAAAAATAAATATTTTAAGTTTTATGCAAACAATCCATTCATTGTAAAAGCATTGTTCAAAACGACCACCAAACACCCACCCAAACAACCCACACCCAAACAACAAAACTAACAAAAGGCAAGGGCTCAGTAAGGTGTGGACTCGGTTTTGTCTTGCTGCTTACTTGGTGGTGTTTTTTGATCTGGTCACCTTGGATGGCCACCAAACAACACCCAAACAACAAAACTAACAAAAGGCAAGAGCTCAGTAAGGTGTGGACTCAGTTTTGTCTTGATGCTTACTTGGTGGTGTTTTTTTGATCTGACCACCTTGGATGGCCAGCTTACCTGGCGGGTCCTGCCACTGGGCTGTCTTTGGGATGATATAAATTCTTCTTAATTTATATCATCCCAAAGACAGCCCAGCTGCAGGACCCGCCAAGTAAGCTGGCCATCCAAGGTGTTCAGATAAAAAAAAGTAAGCAGCAAGACAAAACCGAGTCCACACCTTCCTTGGCTCTTGCATTTTTTTGTGTTGTCATTTGGTTTTTCGGTGGAGTGGGTATGCATATGTATGTATGCCCGCGTGTGTGTTTGTTGGCTATAGTGTGTTTTTTAGTGGGTAACCGGAAAGTGTTTAACGGCATCGGGGCTTTTGAGTGTTTGTTGGTGTCTTTGTGAGTTTGCCATTGTAATTTGTTCTGTGTGGGGTCTATTTGTTATTCTTGTTTGTGTGGGTCAGGTTTTTCGTGCTGTAGGTGTTTGTGGCATGGGGTGGGTGGGTGAATTGAGTTGTGCATTTGAATGAAGTAAAATTAAATTTCTTTATTTTTTACCACTTATTATACAGACACGTTTTTTCGCCCCAATTTATGTTCAATGCTGTTTCAGTAGTTGAAGATTTCATCAGCAAACCCGTTCGTCAATGAACAGTCCAACACAGACTGTGCGTTTGTGTTTCTGTGTATGTCTGTTGATTTTGTTTTGGGCTTGGCTGTTACCTTTGTCTTATATAGTGGTTGTGTGTTCGGAGTTGGCAAGTGCACCAGGTGGTTTGTCTGGTTGCTGTGTCGTTATTTGGATCGATGATGTTGTTATAATTTTTGTGTGGCAAGGACCAAGTAAGGTGTAGGCTCGGTTTTGTCTTGCTGCTTACTTGATGGTGTTTTTTGATCTGAACACCTTGGATGGCCAGCTACTTGGCAGCTGGGCTGTCTTTGGGATGATCAGATCTTTTTGTTGCGTTTAGATTATTTTGCTGGAAACTAATGTTTTTCAAATTTGAGCTTAAGTGTTTAATGTTATGCAACAACTTTATGTTTTGCGAGCGAATTTTAGATATTCAAGCAGATACAATGTGCGCACTTGGTTGCAAGAAGTGGTGGCCAAACCGCCTGTAATTCGTCTGCATTAATCTCATTTATTTAATCTGTTTATTTAATCGTGGTTTTATGTCAATTTATTCCCCACGGTCTTGCTGTTGTTCTTGGTCTTTTTTTGTATTTTCAGGATTTTCGGCAGTGTCTTGAGTGGCAATGATGACCTGATTGACGGCAGCGGGTATAGTCATGCTTGATGTGTTTTGTAATGATCTGAGGTATAAATGAATTTCTGTGTTGAATAAGTGTGTTGATACATACAGTATATACTAGAAGGTTCCATGGAAATTCCACGGTTGTGACGAGCCAAGTGAAATGAGAGAAATGAGACAATTGTATTGCACTTCTCTCTGTAAGTTTTCTTTCCAACAGGAGGTTTTCAAGTAAACTTTTTTGTTGAACTTCGTAGATTGCAGTTACAAATCCATATGTACTAATAGCGTTTGTTGTAAATTTCATCACGTTCATTCTCAATTTCCTTACATTTTAGTTCTACTATTTCTTGCTCCCATTGAAGAGTTTTTTTTGCTGTAGTCTTCAACTTATGCTTCGTATTCTATAAACTAAGAGAAAAAATTAATTTGGATAAAATTTTAAAGGAAACTGATAAATTATTGGTGGTGTTATTGCAGGAAATATTTGGGACATTTAAATGCTAAATGTTTTAAAAATAAACTTCACAAAATCATTTACCAACTTGTTTATTTATTTATTTCATAAGTAAAATAAAATTATAAACAAAAATGAGTATAGAGGACAATTCATTCAATATCATCAAGCCAACAATAAATAATAATAACTGGTGAACACTCACTAACAAATAAGGGTCGTTTAGAACAATGCTTTTACAATGAATGGATTTTTACAACGAAGTGATGTCTGTCGTCTAATAAATGACATCAACTGGTGAAGGAAGTGGAGTGGTGAAGTAACATTCAGTCTCTGATTCTGTTGGAGTCCCAGGTAGCTTAATGGTAAAGCACCCAACCGGCAATTGGGGGATCTGGGTTCAAGTCCCGGTCTAGGCTCCAATGGAGTCTGGGCTGTTTGTTTTTCACCAAGTACGGTAGTTATGAGAACATTAAAGCCATTGATTTTCAACTTTATTTCAATGTGTTCTCGTGTTGTTTTCTAATTTATATACATCACCTGAGGCTGAGGTAATATGTGGTAGTTCTAAGTTTCCCCACTAGGGGTTACTTGCCATTGTGATTTATTGTCCATGGCAACGAAGTGATGTCTGTCGTCTAATAAATGACATCAACTGGTGAAGGAAGTGGAGTGGTGAAGTAACATTCAGTCTCTGATTCTGTTGGAGTCCCAGGTAGCTTAATGGTAAAGCACCCAACCGGCAATTGGGGGATCTGGGTTCAAGTCCCGGTCTAGGCTCCAATGGAGTCTGGGCTGTTTGTTTTTCACCAAGTACGGTAGTTATGAGAACATTAAAGCCATTGATTTTCAACTTTATAATGAATGGATTGTTTGCATAAAACTTAAAAAGTTTATTTCTTGCCCAAGTAGTGGCCAGCTACAAAAAAACCCCTCAAAAAGACCTTAGTTTGTAACGACGCAATGCTGTCAGCTTTTAAAAAAATCCTCTACGCCTTACGGTTGCCAAGATCACTCGAGCCAATCGCTAACCCTAATGCCACTGGAAAAGATAGTCAAGCCAAATGTCTTACTTGGTGAGTGCTACCGCCCTCTATAATTTTATTCAGAATTGATTAAACTTTAATTTCATTTTGACAGGAACTTCGAATGTCTAGTTCATTTAAAGACTTGAACATGATCTGCTATTTCGTATAAAATCGCATGCACTGCAACTCCTGAGTGTTTAATTAATTGTTTGTTGCAATTAAAAACAGTATTTTTCTTTCGAAAATTGAGTACTATCATTACCATTTTTAACAAACCAATAACAATTACAGAACATTTCCGAAAAACAACAAATCCGAATAAATTCTAAGTCTTAATGCAATTTTCCATGTGTTAATTTTATCTGTCTATTGAGCCCCAAAACCCATCAAACTAACTCTTTCACCCCTACTTTTTATAAACATGTATCAGTATGCAGCTGCCATTTCCTGCTTCACCGTTCAGAACAATCTTACGAGATTCTATTATCGTACAATGTCACTTCTAAGTGGAGCACAAGACACCACTAGAATTTTTATACAACTTTTTCCTTGTTCTTTTTTCGTCGTCTTCTCAATGGCAGTAAAAAAAAACTGTGCGTCTTCATTACACAATAAATCTGGACTCAGTTGTTGCAACCAACAGCAAATCTGACTACACACTACTCTTTTTCCCGTGAATACGAGATCAAAAAGAAACTTTCCAAACTTCATCATCATCCTTGCAAACAAGGCGCTGAATCTTACGTGCTTTGCCTTCGAACTTGTCTACTTACCTTTTATTCAACCAAATTCGATAAGCCTTCAAGCGTACTGCAAATATTCCTGCAAGGATTTTAAACCTTGTCAAGTTTTAAACCATTTGCGTCAGGCTTTATCTCATTAATATTCCATTTTTATTTATTAATATTTATTGTGCAATTTTACATATTGATGTCAAAAAGAAACACTTGCACAGCCCTAAATCCAAAAACATTAGAGAAGCTAATGTTCATTGTGTTAGCCATGACAGCCCACAGGAGAAATTACCTTGTTTATAAAAGATTATAATAAAAGTGTAAACTAAAAAAAATAAATAAATAAATTTAAAAAAATACACAAAAGCTGAAGTTCCCAAATCCCTTTCCTCATTCCCTTCTTAATACCCACAGGGACCGTGTGCATATTTTATCCGACTGTAAACAAAGTGCAAAAATTTTATGATTAAAATTTTATAAGATTTTTAAAAAAAGAATAGAAATTTCCAGAACTAAAAAAAAAAATTAAAAAGGTTTTCAATTAGTTTTGAATTTTCAACAAATATTAAATTTGCTCTTATAAAATCTTCAATAAACTCTTCAACTTTAATGACGTCATTCAATCTCCTCAATTGCGCACAGAATATTGAAGAAAGTGCTGACGTTTCAGTCTAGTGAAACCGCACTGATAGCCAGAGGCGAATCCGTGGAATAATGTCAGGAAATGTCACTTAATTAAGTAGTATTACCTTTATAAAACTGCATAAAGCAATGGCAATTCCAATAATTTATTTAAACTATTTTTACTTTGTTAATTCTGAATTAATCGTTTAATCTTCTCGAATTTTCACGTGTCGAAAGTAAAAACAAGGACCTGCTTGGTCCGCAATCTCGTATGTTAAATATTTTATTCAGTGTTGCCAACTCTCTAAAACCAGATTCCGCTTGGGGAACCTCTAAATTCCGCCAAAATCTGCTGACTCTAAAAGGTATAAAATCCGCTAAAATTTCGCCAAATGTTTTAAAAATCTTCTAAAAAAAGCTCTAAAATAACAAAAAAAAAAAAAAAAAAAAAAAAGGTTTTAAAAAAATTTACTTAATTTTTGAAAAATTTTCCGAATAAAATTTGTTTACTTAAAAAGTAATTTTTAATTTTTGATTAGGGCTAAATCTGCCCAATATTTGCAGCAAAATTACTATTTCTGCCCAAACTTTTAAAAAATCCTAAAATCCACCAATTGGAAAATCTCCAAGCTAGATTTTCCGCAGTCCGCTGGCTTCTTTTTTTTTCCCGCTGGGGGTCTCAAAAATCCGCCAAATCTAGCGGGAAATCCACTAAGTTGGCAACACTGATTTTATTCTTATATTACAGGTATTTCTACTAAAACTGTTAATCCCTTAATCTCTAAAATGTTAATCCCTTAATCTAATCACTTTTCAATTTGATTGGTCAGTTCGCCTGTCCACTACCCCCTTGTCCCCCTAGTGGCGCATGCCGGTCCAAAACTTCTACAATCTTTTAGTAAATAGCAACAACAAGTGTCAAACACAAGAAGACCTGTTTAATTGAAGGTCCTCAAATTAACGTCAATCCCAAAAACTATTGCTAAGTGAACTATTCCTAATTATATTTTATTTATATAGTACAGTACTGTGCGGTCCGAACATAGCGCCGTCCAAACAGCTGTATTGTCCGGACACATCTGCTGGACCCATTTTGTCTGGACTACAGAGTGAACATTGTCCAGGATGGATGCTCTGCACACCGGACATATGTCATGGACCCGCCTATGTCCGAACCGCACAGCATATACTGTATTACCAAACTATTTGGTTAGTAACAGAAAAGCTAATTAAACAAATGTCCACAACAGGTCTTACAATTTTGGAACTAATGTTGCTCTTTACCTAATTTGAACTTTTTCGCTTCAATTTTAAAACAATTTTCAACTGAAAAATTAATGGATATTTTTCTTTTTGTAATTCCTTCCAAACAATTTATTTCGTATATGAACCCTAGGTGGGTGAATGGGATTTTAATTGCATTTGTTTGTCGACTTTTTCCTCATTTTAATTTCCAATGCACAAAATACAACTCCAGCAAATATCATTACCTTTACATTATATTTACAACCTAGCGACGCACAAATAGATTTATTTTTTAATGTAATGTTACTTTTGAAATAAAATTTATTTACCCCCGAGTAACAAAGAGCACTCAAACTAAACCAAGTTACAAATGAAGACAGACAATTGTTGAAATGTCAGACGCAGAAACTCAATTCCAACTTATTGGATTTGTGCATATTCCCCGTAGAGAGATTAAAAAATTATTTCTGTTGACAAAACTAGAATGTTACAATAATAAAACTGTTGCCATTATAAACTGGCATAATGAAATAATTTAAGTTCAACTTTCACGCCTTCGATTACACATTAAAACAAACATTTGTCATTGCCAATCCTAATTTATTGAATATGCAAATTACTCTAATCTTTAATTAATTCCTGATTTAATCATCAACTATCGATCAGAAATAAATTTATGTGTTTATCCATTTCACAACTCGCCACAATTTTATAACACTTTCACATTAGCTAGTTCTAATGCATTCAGCCCAATTTAATGGCTGAGTTTGCATTTGAAGAAAAATTTATAAGTTACCATTTATCAAAATCAACAGTAAAATTATCTCTTACCTTTAGACGGTGCGTGCAGTTAACTATTCCGATTGATTCGTGGTCATCTAAGCAATACCATTTAATAATTGAAAAATCTCCAATGCCATCTGATGTTTAAGGATGAGTGTTCGTCAGATAAGTCATCAATTTTTCATCCTATAAATAATTTATGTGAAATCACACACACTCAAATTAAATAGTGAGAATCTAAACTCCTGGTTAAGTTAAAATAAATTGAAATTAAAATTAAATGTTGGGAAAAAGGTGGAAATTTCTGGGAAAGAGTAATTAAGGAATTAAACATAATTGCAGGATGTTTGAAATCAGTTAAAATTGCATTACACTAAAGCCTGGTTCACAATGCATGCGTAGCTTTCATGCAACGAGTCAATTGTTGCATGTTGTACTTAAGTTGTTTACATCATTTACTAAGTATACAAGAACATGCTTTTCTGGAAAATGACGTCATCATTTATCAAGTGGAAAAGTAGAAACTAGAGTGAATACTCCATTTTCTACTTTTCCACTTGAGAAATAATGACGTCATTTTCCAGAAAAGCAAGTGCATGTAACTAGAGTAATTGTGAACATAGTTCTGAACTTAATCCCATTTAAGTCCACTGAGCATGCTCAGTTACTAGGAAGTAGAATGACGTCACACCTACTGATGCAAAATGGCTCAACAAGTGATTCGAAGGCTGTGATTGGCTAGGAGAAATCATAAAAGAATCGTTTTGATTGGCTATGCATCATACGTCACATTTCAGGTATGAAAAAGCTCGCAATACTTCAGATTACTGAAGTATAGCTTTTGCATGCAAACTACGCATGCAACCGCAAAATTTTGGCTCATTGTGAACGCACTTGCGTCCATTGTGAATGAGCCTTAACACCAAACTAACCCTAACCAAACCCAACACAAATCATTTAATATAAATCAAACACAAATTGAAATAAACACAAATTGCAGAAATTAAATAAACAAACAAAATAAAATGCAAATGAAGCGTGTTTTCACTGTGTTTTCACAATTTAAAATATTCTTCTTTTATAAAAAAAAAAAAAGAAAGAAAAAAAAGCAGCTTATTTCGCAGACTCAGCTTTAATAATAATCCGAGTCAATGAAATGCAAAGAAGAATCATACATAGTAATATTTCAGACAAAATGTATAAATTTTAAATTTAAATGTAATAATAAAAAAATTAGCAAATGTTTTCCTTATTCTGTCTTCCTGGTATATAAATTTATTAGCTAGATGCAATTTATAGACTGGGCTCTTGAGTTTGGTATGGTGTATAATGATGAAGAATGCCACATACATTAGTGCAAATTCAAAAGCTGCATTACAGATAAATTAGTCTCAGTACACTGCAAGTTTCTCCAATAAATCATAGCAAAGCATACATTTTCTAAATTCCAACTTCATTCGTATTTATTCAAACGTAATCAAATTTTAAAAAAAACAAAAATTAAACCTACTGCACCGTATCGCTTCGATTTCCCCGCACGGAAGCTAGTTTTTTTTTTTCAACGGCAATCTCAATTCAACGGCGGGCCTAAATAATCTTGACAATTTTTTCCCCATAAATTTATGCAAATACGGATGCTATTGATTTGGCCCGCAGCGCGTATTCAAGGGCGGCTCTAATTTTTCTGTCATCCGAGTGCGGTGTGAAATCAAGGATGTTGAGAATTTCAGAAAAATATGGTATTTGTAGGCCTTTGAAGTAGTTAAACTGACGAACAGATTCTTTTCTACGACAGGTTTTACTTATCAAAGGTTAAAGAGTTAATGCTGTCATTCCCCCCTCTGGGCCCGGGCCAAATGGCTCTGCTTGGCCTCCCAATCTATCTGAGCCTGTTAAGGCTGTTTGTTGGTAAATACAATTTGTATCAAATTTTTTTAAAAAATTAAAATATTCAGATAACTTCCGAATAAATAAATTAAATGTACTGGAAACATGTTAGATAAGTGTTTTAATTTATTCGAACAAATTTTGCTTCTGTCATTAACGATGGAATTTGAAACAGGTGCTATAGATGAACTGGATTGTGTTAGTTAATAATTACAGATCTGAGTCTGATCGGTTTACAAATCATCCGAAGTCATTTACTGTATGCAGTCATGCCAATTTAAAAACCAGACTACAAGCACAGATAAAAAAAATTAAAAACATACTAAATATTCAGACCTGCAAGTGACAAAAAATAGTCAATAAACTAGCCCTACTTGTTACTACTACATGTATAGGCGTGTCAAAAATTTGTCAGGCATCAAACTAAAGAGTAATGAGCCCTGCATTTTCGATGAGGAAATAAAAAGCTTTTGGTCTATAATATGCATTATTAACTGCAATAGAAAAACGTATTACGAATAAATGAGTTTACTATTAAGAACTTATCACTAAAATGTATGATGGCCAACAAATCATTCAGAATTCATAATGAACAACTAAAAACTTGATAACTATATTCCAAAACTTTAAATTGTTTATATAATTAGGGGTAATATCAAACAAATTTGCGATTGTTTGCCTTTCGCAACACTCCATTTAATTATAAATCGTAAAAAGTTATTTTTATAGTTTGTTTTTTTCAGCAATCCTTAATGACATCAGCATTGACCGGTCTATTGTCTACTGAAGATGCGAAGTTGACCACACTGTCCAAAGTGTGGGACCGGGTTTAATGCTGAAAACATTAAGTATCAATATTTTTTCATGCCTCTGCTGGTGAGCAATGTGTAAAATGCTAATCCAAAGAGAAGTTTTTAATGAGCACAGCACAACTGTACTTGTACATAAATTATAAACTAGAATCCGCATTACCGAAAACTACAGCACCCGAAAAATGTCATTTGTTCGATGTAATTATATGCCATGCAAGTTTGCCATGCGCCAAACTGGAACACTCACTCAATTAATTACATTAGGAGAACGTATCATAAACCTTTAACCTATAATATTATATCGATAATATATCAAAAATACCCTACATAAAAAATTTAACTTTGCAAATGCAATAATTTCTTTTATTCCACCACAGTAATAGTAAAAGTTGGTACAAAACGAGTTGCAAATTTTGTTACATTTGGCTCAGGCGGGAGAACTCATTACAAACTCGGCTTTTGTATGTGAGAAAGAGGTTCCATCCTTGCAAACCTGGCAAATGTCAGTTGTTGGCGTCTTAATTTATAGCACCCAAGATAAGTTCTAAGAGGGTATTCGCCCAACGTTTGTGGTTATGGCTTGGAATATTAAAGAAAATTTAAAAATGTAAAAAGAAAAACATTTTTAACGTCTCTAGACAAATGGATGCAAGTATATAACTAAAGAAGAAAATGTGTGATTTGCTAGTGTCATCCCGCCTAATTTGACTTCAATGGCTTCCATGAAAAAGCATTATAAAACGATAATTTTAGTTGTAAATTTTTAAAATTTACCTTTGTGCTTTATGCTTTTAGCTGCACCGTAGCATGAAGCTTTAATGGTTTTATTCTATACAGATATAAAGATAAACATCATGTTTGTTAGACTCGAGCCATCACTTTTAAATATTGCATAATTAAAAAATCAAAAATCTTAGTATTTGCAAGAAAAAAAATCGATAGAAAATAATTTTCAAAGTGATTGATGGATTCTAATCTCATCCACTAGGTTGGAAAAGCAAATTAAAACCATTTTTAGTATACATAACCCATCATATCTTAAAGGGTATACGACATCACATTTGATCAAGTAGCGTTTAAAACCCTTAAGAAATTTTTCAGGAATTTTTTTAACCCAATGCTGAAGTTGTAAAAACGAGCAGACGACAATATGAAAACGTGAGAGATAAAAGCAAGATCAAATCGAGATTTTGCATACACCCCATTTATTTAACATGGGGAATACCAACTGCGACGTCAGAAACAGCGCCATGCCAGCAGTGGCCAACAATGTCCCTCTCCAAGCTCGAATGAGCTGTTTGGGATACAAAATGATTTTTAAATGTGTTCCGATAACTTTAAAAAATAAATAAAAATCATTTAGGCCATTTTAAAGGGGCGAAAACTAATAATAATAAGTTTACTGTTTGGTATAATGTTATTTTAAATTTTTTTTCTTTGCAATTATTATCTTCCGTTAGTGTTTATTTACATGCATTTGTGGCCTATAAATATTCACACTATCTGCCAGTTACTGGGAATGGGGGATAAGGGAGATTACAAGGAACAGCCCTAATTACCAAGTTGTGTTAATTAACTCTTGCCAGAAAATCTCCCTGGAGTTGTACATCTATGCAAGTGAAGAACACAGAAGTTATATTAAATATTTCTCTCCATTTGCATTCCGCTAATAAGGTTGGAAAGCAATTTTACTTTTGTTAATAAAATTAGCCCATTTCTACTAAGCAAAGTTTGACCACTAAGGTGTACTATTTCACATCAAATTCAAATTGCTATACGTGTATCGCTATCAACACTAAACTTACTCAGGTCATGCCCTTTAAAACTTTTCCCGTTAAACTTTTTTTTCAGTCTAATTTTTCAACTTCACTTACAGAATGCTTTCACCTCATGAAGAAAAAAATCCAACTGCCATAAATTTGATATGTGACATGTGTCATTGCACGAAGTACGTTTTGGCATCTCCACAGTAAGTAGATGCATCCAACTCAACTTCTGACTATGCTTTTTATGCTTTAAATCTTTAAACATACAATAATCATTTGGCAAGCACGTTAAAATTGTACAAAATTATACGGTATATGGTTGAAAACTTAAATGATTCCTATTAAGTTTTTACAGTGTCATCATTTACGAAATGTCCATATTGTGAAATAAGTAATCCACTCTGTCTTTCTAGGTTCATGCCATCGTAAGCTATTAAATGCTGAAATCTGAGTACAGGTAGCGTTAATAGTCAGTTGACCATCACGTTGACCAGCACGTTTGAGTGTCAAAAATGAACACACCTCAAGTGTAGTCACTTTTGATTCAGCTTTGCATGCATAATACTTCGTCTAAAATAATAAAATAGTTATAAGTAACTCAACTAATCGCCAGACCCTCTTATAAATATAAATTCAATAAAGCCCATAACACACAGCTTCCTTCTGACCAAAATAAAAAAAAATCGGGAAATTGTTTTCCGATACGTACAGTTATACTTGAAACTTTGACATAACAGAACCACATACTGAAAACCAATCTACAAGTATTTACGGTACCTAAATACCATACCCTACATCAAGCATCTCTTGGCGATAATATTTTTCTTTTCTTGCGTCAAAAATGCAGTCTGACTAAATAATTATTTTTACATCAATTTCGAATACTTACAGTTCAAAAGATGTAAAGAAGGCTTCTGAATTTTATGCTTCATCTTTCAGGGCTGGTCGTTTAGGTAAATCATTTTGTACTATAATAGGAAGCAGTTCTTTGTTGGTCATGTTGATAGGTTACCTTGAGATTACAATACCAGCGTAGGATAAATTAGATTAGAAATTTCCATTTGCATTTTCACTGACAAAAATTACATACGTACCCAATCTCAAGTGATAGAAATAAGAAATAGGCCTAACTTTACTTATTCGGTTGTTTCATTTGAAAATATTAAAATGAATCAGCCAAATTACCGTTATAAAACAACGATATCTTGCACAAAATACCAAGAAACGGCTCTAATGATAACTTGTTACACAAACGCCACTGCCACTGTCATTAAGTACTGGCAGCATGTACTTTCAAAATCGCGTGGTAAAAGTACAGCCACGCGATTTTAACCGGAAATAAGCGGATTAAAAATGGCGCTAAAATCGCAAAGCGATGCGATTCGCGCCTACGTAGTGTGTCTCCAGCATTAGGCCCGTAGTTCATGTTCTGCCATCAGCTTAGCTTCACAGCCCATCCTCGTGCTTGTGATGTCTGCCGTACCTTGCCAAAGTAGTCCGAATTGGATAACTTGGCTATTTTTACTATTTTTTTTATTATTTTTTTTTAATATTCTTCTCTATAGTCTATGTTGTCCGTTGAAGTACCGGTACTTACGAAAAAAATTTGATTATACGGTATTCAAATCTGCCCACAGGAGGGCATTACCGAGAATGGATCAAGAATGGGTAAGGTGCTTATCCATTCTTACTGTAAGTTTCACAATACAGAGTTTGCGGCAGGTACTTTTCCCTTTTAATTATAACTTTTTTGTGGTTATAAAATAATGACTTAGTACAAAACATGGAGCCCCATGTGATCCATGGAGTGCTGCAATTTCAATTTCCAGTCCACTTTACCTAGGTTAGGTTAGGACATAGAAAAAGTGAACTGGAACCTGAAATTGGAGCAGTTCCATGTTTTGAACCAAGCCTAAAATAATGTTACAGAAAAAAAATTAAGTCCAGTTTTTGATACTCACTTATCTAAACTGTGCACTACAAACTAGACTTATTTTCTTTTTTGTAACATTATTTATAGTACTGCCGCAAACTCTGTAATGAGATCACATGCCTATATGCTCTTGTGTTTGACTTTGACCCGAGTGCGTAAACATTTTTTGGCATTTTTAATAACAAATATTATTACATCTAGATTACATGTACACTACACGTTGTATAATTTTCTTTACTTTAATAAATTGATGTAACTTTGAGCTTTATTTTTCTTTTTGCTGCTTCTGATGCTAAATGTGCAATATCGCTGTTATTGATGATGCTGTTGACAGGCAATACGACTTCGCACCTATTTACGGTGGGAATGCACATAAACGAAATGATTCCATACGAACCTAAACGGCTGCAATTGCTGAACATTATTGATTTTAATTTACTATTTCTCAACAATTTTGCCATTTTCGATGCAATTTGATTAGTAAGTCTTTCGCAAAAAGCGAATGATAACGTCTGCAGTAGAGGAGCCATTGCCACCACAGTAAAAGCTTGACAGTCGCCCTCATCAAACCAAAGATTCCAAAAATCGTAAAGAGTAAATTCACGTAATGAAGCAAAACAGGTGTTAATGCAACCCGAAAGATGAAAATTAACCAAAAACAATCCATTTTTAAATGTTAGGCAAGTCAATCTCCTCACATAAGTCATCAAAGTTAACATTTTAGGCGTGTATCCATCAGATTTTAAAACAATAGTACAAATATTTGGAAGGTCACATGCAGCTATTTCAAGAGCCCTCTCGATGTTCCTGTATGTGTCGTGCAATTCCAAAGTTGATATTCGAAGGTTCATCGTTTTTAACTCGTCTTTCGGGATGGCAAACAACAGCGCACATGTTAAGTCAGCATCTTCTAGCATAGGCAATTGTTTTATCGCGTCAATGTGTGTGGATAAACACAATTGACAATTTGCTATTTTTAGTATTTTTAACTTTAGTTTTGTCTTTGCGTTCTCTCCCCATAGCTTTTGGAGACCCGTGTCTGTTACATTTGTGGAGGTCAAAATAAGTTCTTCTAGTGTGGGCAGTGTCGACAGAATTGACATCGAATCATCTGCTAAAATTGCTTGACATAAATTTAGTTTTCTTAGATTTGGTGTCACTATTCCCAGACCTATACAGTGTGCTCCAGTTATAAAGCAACTTTTAGGTACCTGTAATTCTAGTATATCCTAATAAATAAAAAAATTCTTCAAAAAAAAATTCAAATAAAAATTACTAGAAATTAATAAAAATTACTAGAAATTAATAAAAATTACTAGAAATTAATAAAAATTACTAGAAATTAATAAAAATTACTAGAAATTAATAAAAATTACTAGAAATTAATAAAAATTACTAGAAATTAATAAAAATTACTAGAAATTAATAAAAATTACTAGAAATTAATAAAAATTACTAGAAATTAATAAAAATTACTAGAAATTAATAAAAATTACTAGAAATTAATAAAATTACTAGAAATTAATAAAAATTACTAGAAATTAATAAAATTACTAGAAATTAATAAAAATTACTAGAAATTAATAAAAATTACTAGAAATTAATAAAAATTACTAGAAATTAATAAAAATTACTAGAAATTAATAAAAACTACTAGAAATATTAAAACTCACGATCAGTCTACAGCCACAAATTTCTAGAAAAAGTTGAAAATCAAAATCTTCACTTCGAAAATTCAATTTCAATTGTGTTTGTCCTTCATAAATAAACGGCGTCAAGTGAAGTGCCTCAATTCCTACCTCGAATCGAATAACTCGTTGAAACAATTCGTCAATAAGAGGAACAGCTAAATTGTTTCGGGCAGAAAAAATATTTATTAATAAAACATGTTTAATGCGGTCATTAAAAAAACTCACAAAGTTTTTGAATGTAAGCTACTGCACTTTGCTTCCCAAGCAGTACATTCGGCAATACTTTGTTGCGTATTTGGTAGAACAGGGTTTTTTTCTGGCCAGTTTTTAATGTCAAGAAATATTTAAGATTTCGTAAAAGGCTCCTGAAAGCCATTTCGGTTAGCCTATATTTGTACGTGAAAGTTCTATTTTTCTGTTTTCCGTCCATAATGAACTTGTTATAAATATTGATAAACTGTAAAGAAAATTAATATATTGGAAGTAAATAAAAACAAAATACGAATAAACTCACATTTATGTAGGAACTCTTTAAATTTTGTAATTTAAAAAAACGTTTTTCTACTCTCTCTCTCTTTACCAAACTGTAAGACAAACTGAAGTTTCTAAAGTCATATTTTTATTGATTAAATTATTTAAATAAAAAAAATAAAAAATTGGTTAACGCGAATGCATCTTGCAAAAATTGTCTTACAGCCCCGACAATGGGGGTGTAATAATATCAAAATGGATATCTATGTAATACATAAACATTGTTTATTGACTCAATCCTGATTTCAAAATGAAATTTTGCATTTACATGTTTATTAGATAGATGACGGATGAATTCTAATGTGTAACTTGGTAAATTATACAAGGTAAATGTTAAAATGTTCTTGTCTGAATGACATTTGAGCCTCTTGTAAAATGCGCATTCGTGGCCCCATTGGTATTCCTATTTTCTGAAGACGCTCTTCAGTCAAATAAGGTAATTCAATCATGCCAATTCTCTCGTTTTCGAAATTTGATGCATACTTCTGTATAAAAATAATACTATAAATCATTCATTTAACTTTTATTCTCACTTATTCTATACCTCGTAACCCAGTTTCTTTAGAAAAAGCCTTAGTAAAGGCGGTTCATCCCCAAAAAATCTAAATAATTAATTAAAATAATCAACAAAAAAATTCCACATTTAGTTTAGTGCATACTTTGATAACTTCTTTATTCGTGTTGGATTCGTCATTGAGGGAATTGAAGATCTAAAATTATCCCATTCACTAGCTCCCCCACCACGAGCAGGCTTCCCAACTCCACCACCAACGTTAAGTCTCAACGCCATGCATTGGTCAGTCAATTGATTAACTTCTCGACGAAGTCCTTCAATCTCCTGCATTTTTTCAAAACATTATAAATTAATTTAATTTATGTAAATTTTTTAAACATACCTGAAACATTACATGCTGAGTCCTCATTTCAGAACTCAAATGAGCTACGCTCCGAGCCAAAGTCACTACATGAGATTCAAGCCGCTGAAATCGTTTAGTGACACCTCTATATACATTTTAATAAATTAATCATCATTAATCATAAGTTTGGATTGTAATGCAAACTGACTTAGGCTCAGGTCCTGTTCTTCTTTTGTCTTGACTATAACGTTTATCCCCATAGCCCCTTGTTTTACTTGCAGAACTAATGTAACCTTTTCCAGTAAGCGACGACAAACTGCCATGAACTTTGCGTTTGCTTTTAGATTCAATTATCTGACCATTCCGTGATTTTACTCCAAGCATTTTAAGAACCTAAAAAATTAATAAATTTGAAATACCATTCTTATTTCGAAATGATTTATTGAATATTTTAATCACCTCCGAGTACATTTGCTCCAATCCTTCCAATTGTCTTCTTAATTCGTGCACATCACTTGACGGACTGCCTTCAGCGTCAGTACTCTGAATACTACCATCACTCACATCATCCAAAAGACTTTCCATATCCAAACCCGTAGTTGTAGATGTCAAATCTCCGTCACCCACTTCGTGCAATCGAGTTAAACTAGGATTTAGTACTAAAAAACAAAAGAAAAAGAAACATTATTTGAATTTTCAAAACATTATTTATTTTATCAATTTATTACTTATTGGTGCTCTAGATTTAGCCCTTATTTGATTGGGCGTTGGCATGCTACCATTTCCACTTCCAGAAGACCTATTGCGCGTGTACCGTGGATCTTGCATTCGATTCTGCCACTGACCCAACCGTTGCGGAGGCCTTTGCTGAGCAGACCATTCTACAGATTCTGGTAAATGACCAGCGGGTGACTCATTCAATATAGGAGTACTAAAAAAAGAAGATTGTTTATGAAAATTATAATAAGAAAAATGTACATGCACACCTTAATGACATTTTATATTTCGATGGTAATTTTGATGATGATTTCGATGGTAATTTAGACGGTAATTTAGACGGGAATCTTGACGATGACGGGATCGATTCGCCAGAATTTTTATTCGGAGATAAGGGAGGCAGTGGAGGAGTCACAGATGTGCTGTCACTAACAGTCGACTCCACACTTCGAGATAAAGCCAATGAAGTTTGATTTTTCATTATTTGATGTAATTCTTTGTCTTGCTCATCTTTACGACATGATTGCAACGGGGACGCATCGGATGACTCCATACTAGAATCCAATGTACCACTGAGCGAACTAGATTTAACTGAAGGTGCCATCGTTCCTCGGCCAGAATCAGATGCTGTTGTTGTATTTGGTGCATTTTTGTCATAATCCGAACTGCTGCCTGAAGTACGGCTTTTAGGGGTCGCATTGTAGAATGTATCTGGCAGCATCCCCTGGCTAAATTTCAATTTATCATTGAACATGGTCTTTTGTGGAAACTTTACATCAGTCGGCAAAATTAATCCTTGCTGATAATAGTATATGTCGGTTGGGTTTTGGTAATGATTATGTGGTGCGCATTTGTTTGGTTTGGGACTGACATTGAAACTTTGGCTGTTTGTGTCAATTGTCTTTGGTTCAGTAACTATCGGTAATTGATCGTGACCCTCTCTTGCTGGTTCGCCAGTTTCCCTCATGTCCACTTGTTTTAATTGAACATCTGTCTCTGGGTTGTGTTCATATCTGTGCGGAAGTCCATTTGTCGACCAATAATGTTGTCCATTTGATGGAGTCCAATCAGGAGTCACCCTGAAATAACTGTATTAGATTTAGTAATCATGTGAATCAATACACTCTTACCTGTTCTGATTGTGTACATCAGCAATACCACCATTTGATAATACTGGCATAGCATGAAAAGTACGCGGACTCATTTGAGGTTTGTTTTCGAGTAAAACCTGTCCACGAGATCCTTCGTTGCGTTGGTTAGGAGTAGACGGCTTGATAGAAAAATTTATATTACTACTAAATTATTTGAATGAATATAACTTACCACGTATCCTTCTTCTTCAAGACCGGGATTACTGATACCATCAGGATAAGATATTGCCCTTCGTGAATTTGGTAATAACGGTTCTCCTTCAATTAACATCTGAACAAAAATAAAATTGTTTATACCGTATAATTTTATTATAATTAACAATTATTATGTTCACTTTATTTCGGTCGGGTTCGCGTTTTGGTTGATTTGGATCATCAGTTGTATGATTTAATAATGCTCTCCATCTGTATTGCAGGACGAGTTCTTTGTTTGATGCATTCTGCTAAATATATGAACATAGAACACGTTTTTAATTATGAAGCAGCAAAACAACATTTTTTAGAAATATTCTGTGAAGCGGTTATGGAAATGAGTTTCATTATCTACATACCTTTTTTTCACTCACCCACATTTGGGCACGAGGCGGCGGGACTCCACGTTCAGGCGCAACTGCTCCATGAGAGATGCGTGACCGTTGAGTTAATTCAGCCAACTTGGGAATTCGTGGACACGGCGAGTCAATTTTCTTGTCACTCCACTCAGTTTCCTTTCTGGGCTAAAAACAAAGGAGAATATAAGTAGAATATACCACTTTCTCTCATCAAACGATTTTGTTTTCAATTTAATTAATAACTTGTAAAATAAAATAACTTCTTTTTATGTAACCATTTATCTCTCAAACATGGTGCTTAAATGAAACCTAAAACCATGAAAATGTCTTAAGGCGAATCGGGTCATTCCTCTGGTGCCCTTTGACACGACTCGCATAAACTCGCCAACATCTGACACCTGACGTATCATTTTTCCTTTTCTATTACATCATTGCAACTTTCAATTAACAACACTCACTGGTGGTGGGTATTTTGACGAGTACATGTGCAGAGGAACTGTCATTTCGCTCATACTGCCAGGAAGAAATGGCTCACTGCCATACTTCTGATAAGTTTCAGGTGGTATTGGAGGCATCCTATATGGAGGTGGATAATATGGACGAGGTGGAGGAACCGATTTGTACGCAGATGACTCTAAAAAACAAGAAAAGAATGCATGAATTTCGGCTCTCATAATTCACACACCAGCTACAATCACAGATGAATCTCAGTTGTAAAAGCATGTGCCCTTTGACCTTGATGCAGACAATAACCCCATTTATTGTACCCTCCCTAATTTTCCTAGAATGAGTAATGCTAGCTCGAAGCACATGGGTAATTGGTAGGGGCAAAACCTCCATTTCAAGTTTATGCGAAAAAAATTCTAAGCAGGTGTTGAAAATTCTCAACAGAACACAACATCCTATTTCTGATCGACAGTCGTGCATTGATAACTTGCAGGATGTAGACTAATCAAATTCACGAATGTTCTTTAAAGAAATTTAAATCACGTCCGGTCCTACTCTAAAACTAGTATTTTACAACGGATGTGCTTTTTAATCAACATTTTCACTAGTCTTTAACTCATTATTTAACATCCCTTAAGTTTAACAGCCAGTGGCTTTTAAATAAAAAAACAGCGGGACATTTTCCACTTACCTGGCATTGCTTATCCCTCTTTAATCCTATTACTCAGCACTTATTTAGTGAGCTGGTTAAGGGCGACTGCATAAAAATCAGAAACTAACCTGCTAGCTATAGGTTGTTGATCCAGATACGTAGTAGATAAGAGGGTAAAGAAGTCAGACAAGCAAATCTAAAACTAAAATCCAGGTCTGAGAAAAAGGGCTCGTTCAGTTGTTAATTCAAGGTCAGAGACAAGACGAGATACACAAGTCTTTCCCCTACATTGCACTTTAGTTCAGTGAGGTAGACGATTAAAACGAACGCCTCGAGGGGGACAAGCAGGGTTTGATAATAAAGGAGTAATTTTTTTCATTCTCATTATTTCCATATAAAAAAAATATATACCAATAATATTTTCTAGAGCAACTCAATCCAATTGCGGATTATTAGTGGAGTGTGAAATGAAAGATTTGCAAACACTTTTCAATAAATGTCATATTAACTAGAATAAAAAATGTGCGGATTAATATCTTTCACCTCTATTAGGTGGAGGAAAAACAAGTTGGAAATCACGCACATAATATTTCAACTGGCAATTAAAATTCAAAGAAAAACATGCAAAAACTCAGGAAATTTTTTACTACTTCCTACTTTGATAACATTAGAATTTTGTTAATAACATTGAGAAAAAAAACAAAAAACATAACCTTCAAAAAAATTATCATTCAGCCGATTCAAAGAGAGATAAAAAATTTAAATTTAAAAAAAAAAGATTTAAAAAATTACCTTCTGTATTGTTTGTTAGCATAAGAGATGGAAGCGAATTAATCCTATCAATAATCATGTCTGGATAAAACATCCATTTCCATGTAGCTAACAGTTCGAACTGAATGAAAATAGGTAACTTGTCTCCTTACCTGGAAGCCTCAGGCCACTTGGTCCAGGAGGGTGGAATCGTTGCAGTGCAGAGAGCCGTGGGGGTAAGGGCGGAGCTTTGATTTCCAAAGTTGATGGTGATTGTATGGTTGATTCGGAAACTGTCTGTTGATCCATCTGTCAGTTAGAAATAAACAAATTATGAATAAAGTAAGTAAACAAACTATTAACTTTTTTCGTAAGTTCATATTCCTGTTGATTAGTTCGGTAAAAAGGAATGTGTATGTGATCTAAATATTTTTGCATTCAAATCACTTTTAAATTCCATCTATAATTAATTTTAAATGAGGTAAAGAGTGGTAGCGAGTCACGATTGAGGTTAAAATGTAATTAAGTTGCACCCGGTTCTCTGGCAATACTTTTTCTTTAAAATATTTTTTGAATTGTAATCGTGACGTTAGTGTTTTTAAAGAGGAACTTTTAGATATTTAAACTATTGAACCTACATCCGGAGCATTGTTTATTGAGTATACATTTAACGTATAATTTCTGAAAACAAAAAAAAATAAGAATTTAGAAAATGATAGATTGCTGAATGCTGCGTGCCATAAAGGTGCTTATACAAATGGCAAATTCCAAGGTGACTGACATCTAGATCATCTCCCTTCCAAGATGAAGTGATAAAACAGCTTAGCTAAATACCCATAAAAATAATATTTGCATAAATAAATAAATTTTAAACGCAACAGCACTCGAATTGATCTCATTTTAAGTCAACCATTAAAAAAAAATTGAAATTGACTCCACCCACTTCAGGATTTTCAGCAGGAACGTTAACATTTTTTGTCTGCATCCAATCTGCGTGAACTTTTTCTATCTGTAAACATAAAAGAAAAAAAAAAGTTAGTTAATTATGAAATCTTTTTTTTTCACCTTCAAATAATACCTGATGTGATTCAAACAAAAAAATATTTTATAATGTAGAAACTTATTTTTCCTTCATCTTGTGAACTTTCTTTAAACATTTTTTTAAGTATAATTTTGCTAGAGTTAATAACTGTGATTAACCCTTTATACAACTACTCTTTGAATTCAAAAGGTGTACCGTAATAAATTAATAAGTTTGCAATACGAAATTATCAATAAAAAGAATGTTCTTAAAAAAATCCCCAACAAAATAGTTCAACCTTTTTCACTAGATAGATAAATTAATTCTCACCTGAGGGACAAAATTCCAACGTAAAAAAAATGTAGGGGAAATATCACATTCAGAAATCCACTGAAAGATTTGTGAGGATTGAATGGTACAAAAAATCTAACTTTCAAACATTATTTTAAAAAAATATCATATGAATGACTTTAATTCGTGTCATCGCATTTTGTACAGCTTTTCTCAAGCTTGTTCTCTCATAATAAGAACTTGCATGGGAATAAGTTCATAGTATATTATATTTCATAGTTTATAATTATAACCTCCAAACGGATGAGAACATGTATTGAACTGTTACTACATATCAGTTAAATTTGCTTGTACTGTTTTTAATTTATTTTTGCTTTTGTCAATTAACAGAAGCTATATCTTTTCAAGGTAAATATTGTAAAACTCATAAACATTTTAACGTCAAGTAGTTTCTAACTCAAGTGTGACTTACATTTTCTCGTGGGAAAACATTTGTTCAACAAAACTCAAATTTTAGCTTCAACAAAAATTTTTTTTTTTAAAAATAATTAATTTTTCTCTACCTTCAATTGAAATCTTACGATAAAAATTAAGGAAAACACAATTCTTTTAACCAACAGCTTAACGACAATCTACTTATCTTAATAGCCAAAAAACAAGAACATTTTTTCCCTACTCCCAACTCACAAAAAAAAATAAAGAAAAGTGAGAACGTAAGCTGAACCCCGTACTTACCAAATGTCAGTCTTCTTATTCCTTAACATCTTCCAAAAACAGAGCCAAGCAAAAAAATCCAAACTATAGAGTATAGAATGTGTGCAGTTGACAATACTGTCGGTGCAATGTGAAGCACAAAACCAGTGCAACACAAGACACAAAGGTGGGAACTTTGTGTTTCCGCTGCTATCCCTATGGGGCTGATTAATCCCTGCGGCAAATTTGGCGTAATGGCTTATTCGAACTCCCAACTCAAATAGTCAACCTAAACGACGTCGTAAACTAGCTACCGTTCACAGTGACCATTCAATAAGAAATCTGAAGAAAACACTTTTTTACGTCACGCATCACCTCAAGAGATAATAGAAATTTCGATTGAAAATCAGCCACCTGGAAGCTCTCTACCTACGTTCCTTGAGTTCATACAGGAAGCAGGTGTGTGTCCACATCCGGATGAAGACATCCTAACTGCCCAGCTTAGTGACAAACTGGTCAATGGTCACAATATTTAAAAAAATTTTAAGTGATGACACGAGTTGTTATTTGAAATCTCGGAATTAAGGAGTTTTCGTGCTCAATCGTAATTTTTTTTTCTTCAAAATTTATTTCATTGCAATGAATACAATTAGAAATAATTAATTACCAGAACAATTAATTTTGTAATCATTTATATTATTAATACATTTTATTAAATGTTATGCCTAAAAAGTAATTGCTTTTAATCAAGTGGAATGTTTTGCACTGATTTTATTGCAAATGAAAATAAAAACAATTAAAAAAATTTAAATATACTGTAATCGTAATTTCGGTACACTATAGAAAGAAGAAAAAAATAAACTGACTTGGTCACATTGAAAAACCAACAAAACGAAAAAAATCCTACGACCGTCCCAATTTATCCAATATGTTCATTCCCTTTTCTAAGTATTCTTCTCGCATCAACCAAAAGAAATCCCGGTCTTTCATCACTTCGGCCAAAACAGCACCGCCGATGAACACCATGTCCTTCCGTCCTGGCGGATCCTCAATTCGGATTTTAAATTTCTACAATAAAATATACATAAATTTGAAACAAAAACAATTGCTAAAACTAGTTTTTAAGCATGTTTTTGAATTCAAAAAATTACCGCCAATTTATCCGTGTCTCCTTTAAAAACCCTCTCTAAATGCAACTGTTTAATTTCTCGTTCTAATCGACTTGGAAAACCGGGATACATGGTTGAACCTCCAGAGAGTATAATATGCTTGTACAAGTCTGTTCGGATGTCAATCGTAGCACTCTGAATCGTGTTGAAAACCAATTCTGCGATTCCTAGCCCTTCTACGTTGATTAAATGTGGTTGGAACAAAGCTTCAGGTGCTTCAAATCGTTCGCCTCCAACTTTTATTATGCGGCCGTCTGGCAACTAATGTAATAAATTAGAAAAATTACAAAATAATACACAATATTGTTCACATTAAAATCTCAACTTACTGTATAAGATTCGACTAACACTGTTGTTTCTAAAGCTAATTTCTTTTCTTGTTCTATATTGTATCCAATGTAGCATAATTTTTCTTTCATCATTCTAACAGTTTCAAAGTCCGCAGAATGGTTAAACGCGTAACCATGCAGCAATAATAACTAATTGCAACATTGTATTTTTAGTTATACAAACAAACTCGAAAAAAAAATACTGCAGGGTTTCAAATCAACAAGTTTTAAAAATAGAATTACACATTAAAACTTGCTGCTTGAAACCGCACAACACATACTTTGATTAAATATCGGGTGATGTCACGACCGGCAATATCTAAACGTCGAGTTAAACAAGGGAGTGCTAACCCTTCATAAACTGTACAAATGTGGGTAACACCGTCTCCCGAATCAACGACAACTCCCGTCAGTAATCCTTGCGCGTAGAGCGTTAAAACGGCTTGAATTGCTATGTAACCTCCAGCAAAACCATATTTTTCAAACATAACCTAAAATGTAAATAAATAAATTTTAAAAATTAGATAAAAAAAAAAATCCATTTTGATTTTAATACTTCAATCATTTTTTCTCGATTTTTTGTTGGGTTCATTGGTGGCTCCGTCAACAAAATTTTGCACTCCGAAGGACACAAATCCAACTTGTCTTTTCCGAACGTATAATCCCAAACGTGACACATATCTTCCCAATTCCTCACAATTCCGTTCTCCATTGGGTAAGTTACTTCAAGCATTGAACGTAGTTTGCTCGCTTCGTCACCGACCATCAAATCCTGCAACAGAAATCAATATTAACTTTTTTCTAAAATTAATATTTACCGTAACCCAGTCCTGAAAAACCAACTACACTAAACTAAAAACGTCAATAATTATAACAGTTTCATGCAAATTAGACTTTTTAATACATTTAAACACTACAAAATAAAAAAACTCTGCCTCAAATACGAAAAAAAAAAGAATATTTGAGCAAAAACAATAAAAACTTGCAGTAATAATTCTTTTATTTTAGTTAACGATACGAAAAATAATGAGGCAAGCAGAGTATAATTAGGGTCATGCAAAATTGGTGTCAAACGACTTCTACAGAATCCAGACAGCAACTGGTAATAGATGTCACTTACTTGTCGATAATTACTGCTCTCCTAGGCAGCACGTGTTGAAAAGATGCACCATTCTCAATTTACATACTTTTTAATACTTATTTTTAATAAAAAGAATAATTTTTTCTCTTTTAAGTTGGAATTCTCTAATTATTTTATCCTCTTATATGAAAAATTTTTGAAAACTCTTGTGCAAACTTCGGATCAACTCACCTTTATCATTCCACCCTGTGTATAAAAATCAGCATTATAAAAATTTTGTATAAAAGGGACTGTTGTCTTATTAAATTAATAAGATTATTTAAAATTTTGTTTGCAATTTAGTTTACCCGCACTCTTAATTTAACACCTTTCGCAGTCAAATTTAAAATGTATACCTTGATCTCGATGTCGCCGATTTTGCTGGCAGCTCGAATAATGGGTCTTCCAACCAGTGATGGAAATATGTGGGCAGGAAAATTTGAGCCGGCATAACCACATTTCACAAACTAAACTCAACGAGAAAATATTCTTTATTAGTCAACCATCACGTGATCAAACTCAGGCCCAACCTTCACTCAATGAAAAATATAATTTATTTAAACTTCGGATAGGAATTAAACATATTTTGCCAGACTAAATATTCCTTTTTTCAAAATTACTAGAAAAAAAAATTAAACTTGAATTCCGGCGACAACACTTGAATATTTCCTGTCCCTCCCACTAAGATACATGAAGTAGTTAGTTAGGCCTGGTTTAATTAAATTTTTGACCATCTTACCCC
This sequence comes from Strigamia maritima, assembly GCA_000239455.1. NCBI lineage: Eukaryota > Metazoa > Arthropoda > Chilopoda > Geophilomorpha > Linotaeniidae > Strigamia > Strigamia maritima. Next base: position 410,932 of record JH432074.1, read on the forward strand.
TGTGCCATTATCACAAACAATCACTTTTCGTCCTTTTGAATCCATGGCGATTGGAAATTACTTATAAAATCCCTATTGCTTCATATGATTCTCCTCTTGTCGGCGGATCCGCCGCAACATGGACGTCAAGTACAAAACAAACTGGAAACGGAAACACTTAGGTTGTGTGGAGAGGAAAAACTAGCCAATCTCCGCGCATGCCCGAAGAGTTTAGCTACTTGTTACCCGGTGGCGGTATGGTAGGTTATTCTTTGGTACTGATGCGGAAATTTTTTTTTATGATTTTTTTCTGTTCAGGCCTTTTTTGTTATTGTAAAAATTAAACTAGTACCGTAATTTATTTTAAATCTAAAAAATAAAATTCTTTATGTGTTCCACATGGTCCACCACATGCACATATTATTAATTATATTATATGATGTTATGTTATAGAACCCCGGCAAAAAGTATTCAATCAGGCACTTTTTAAAATTCCAAAAAATGGAAATTTTTTAAAATCTGTAATGCAGACAGACAAATGGTTTTAAGGAGATTTATAGGTAGAGCTATCATTTCATGTAAAAGTTTTGAAGATTGCTCAAGTAGTTACTCAGAAAAAATTTAAAACCACCAAAATCAGGTTTTTGCAATTTGGCAATATCTTGAGAACGGTTGAAGATAAAATTAAAAATTAAACTGATCTAGGATGTTCAACTTTTCTAAATTGGTGTATGGGTCTGCAAACCCTCAAAAAAAGTCATAATGGAGCTCTGTAATTGTTGTCAACAATCAAAATTTTCAAAAAATCATTGTGACCATAGATCATAGTATCGCCATAGACCTACTATGGATATACCTACCGTAGGTCTATTGTTATAGAATAGAATCACAATTGTGGACAATATTTCGCAAATAGTTCACTGCTCACATTTCATTTTTTGCGCCAAGACTCCACCCCAGTTTCATTTTATAAGACAACTTCAATCATTTAGAAGAGAAAAAAATCGTAAAATTTGTTGAAATCACAATAGAGTCGACACATTATTTATTAATTTCTTGTTTCTAACAATTTTCAATTGCCAATTTTTACTGGAATTAAAACACAAGCTTGCACAGAGTTTCCCTGACCAATCAACTGCCAGCGTACATCAACACTAATCTAAAAAACAAAAAATCCAATTTTAAAAAAATTATAAAAATCACGTTAAACTCATTTATACAATACCGCTGGATAAGCCGCTAGAACATCCATAGTTGTTTTATAATGATATGTTTCCCCTGCTTCTATACTGCATGGCTCTGGTTTTGGGTCAAGTTTTTGACACGCATCAATTCCTCCAACACCAAGGTAGGGTATTGCAGCCCCAAAAATAATCCCATGAACTTGGTGTTTGAGTGAGTCGGAATTTTCAGCTGAAAGTATAAATATGCGTTTAAACCGCTCATTCATTAAAGTAAATGTATTCATTTTTATTTACATGGTTTGAAATCAATTTCAATCTGCACAGTGTGATTTCTTTTTAAAATACACCCTCCGTCTCCGTACGGTGGACATGGATCTACTCTTACATCAGTTACTTCTCCTTGACCTGTTGGTGAACCTAAGAGTCGAGTATGTAATATAAATTTATTTGCAAGACGATGATAACGAGGGAGTTTGCGGACACTGGGCAATCTGACAAGATATTGTCATTCAATAGTATTTGTACTTTGATCAATCGTAAATAAACAGATTACCAGTTTAAAGAACTAGATCAGCGTGTAAACAAAGTCATACCATTACAAATTGGATACGTATTAATTAATGATGAAAAATACGCTTTCATCATTGCCATACAGTATGATGTTTGAGATTAATTAAATTATCGATGAATTATCTCAAAATTCTGGCACAATTACTTTCACAAATATTTACATACAGTATTTTAATTTTGAAGAAGTTAAAAAGGTTAACTGCATCTGATAACTACTATAAAATTTCCTAAATTGCGCAATGATATGAGTATTTTTAAGAAACAAAATATTTTTTGATTTTTTAATGAATTTTTAGGAAATTAAGCACCAATTCTAGGTATATTCCTATAAAACTTGAAAATACTGTCCTAAAATAGAATTTTCTCGTTTATCAGAAAACACAATTTCATTTGTTACACCAACAAATGGTGCATTCAAGAACTAAAACTCGTTAAAAACGAGTTTTGCGTGTGGTTAGTTTTATGTGTGTTTTGTGTATAATTCTGAGTATTGTTTTGTCTTTTTAATAGATTTGACACGATTAATAATTACTAGCGGCTACCTTCCTTAGGTAATTTTCGAAATTCAATTTCCACATATGACATATGTACATTTAAACATTTATAAATAGTTTAGTTCATTCAGATATTTTGAATTAAAAATGGTAAATGTAGCGTAATATAAGTAGACTATACTCACTACAAAGTTTGTATTTTACAGATTCTCCTGCAGCTTGAATAAGAAAAACTGCCAGAACGGTTGTTAGAACTTTTAAAAGCATGTTGTATGTAGTTTGGATGAGAATAGGAAGCACTGATCTCGTGGTTCTGTCAGATTGATTAAAACAGATCGTGATATTATACTGATCATTATCACTATACGCTGGGTCGTGCTCACAATTGCACGGGGTTCAATAGGCAAAACCATCGAAAGAAGCATTCAACTCACTTATAAAGTTCATAAACAAATAAATTTATTCTCAAGTAGAAAACTTACACTGATAATAGCAGCATTCTGTATTTTCTCGTTAATGATATATACACAAAAAGGTTTAACTTAAACCCTCCAAAAAACAACTTTTAATCTAAAATATCATTTTATTCTATGAAATTAACAAAAAAAACTTATGACTTCTAGAAATCTAATTTTCTCATATTCGCTAAAATTTAAAATTCAAAAGCAAAACCAAGTAGGCTAACTTTTGATATGTTTCTTCTTAATATTAACGATATTAACTGTAAATTGTCGAAATAAAAATAAAAGAAAACGCACTTTCTTCGTGATGCAACCAACATTCGTTTTTAACTCTCTCTTAATTTCCTCAGCCTGCTGAGTTAAAGGGGAAATGAAACATTATCGTATTGTATAATAATGGATAATTGGCATTTTTCTTTTTACTAGCTTTACAAGTAGATAGGCCATTCCTAAACTATTTAAAATAAAATTAATAAATAATATTCCTTCTAGAAACAAACAAATAAATAATTGGCTTATCCTTTTGTTCCATTAATATTTACATTCGCCTTAATTTAAGCCATTTCATGTTTTTAAAAAAATGTAAATCAAAGGAAACGACACATTAAAAAGAGGGGGAGGGGATAAAGAAGAGAAATAGTAAGTACCTCCTTTTAAAAATGCAGACATTTACAAAAGCAAGTATTTCACCTGGAAGAAGTATTTTTTTGTATAAAACTTTCTATTCGAAACAATACATCAATATAGTGGATTCACTTATCCACTTACATACTTCCTGCAGGTTTAAAGGATTGTCCTAAATTTCCTATTGCACAACGAATACAACATACATGGAATTGCCAAGGATAAGTTTACCTCTCTTTAGGCCTAACAATTTTTCCATGGAACCCAAATTCCAATTTAATTTTACGCCAATTTACAATAGGAATGGGAAGAAACCGTTTTTTCATGCTAATAAAACCACCATTTTTAAAAGTAAACTGTTATTTTTTCCAAAAAATAAAAATAATAATAATGACTCCACATTGATTACATTATACTGTACAGTGGCCAGAGCACAGTTAAAACTCTATCACAGTTCTTGCATGTGGTGTATGTAGGAGATTTTTGGAATTTACAATCCCTTTGACAAAAATATTAAAAGCAAATAAAAACAAAAAGAATTACTTAAGCGCTTCTAACTAATCATCAACAGCACTTAAAACAGTATTGGCATGTTTGAATAACCTCTTGTCCAATTACAAATTAAATCATCATTCACACTAAACTTCAGGTTCATACGAAATTATTTTAAAATGCACAAAAAAAGGGCTTAAAACATTTTGTACATGTGTGTATAAAGAGTCAGATCTCATACCACATTTTTAACAGGGGCAACATATGTGTTTACAGGTGCCATATAAGGCTTGGTGTACTCGTTCTCGTTGGCACATTTATTTTTCTCTAAGCAGACAGACCCGTTTGACGAGAGAAAAGGAGTCATTGCGCCCTGAAACTCCAAGTTCGTCGATTTGGGTCGTGGTTTTAAACGTGCAATTTTCAGTTCTTGTTCTTTGTACCGCAGTTGTCGCCGTTGCTTGAATAGCAGACACAGCAGCATGGTGATGATAACCAGTAGCACAATCACAATAACGCAGCAAACTATGACTGCCATCAGACTAAGTTGTGGTGTATGCGTGTGAATTTTAAAAGTACCATCTATAGAAAAAACATTATATTTAGTGATTAACAATATTAATATATATATTTTTTTGTTTTGGCCAACCTTCTTCTCCGGGAAACCCATCATTATCGTCCAAATAAGTAATAACAGGAGTGGATTTTTCCAATTTAGGAATAATGGGTATGTCAGTTCTTTTTGGAATTTTGCCTAAAACAAAAATTAGCAAGCAGTTTTAAATTATGTCAAATTTTCATTTCAATTAAAACTTACTGGCACAAACTGGACAGCATTCTCCTTCGATATGAATAGGATTATCACAATCAACAGAACACTGGTTTTCTGTACATTTAATGCGCCCATTCAAACACATGCAGTGAACGCATTCACTCGGATTCCATTTTTCGCCGTTGTTGTAAATCCGATCATCGCTTTCGCACCTCAAAGACGGAACCTTTTTATCTAATAAAAAAAAAAAAAAAATAATTTTTCAAAAACACGAACATATCCCAATGTAATTTGAACACATACCCAAACAAATAGGACAGCATTGATTTTTCCTTAAAACCGGTCGATCACACGTCGGCTTAAGACAGGAATCTGAGAAGCACTTAATTTTCCCATGTTGACAAGTACAACTTTGACAAATACTCGCTCTCCATGAGTTTCCGTGTTGATATGCAGTTCGTTCGTCGTCCGAATAACACGTTGGTTTGTTGATATTCGATTCAGTATGCGCAGGCTCTGCAATTAAACCTAAAAAATAAATAAATAAATAAAAATAAATAAATAAAAATAAAAAATTAAAATAAATAATAAAAAATACCTGTGCATGAAGCGCAACATTCTCCTTGTTTTTTCACCGGATTTTGACACGGTGTCGGTGAGCATTGCTGAGTATTGCACAGCACTCGTCCTTCGTGACAAATGCATCGCGTGCACGAATCCATACTCCACGTTTCTCCCTCTACGTAATGATGCCCATCAATTGCTTGGCACACCGTCATCATGGGAACCGACAAGTCATCTGCATCGAAAGAATATGCTACCAATCAAAAAGTAATAATTAAAGTACTACAAGTTAAACAATTACCCAAACACTGTGGACAGCAATCTTCAGCAGTCACAGACGGATGTTCACAAGTGGGTACTGGGCACGAAATGAGCGCGCACATTTCCTGGCCACCGTGGCAATAACACACTCGACAACCGTCGTGCCACGTTTCTCCCTCATCGTATTGTTGGCCTTCGGTGCTGTAACATGAAGTTCCGTCTGATAACCGAATCGATCGTGTTGTCGTCGTCACCATAGAAACTAAAGTTGTAGACGCAGTAGTGGGAATTTCATCGTAAACTAATAAATATTCAATGGATCAACGAACACTTTTTTTATTTGCTCAATTTGATTTCCTACCTGCTTTGCATTTGCAAATGGGACAGTCTCTGCCGTCGGTGAGGAATCCAACTGGACACTTCAAGTTGCATCCTTTCAACTTCTTACAGCGACTACATTTGCATATGGGACATCCCTTCTTGTTCAATTTGTAGCCGTGGTTACAGTATTTTTTGCAATCAACGAGACGTTGACAGTCGTTTTCTTCTTGGGCACATTGACAAATCTCTTGTCCATTAACATCTTGTGAATAGCCATTTAGACAGTTTAAATTGCAGTCCTCTGCAAAAGATTGCGTAAATTAGCATTTAAAAAATGTCTCAACTTCTAATTAATTACCCAATTTGCATTTGCACTCGTAGCACCCATTCTCGTTTTTCTTCAATCCGGCAGCGCATTGGATGGAGCAATTGTCTACTGATGGACAATCTGGAGGAAGAGTAACCTCAGTCTGTGTATGGTCTGGAAATTATTTTTTAATATTTTCTCAACAAAATAAAAATAAAATAAAATAAAAAAAAATAAAATAAAAAATAGAAAAATAGAAAAAAAAACAAGGACAAATAATAAAATTTCCTTCTCTTTTCAGACATTTTCTCAGAATAAACATTAAACAAAATCTTACCAGGACACACAGAACAACATTGGCCTGGAATTTTCACTGGATGAGGACACGCAGAATGACACATCTCGGCTTGACAGTGAACTTGTCCATTTTCACACTCGCACGAAGTGCAGTAGTCATCTTCTTTCCACCTTTCGGTATTATTGTAAAACCTTCCAGTGCTCGTAACGCAACCTTGAATCAAAAAAAATGACTAACTTGTAAGTAGACGAAATTGACTCATTTACTATAATTAAGTTTGAATTAGATCAGATTTATTATTTAACAAAAATATTTTGTCAAGTAGTTCTTGACTCCTTTAAAAAGTTTAATTAAATTCAAATTAAAGTACGTAATTAACATATTACTTAGATTTTACTTTTATTAACAAACTACTGTATAATTTGCATCAAATTAGCAAAGATGTTCAAAATGTTCAAAAATGAAAAAAGCAAGATTTTAAATTATAATTTAATCATTAAAAATTTTCTTTCAAAAAAAAAGTATATCCTCCTGAAATCAAAAACCTAAAACGCTAACGCCCAATTAATCTTTTTCTTTAAACACGCACTTACCTATGCACGCAGGACAACATTCTCCTTCAGGAATTTCAATCCTACCACAATCCGGCAATGGTTTGCATTCAGCGCTCTCACATAATGTCACTCCATCTTTGCAATCACACTTTTGACATTTGTTTTTCTTCCATGTATGTCCGTTGGGAAACTCTTGTCCCTCAAAATTACATCGTAATTCGGTTTCTGTGTAAAAAAAAAAATTCAAAAACAAAACATTTTAACAAAAATAATCAAAAATAACATTATCCTTGATTTAATTTTATGAGTGACAGAAATGATAACTTCATTCCATCATTATTCTAATAAATTCCAAGTGCCAATCGTCCTAGATTTGACTCATTTAAATAAGAAGCACACTCACCATTAATACACTTGTAGACTGCACAGCACTTGCCAGGTTTGTCCTCTGCTTGTTGTTCTAGTTTTACTTGGGAACCCTTCTGACACTCGGGTGGAGTACATGGCAGACAAGCACAACTAACAAGAATTAATTGAAAGTGAGTTGCTTTAGCGCAGATAAGGCACATAAACAATGCATAAAGCAGAAGAAAATTTCGTTTTACATTATATTTTTTTCAGTAATTTTTTTATTTCTAACTTACCCATGAGACACGCCGCAGCACTTATCAGGAAGAACAAGTTTAGGCAACATGTAACTATCGTCAGGACATATTTCGTCTGCGGGACATTTAACATTCTCACATCCATCTACAAAAAAAATTTAAAAATTAAAAAAATATTGATGCTTTTCCATGTCAGCATAAATCATACATTCTAACAACCATCAAAAAAAAATTTTAATATCATACCCAATAAGCAGCCTTCAGTAATTTTTCATAACCTCAATTTCTGCCCAACCTCTTTCATTAACAACCTTCTACAACAATTTTTTTTCCAATCTTTAATATATTGATAATAGAATGATGGATGAGGGGAAGAAATGCTCCAACTAGTCATGAACTCTTATAACCTATATTTTCAGTCAAGTTCAGTTGGAAGAAAAAAAAAATTGGAACTCCCATTTGATTTGTGGTTTTATTTTATTGGTCACTAGATACCAAACATGCCGCTGGTATTTTCAGAGCACTTAATAAGACAAATCTTCCCACGAGACGATCAAACGAGGATTTAATGCGTATTACATCTCTTGACTAATTCGAGCAAAAACTTTTGATAGGTCAAATAAACTTTCCGACTAAATAAATAAAACTTATTTAAAAATTTTATCGCAACGATAACAAAGTGTTTATTGCTTAACAACACACTCGCGAGCTGTTTTGTGACAAGAGAACTTTTAGAACTCTCATCTCATTTACCAGTGATTAAGGATGCAGAAAAGAAAAGGGTTTAATTCCTATGATATGAATAAAAGAAAATTGAAGTCTGCAATTAATTTGGCCAAACAGTTTAATCGCAGCAGGAGATTACGAACAGAAGACAAATTACTCCAACTGATTTGTTTTTCCTGTCGTTAATTTAAATTATTATTATGATGGTATATATGATGAACTTTAAAGAGTAAAATTTCAAACAAATAATAAAGAAAAAATAGTAATAACAAAAAATTTCACACAAAAATGTGCCCAGAGAACATTCTTTTCGTTCCAACCGTCATCAATTTATGATTCTTTTTCACCAAATAATTGAAATCATCAAAACTCACTTACAGCTAGCACTTCAAACTTCCCTATATCGCACAAGAAAATTGAAAACACATAAAAGAAAAAGCATAAAAAACCAACTGTCTAAACCTTTTCAGCATATCTCATTACATGATGGATGATGTTTCTTTGAAAACTCCCCTCCCATTACAAATCTTTGTCCACCTGACTTAAAAATTCAAAATCATTCTCTCAACCTTTCACCATAGTGACATTGATCAATACATGAATCCTTGCAAGAATTTGTGATGTTGATAGCGGAAAACATGCGCAGTCAAAAGTGGAGAAAAAATAAAGAAAAAAGCAAACTTGCTTCATTTTTGTTTGTATGGTTGCAGCTGTTTTGCAAACAGGTGAAATCCCATACATTTCTCTGAGTCATCAGTGGCACTTTTACTTCTTCCCAGCTCAAATCAAAACCGACTTTCAATTTGATTCAATTAAAAATACATACCCACCGTCTCGGCTTCCCTATTCAACCCAACTAACTTATGCAATCGTGTATAAAGTAGAACGGACAAGAACTAACTGAATTAGAATCGACTAAGAATAATGGCGTGTCACATTTAATGACAAAGACAGACTTTTAGAACACAAGGATGTGAAAACAAAAGTGAAAGCAAAGCTAAAGCAACCTTCTTCCTTACATCAAAAATTTTAAAATGAAATAAAGCATTAAAAAAATAAAAATAAATAAATAAAAAAATTCACTACTTCCAAGTTCTCACGACTTGATTCTTGAATCAATTGATTAACTTACCTTCAACTTGACCATGCACAAGAAGTAAAGCGAGTACAAACGACAGTAACGTATACATTTCAGAAATGATTCGTTACATTTGGTGGATTACACAATATACAAAACGTCGTTTTCCACCTACGCGGGGTTCCAACTTCACCCACTCAGATCCTAGCTGAGGTCTAATTCACAAATGACCACATGGAAGTCGAAGCTCTCCACTGAAGGTGTGCGTGTTGCTCTGACCTCAATGCTGAACTAAACCGCACCAAACACAAGCTCGGGACTCCCTGAGCTGCCGAGAGCGGAGCAGTCGATTCAGTATAGGGAGTAATGCACTTTCTCCTCATTCACCAACCAAAGGATCTTACAGATGAATGCCAACATTCCATCAATGACTGAGTTACATTTTTTTTTTATTTCTTTCTATACGCATGAAGGATCCATTTCTTCCCACACTAGAATGTGACGTCAAAGTTCCCAATGACGAGTGGGTTAGAAGAATTTCTTCTTCTTTTTTTTTTTTTCAAGCACAAACATCAAAGTTTAGTTTTGAATCTTGATGTTTGAGTTTAAATAATCAATATGAAATATTTAAAAAAATATTATATAATAAATCGAATTTGTAACCTTGAAATAATCACGTTGAATCGTTTGCCTTTATTTACCTAAATTAAAATTAACAATTAACAAAAATTAACCACTAATTGCGCAGGATAACCATCCAAGCAAAACTAACTCGCCTTTAATTGATGCCCACTTTTAAACGGCGTCATTAAACAACCGCCACTTTATTTCCTTTCCTCGGAAATTGCACTTTCTTACCCATAGTTTTACATCTAATGTGAAAAGACAGAAAAACAAAAACTTGCTCACATCTAAAGATAACCGAAACGGAAATTACTGCATATAAAGTCACACAATACTGAAGGATGTTTCCCCGGACACGTTTTTTTTCTTCTTCTCATTTGCCCTGGAAAAGATCCAATGATTGCGTGAGAATTAGACAACAACAAAAGTTGAAAAGAGTAAAAAAGGAAAAAAACAAAACTAGATATCCATCACAATTGATTAACCCTACCAATGTAAACATGATAAGTCACACGTCAGGTTTATGGAAGAAAACGTGAAAAATCTTTATCCTATACTAAATCTTCTACTTCCATGCATAAAACATGGCTTCATGCCTCCAAGTAATTGACAAGGTCAACACTCATTAGTCACAAGTTCTCGTGAGGTATAAGGAGATCCCTGTTGGTACATTTAAGGTTAAAAAAAAATAAAAAAAATTTCGAAATTCTTGATCAGTTAAAGGTGTTGTTTTTATTACCAGCCGAAGGATATCGGTTGTATAAACAAAAAAGGGGTAGGGTTGAGAATTTCATTTATGATTCACTGCTTTTAATTATTTTGACATAAAACAAAACATATTTTTTTTCCCAATAGATTTCTGTGTAATAACCCTTAATTAAAAAGTCATTTTCTTAGATAGATTTATTCAATTTAGCACATCCATCAAATTTCTCTTGCAACTGACATTTTGAGAATTTTATGAAATTAAAGCACAAAAAAAAATAATAAAATAAAAAAAAAAAAAAAAAAAAAAAAACTGTTTCAAACACACGTTAGCATGACTGGAGAACAAATTAAACCCATCTCACATCACGATTTGACTTTTTAAAAATGTAAGACTACGAGAATAATTGCTTGTACTGCGTTTATTTGCTCATTTGTTACCAACATGAGCAAACGAGTAAATCATTAAAAATAAAATAGTTAAAGACCCCCAATCCATTTCGTAGCAGCCAAGCCATTAGAGCGTTTTAAAGGCTTCGAGATAGCACCAAGCTGCAGTTCTTAGTAGCAACCAGGTGCAAAGAATGACACAAACTCCACCCACTAATGCACTTTTACAGTATTGGAGAATAAAATGAGGAGAACATGGACTTGTTCATGTCACGCTCCAAACACTATTTGCATCCAAGACGATCGGTTACAATATCCACTGGAGACCTTTTCCCACACATGCCCTATGGAAAGAAAGATAGGTGTGTGTTATGATCGGCCTTTTCCCCATATTTTTCCGGGACAAACATAAAACTATTGTGCAGAAATGTGCACTCGAACATACATCACCTTATTGCGGCTTGTGATATTGACAGGTGTCGAATAGAGGACGTTATTTTTGCATGTATAAATTTTTGTGACCCCTTTTGGATTTGTATAATAAATCGATCGCGGTTTGATTACCTTTTATATCAGATGTTTTTATCCTGGTTGACTGACACTGGCCCATAGAAATGCAGGTGCACGCAGGAAAAAAAGGTGTAATAACTTTTATTCAACCACCCATGATGATTGTCATTTAATTAAACCAATGGAAGATGACATAAAAATGTCATAAAAATGTCATAAAATTGCAGTAAGTAACAAATGTTCCCCTCCCCCCCCCCCATTTAATTTTAACACAGAAATTAATTAAAAATTTATTCATTTTCAAATTACACACATTAAAACTCTTTATAAAAAAAAAAATTCTATATAAAAATTTAATTTACTAAAAATAACTAAAAATAAAAGTTCATCATCCCTGGACTTATTATAGAAAAACAGGTGTTTTCACCATTTGCCATTTCGCAATATTTTTTCTATCTAACCCAGAAACAAATAATAATAGTATCCGAATGCATTAGTATGGCATGACGAAACAGGAAGAGTATGGCGTCCTCATCCATTCATTTCTTCCTCAATTCATTGCCATCACTGACTGACTCTTCCTTTACAGTGCGCAATAGGGCATCAGTCTGCCAGAAATAACAGTTTGTTTACACCAATAGCCGTTGATGAGTGCTCAGAATAGAGCTCCTGTGTGCATTCCAGGCCACTTCCTTCCAGTACAAAAATCCCCTCCCATCTGCCTTAATAACTAGAGATAAAATGTAAGTGGTGTTTAGCCCTGATGCCGCACACAGGATGCTGGTTGCTAAGGGCAACTTTTAAGTGTGATGCCCGATGCTGGATGAAAAACGCATTTGCTTCACTCCACTTCTTCTTCTTCTTTATTTGCAAACTCTCTCAAATCATATTAGAATACGCGACATACAGTACACAAATGTTGTTGCTCCTTCCACTTAGCATCTGAATGAGTTTCATTCAAATGACAGCACAAAATGCTCAGAAAACTAAAAATAACACTCATATATATACAGTATAATGTCTAGCAATGTTTATATATCAGAGGGAAAAGTGAAACAAGTCCATAATTCTCGCGCAAAGCGAAAAATGAATGCCCATGTCATGGCAAAGTAAAATGAGTCGAATTTTATTCACATTTTATCGTCTTTTAATGCATAAAACACAGGAAAACAAGGTGATTCAAAAGCCCAATCGCACATTAACAGGTGTACCTGGGTCACAACACTTGTAAACTTCCTCTTACGAATTATCTCAAATATTAATCTCTTATTACCTATAAGAGGTGTGGCCCATTACTTGAAAACCCACGTGGAAGAAAGAGATAAGAAAGAGAAAAAAAAATTATTATTTCCACAACTACTTTGATTCAGGGATAGGTCCAACACCACCAGATTTATCATTGTAACGATAGAAAAAAAGAAGAAGAAAAAAAAAATTCCCTCCTCACTCTTATTCATTCGAAGTGTGAAGGAATCAAAAGAAAAATGTATTGACAAAAAAACTCTCAACTAATCCTCCAACCAAGCCTAATGACATGGATCAAGAGCTTAAAATGAGTTTGGCGCTATATTTTATAGCTCCAATATTTCACACGTGTGAGTGCACATATTATAAATGCAGAAGAATATACAACTCAAGTTTCTTATTTTCCTAGACAAATTCTTATTATTATAATAACATAATCTATTTAATATAATAATTCAAAATAACCTAACCTTATCAAAAGGTGACATAAATAGTCATAGAACAATTTGTAAAGAGGTGGAGTTATTAATATCTAATATTATCTGGAGGAATGTTGATAAAGTGTGAGGGTTGGTCGAGTCTCTTTCTATATAATTAACTCACTAAGCCTGAAGATTTATTGAGAAGAAAGATTGCATGATACACATCCACTATTTCATTTCAATCCAATCTTTATTTATGCAAAAAAAAAAATAATTGATACATTACAGATTGTCAAATATCCGATGCCATGTACAGATAAACACAGAGTCACCGTCAAATCAAACCTGACATGAATTTTTGTCAGATGACTATCAACAATCAGCTTGAGGAGATAAGAACAAGGCACCAATTAGAACATGACATTGAAACTATTAAAATCAAACGGCCAAAAAGAAAAAAAAGGACCTATAGAAACAAAATAATTTTTTTTTGTTTTTTTTTTTAAGAGGGGAAGTTTTGAATTATTGCCAAGGAAAAGTTCTAAGACCTATCATTAAAAAATGAAACAAGGGCTACTATTATTCTCGAAAAAATACCATAGACCTTTATTTTTTTTATTCTTCAAATTCAGCCCTGATGACCTTACAACTTCCCATTTGACAGTTCAAAAGCTGTCAAGTAGAATTTTTTTATAAATATAAATCAATTCATGGCAGCATTTATGTTCGCAGTTACTTAATTACACACATATAGTGACACGAGACAAGTTTGAAAAAAAAATTTATCATAAGAAAAAAATCTAAGCAAGACTGGAAGCTCAAGAACACCCACATACAAAGACCTACAGAAAATCCCCAAGCAAAAACAAACTCAAATTCAATAGAAAAAACAAACAGCAACAGTAGCCCCAAGTCTCATCTGTCTTGAGCTGTCCACAAACTGACATACTGTGTTTACCCACAGGGGAAATGACGCCTGACAAGTGCACATCTGCGATCACCCAACCTCTCTGACATACTCCAGAATCAGGTTGAATAAGGCAATTCTATGCTCCCACATCTGATCCCAGCTAACCTCTGTACACACAAAAGTGTGCTGTATACCGTTCTAAATAAACCAATCAAAGAAAAACAGGTGTGGGTTGCAATTTTATATATGTGGGTGTGTAGAGATTTTTCCACAACCAAGGGCACAAGTTGAAGGACATGCTAGATTGAAGACATTCCCCCTTCGCTTTTCATTTTTCATTCATGTCAGAAGCCACTTCAGACAGATAAAAGCCTATGCCTTTTTTTAATAGAGTAAACTTGGATTGCATGAGCCATACACTTTGGAATTCATCACCAAGTATGGTTTTCAAAGGAGTAAATCCAACAGGCTTTCCCTTACATTCATATGAGTAACCACAGCTTCGTCATTTCATTGCTAGATAATATTATCAAAGGAACTTCCTATCCCTTGTTCACAAAAAATAAAAAGAAATAATTCTTGATGAAAAGTAATAATCTTGTCATGACATTTAACGATAAGAAGAGACGTTATATAGTTGAGAAAAAAATGATGCGATCGTCTTTCAAGCAAAATATTTTCTCTGCTTGAATCAATATTTACATTTCTTCACCAACATTATGAATTAAGATTAAGTGACACCATTTTTATTATTTTAAATTCAACATATAGATATATATATGTATATATTCTTTTTCATTTAGTTCTGCAGAGCATCCAGTTCCTTATTCAAAAACATCATTTTCCTGAGAAATATAACAGGTGGCTAGAAATTAGTAGGAGACGACACTCACTTTTAAGTTTTCTTTTATCCAATCTAGAAACAAATCCCCCACTCCTCTTTGGTCCAAAAAAAAAATAAAAGAAAATAAAAAGAAAATAAAAAAAATTGTTTCAGAGAAATGGCAGCCATTTCGACTCATTCTTGGCGAAATGCGGCACGGCTTCATTAACACACATAATTAAACTAATTTGAGTAAAGTGCAACTCAACAACAAACAGAGATCAAGAGAGGAAAGTGCCTAAAACTTAAACTACAGAAAATTCTCTCACTTTCTCAAGTCGAATCAATTGTTCATTCACTCGGGTCGCGGCGCTCGCGCTTATACCTCAATTTGTCCGAGCGAGAATGCGTTGTGGTATTGTTATTATATTCCCGCGTTTCCATGTTGACTAAAGACGAACTTCTCAGATGCAACGCATCAGAAGGAATAGTAAATACTCGTCTTGAAGTATGAAACAAGATTTGATCCTTGTATCGACTTTCATGCTCCTACGGGCAGAAATGGTGTCAAACACATGACAAAAATCACATTGATATGTGATGACATCATACGTGGTACTTTTTTTTTAGATTACACATGTGTAAGTAACGCGTGTCAATATGTATGCATGTGCGGGTGACTGTTTAACATTTATGATGACATTATTGACATTTTAATTCCACTTTGTCAGAGCACGGAATCGTGCTAATTAAAGTCAATCGGGCAGCTTTAACCTCACGATCATCATGATATGCACTTATTGATTGATTAAAAATTTACAACAATCTTCTAAAGTACCCAGTGTAAAAATTTTGCTTAAACCTTAATTTCCACTCGGAAAATTAAACATTCATAATCAAGGTCGAAAAAATCTCCTAATGTCAATAAGACATGTTGATTCCAGCAGTCATTTATACCTGCACCACATAAATTAATAATATTCATATATGGTATGAGCAAAATCACTTTTATCGATAGCAATTTTAAATTCCACCATACGCATGGAACTCCCTTTGTGCTGCCATTCAGAAGGATACCAATAATCTTTTATATTAAAAATTTTTGACAAGAATTTTATCGATGAGAATGGCATTCGATATTGTCCCGCATTAATTGCTGGCGTCGCAAATAAGCATAAATAAGAGTGCCTTGAACATAGATGATGCAATTTTTGCTTGTAAATTTATTATTATTGTCTCTTTTAACACTCTTGGCATAGTTTAAACCAATTCATAACCTCGTTAACCCCATAAAACACAGCATTTTTGGCTAGATTTTGATGCAATTCAAATTGTTGACATAACTTTTCAACAGTAAGGTTCGTAAAATGATTTTTTGGTACATAAAAACCCAGAAAGTAGTAATTGCATTCCATCCCATCCAAACTTTCCATTTAAAACACCGTAAGACTCTTAGTAGTGTCAATACTGACCAAAACAGCTAAAAATGCAAAATCACACCTGACAAATCACATTATCAGCGATAAAAATGGCTACAGCTGTGTGCTAATTTTCAACTCATCTCTTCGGGCAATATTAATTTTTCAGTGGCTTCACTTCAACTCAAGTTTCCCAGATAGTAAAACAAACATAAGCCAGCATGAGACATAAATATTTTGATGCATAGCATACACAAAAATCGTACAAGAGAGTCTTACAAATTCCACACAAACTAAACAAAGCCTCATCCAAATGTATATTTATTGCCTATCCAAATTGATTTATCTCCTACTTTAACCCCTTTTAATGAGAAGGGATACCAGTTTAAGAAACAACAATTTTTCACCTTTCTCCTCAAATAAACTCGAGCTGTCATCGGTTTCAAGACAGACTAATCACGGTCATGAGTAATAACTACATCATCCACTTGCACTAAAATTATGCACACTCAAGAGGTAATGCCAGGCCTACACGTGTTTCCACTACACACATCATATTACTATTTGATTGCGCTCATTAAGCCCCAATTTCAACCTCCTATTAATGCACAATTTTCCCCCTTTACACTGCTTAGTGTTTACTATCAACTCGCACTAAAAATACATTTAAACAACAAATAATTCCTTGTTTGCACATTACCAACCATTTTATCTCTTATTTTTGTCTAAAAAAAATCAAAACTATTTATAAGTTGATATACATAACACCTTCAACAACAAATCAATTTATTTATTTTTTTAATAACGTGAAACAAATTTCCATAGTTATTCTTACACATGTTTACGATGTGCAATCGTGCGTACATGTATTGATAAGACAGAAACAACATGTGTGAATTACATATGCATGCAGTTGGGATATTAGGATTCAACACAAAGATAAACACGCTGTGTCTAAATGTAGGACTGCCTGAGCACGGCCATCAAAAGACGTGCTATTTACTTGCAATATTGAAATTGAAACAAAAGCTTTGGACTATGTCCAATGCTGGCACGAGTGTGAAAACTTTTTAACGTTTCAACATCATTGCCAAACTTGAAGCTTTCGAAAACGTGTTATTTATACATTTCCACAGGAAAAGAAAAGGGAAAAAGTGAATCAGGTGTGTAATTTAAACAACAAACAGAATGGAAAAAAATAAATAAAAAGTTTATTTCCGATTGAGTAACAAATTTAAAAATAATTAAATTGAAACCATTTAGAGAACCAACATATCGTTAAATTCCTAAGCATCACGATCAAATTCCAAACCATCGAGGCGTAGAAAGTGTTAACCAACATCTATTTATGGCACCGGTGTGTGGTCATCTCAAGAAAATGTGGTCCTTAACTCACGTTAAGCATGCAAGCAGGAATTTTATCAAAGTTCACATTTGTTGACTTAGCATGTCATTTCAAGGTTTTTAAATTTTAAAAAAATTATAGATAATTTAAAAAAAAGTAATTATAATCTAGAATGAGACATTTCCTTTAAATATAAAAACAAGTCTTTGTAATTTAAACCAATTTACCATCATTTAAGTGCAAGTCAAAACCTGCATCTATCTTTGCAGAAAATTATGACCTTTTTAACGATGCTCACAAGCTGCTTCCTTGGGGATTCATCTAAGCCCCCTCCCCATCGTATATTTCAAGATGATATGGACCGTTTGGTGCTAACCTAACTGCATCCTACTATATCAAACTATATTGCAGCACGAAAGTGCAGAAACACACAAATATATATATTTATATAAAATAAAATACAGTATTTTTATATTAGAAACGAAAGGGAAAAAAATTGACTTTTTCTTCCACATTTCTTCAAACGTA
Source organism: Strigamia maritima (assembly GCA_000239455.1). NCBI lineage: Eukaryota > Metazoa > Arthropoda > Chilopoda > Geophilomorpha > Linotaeniidae > Strigamia > Strigamia maritima. The sequence goes on from JH432074.1 coordinate 429,142, forward strand.
ACGCCATAAAAATCACGAAGAAAAAAATGATAATCCCCAAAATGAACCCACATAGTGTTGAAGACACACATCAAAGTCCAAATGTGTCAATAAATTGCTACAAACACATCGCAGAAATGAAACCCGAGGTTAAATTGGAAGCCAAGTGACGGCTTAGGGCTCACCTCTTTCCAAGTGGGCACTCAAACTACCTTGGAATACTAATCAGTTGCAGATCTCAATTTAACCTTTTTCAACACATTTATTACGCAATGCAATGCTCCCATTTCATATTGTTCCTTCGCATGCCAATATTTTGCGGCACAAGCAAGCAAGCAACTTTTATAAATAATTACCTACTAAACAGTACTGAGAAGAGTTAAAATATCACTGCTTGGAGGGTTTGGGAGTTGGTTTAAAAAACTCAAACTCAAACGCATTCCAAATTGCATTAGAATACGCCCATACAAGCAGAACGACTTCCAAACTTGGGCTCGACACCTATCATCAATTGATGCAACTTAATGCACACCACGTGACTAGATTATCAACTTCGTGGAATATCATTAAGGTTTTATATACTTTGGTTTTTTCTTTTTTTCATAAGCTCAAGAATTATGTAATGTTCGCTCACTGTCAGATTCAGGCAATGGTTAAATTTTTCCGTAAAAGTAACAATTTTTAGTAATTAAAAACAAGAAAAAACTCACACCTTACATGTCTCTTTCAAACACGCAAAGTTTTTATACAGAATTTTTTTTTAAAAGAAAAATACATAAATAAAAAACTAAATAAATATTAAGGAAAATTTCAGAAAATGTTTTTTCCTTGTTATTTATCACTATTGCCTCTAAGCTTAAACGCAAAAATAAAAAAAATAAATAAACACTTTGTAATTTCCTCTTGCACTTATTTTCAAATAAGTCCATAATAACAGGACTTATGTAACGAATAAGTCCAGCTGACTGTGAATATTCATTATTCAAACGTAAATAAATAAAAAAAATCCAAATGTTTCTTTCCATTTTGTAATTATTATCACTTCACCGGATTTCCTAGCAGTTATGAAAAATGTCAAGTCCATGTAAACATAAAAAAAAAAATTAAAAAATTTTAATTAAAATTCAAAATTACAAACTTGTAATTTGTTTTAAACGAAAATTCTCATATATTTTTTGCTTGTAAATTAAGCGAGTGCCATAAACATTCCTACTTTATTCTCTCAAACTGACAAGATAAACATCATTGATGCTGTCACCACTTTCCATCCTCTTGCATCACTTTTAGCTTGTACCAATTAATCCCAAGGCAAAAGCACCACCATCTTCAAATATCCACCCCTAAGGAATTTCCAACGTAACAACTTGGCATTTGCAACTGTTACATGCACCAATGTTTGGGCCTCATACATTTTCCTAACACAAACCACATGGCTCATGCCGCGCGCTTTTCTCATCGCAAAATATGAATCTAACTGTGAGTAAAGACAGCTCGCACCCAGGTGATCAGAGACACACTGTCTAAATTTAATGGGCCCTATTTGGCACCGATTGCAAACAACTTCCGTTCTACGAAACCAAAATTTAAAAAATAAAAAAATACAACTACGTGCCTAAGCGTTACACAACCAGCTTCCGTTTGTAAACAGTTGAACTAAAAGCGGATGTACGACGAAACTAAAGCCACAGGAATCATTTTTTGTCACATTAAAAATATCTAATTTTATTAATACGTAAACTATTAAAATAAATACTGTAGATTGATTTTATATACACCATTTATTTGCAAAATACACAGTTGTCTACTGAGTAAATCATCCGTTAATTGCACATTGGGTAGCACATGAAAGGTTTATTAGTCCTAAATTCTAAACAAATCTTCAAAGAAATATTAGATAGGAACAATGACCTAATTTTTTTTAAAAAAAAAAAACAACCATAATAGTTATTAATGCCATTATGATGTTTCCATGAAATATAAGAAGTACACGAAATATAAATTTCAAAATCCACTAATGCTATAAAGTGAAAAACCAGAAGAAAAAAATAAAAATCAGTGTAAGCACTTTAAAAATGGCAGATGTATGTTCATAAATCAGATGATCCCATTCACGAAAAAAACATGTATCGTTTAATAAATTACTTTTCCATCATTGCATGCTTAGTGAAATTTAAAATTTATGATAAATGCACTATATTATCCTTTGCGTTCAGTTTTTTCTTTTTGTCTGTTCCTCATTTCATTTTTTTATAGGCCAATAGAGCGCTCCAAGTATATTCTTAAACACTAAAATGGCATTCACCTCAAATGGAGCGTTACAATTTGCTGGGCCAAAATGAAGAATGTGACTTGACGTGACGTTAAGTTTGAAAGTAGTCATAAATCAAGACACCCACGCGACACTCCACTGCTCAAGAAACACGGCCAATGTTTTTTTAATGCAGTAACGAAGGGAAAAATTTGAAAGGAGGAAAAATAAGAGAAAAAAACTGTACGAATCAGAAATGAACCAGGAAGCAGCATTACATAGTCCCGATGAATAAGTTTGGCTTCCTTTTCTTTGCACCAACGTAATTAGCCCTTCAGGAAAGAAAAATGAGGTAAAGTTTGACAATAATAAAATTTTTAAAGAGAAGCTGATGATTAAAGAATAGCATGCAATTAATTAAAAGTTAAAGTAAAGGTTCGTGCTAAAATTATAAATTACATGTGAATAAGTGGAACAAAAGTTGTTCATTTGAAACCACATCATTAAATTTGGTCAAAAGTAAATAAACTTACACCAAAATGTGACACTTGATGCAAAAAGGTACTTATTTAAATTGTTATGAATTAAAGGGTTTAAGACATCATAGTTTTTATTGGTCCATTGGATCACAAAACCCTTAAACAATTTTTCAGAGATTTTTTGAAAAATAGATGGCAATATGAAAAAGCGAGACCAAATCGAGAATTTGAGCGATTATTACAAGTTGTGACGTATACCCCATTCATTTAACATGGGGAATACCAACTATGACTTCAGAAACAGTACAGTGGCCAAAAATGTCCCTCACCAATCTCAAATGAGCTGTTTGGGATACAAAATGATTTTTTATAGGCGTTCTAATAACTTTTTTTTTTTAAACAAAAATCATTTGGGCCACTTTAAGAAATGGCAAAAATTATTCATGTATAAAATGTTTGATGTCGTAAACCCTTTAAGTAAGCAGTGGCGCATCCAAAGTTTAAAAATAAAGTTTATTGTTGGTTATTACCTGTTAATTGAGATAGGGAAACGAATAGTTTGATTGTTGCGTCTTTGTCCTTGTAGTGAGAATTTTGTGCTTGCTTTATTGTTCTGTTTTGGTTGTTGTGTTAATAGTGTGTGGTTCAAAGTGTGTTTTTGTGTGTAGTTTTTTTTTACTGGTTGGGGTTAGATGTAGTGTTGGCTGTTTTGTCTGGCGGAATGAGCCAAGTACGGTATCGCCATCGGTTTGTTATTTGTCCTATTGTATACTTAACTTGCCTGTGTTTGTAATCTCTGTGCTTTTCAGTTGTTCAGTTTCTGAGATGATTATTACTTTACTGAAGAAAATTTTACTACAATTTGATTGTATCCTATAATCATTTATTACAGTTTTTCGATAATGAAAAAAAATATTCCAAGATACTAACAAACGCCCCCACAACGCAGCTTTAGAAAATTGCAAATTTTTTTCATCAGTGAATAGAAAAATCTAAAATTTTATATTTATATTTTAAAAAAAACTACTACTTTTTCGTGCTATACACTAATTACAACGTAAACTGAGACATACAGAAGAACTACCATACCGATCATAAACACTGTGATATTAGTTTTCGTCGCATGCTCGCATATGTTCTACAAAGCAGTAAATTGCACGGCAGAACTGTCGTGTATTTAGACATCCAAGATAAAATGTAATGGTAAATATTTATAAAAAAACTGCACTAGTTTCTCACTCTTAATAACAACAATTGATGTACAGACAGCAATTGAAACATCATCTTATTTAATTTCAGCTTGAAATTATTAACTGTAGAACTAATTAATTAATAAAAACATGAAATGTAAATAAATAAATCTCAGTAGAAAAAAAAAGAATCATTAAAAGTTAAACCTAGTCAGCAAAACCAGAATTAACCTTTTAGAGAGAAACAAGTTTTACGAGCTGCTCATTAATTATGGCAAAACCTAATCTCCCTATTTTAGAAAACATTATACATAAATATTTAAAAATAAAAGGAAACGTAAAAAAAAATGATGTTATTCCTGACTTTAACCTTGCTGAAGAATTGCATCACACAAACAAATCACTGTCAGCATTAATCAAATGTGGCCACTTTGTAGATAAAAATTTGGAATGACACAACTGAGATAATCTTATGACGCAATCGTGTGTTTGGAAGCGTGTGTCCAAAGTCATCCAATTTTGGATATGCTCCAAAAATTAAAAAGAAAATTGGGCGTGGTCTTAAAGAAAAAGGAAGCAAAACAACACAAAAAAAATTGTAAACTATGTCAACTTACAAACAAATAAGTTGTACACAAAATTCATTAGGGTCGAGTGAAGAAAAAGAAAAAAAAAATTGAAAAAAAGTCCCTAACCTTATATGCATTCAGCAATTTCTATAAAAGGTCTTCAAGTCGCTAAATTTCTTTTATGTAACAAGGTGACTTACAAATTTGGTAAGAAAAAGAAAAGAAAAAGAAAAAAAAAAAACCTCATTTGAAATTTAAGTTGACATTTTAAAGCGAACAAGATGACAAGTTCATTTGGGTCAAATGCATGCAATTATGAATTTTTTTTCCCTCAGACTTGAAAACTAAGAATGAGCCTTGAATCCTGCGATTATACTCTAAATCCAAGCTGTTTACTTTTTCTGAAATATTAAAAATTAATCGTTATCGATTCGATCCAGTGTTGTTATCGAACCACAAGGTTTTCCGTCTTTGTTTCCCACTCAAGAAGATTAGTAATCCAAAAAAACCTATTCAACTCTTAATTTCATCACGTTTCAACTCATTTAATTTATAAAAAAAAACTGCTGTTTTGATCCCAGTTGGCTCTCCTTTTCAGCTGAGCTGTTTTTGGAATGATATTTATAAGAAACTTCCAAAGAAAAAAAATATTCTGATTTGCTTATTTATAACCATTACAATCGACCAATGACATCAAGGTTCTGAATCACATTTCAAATATGGCAACCACCATTCATAACTTTATTAATATTTACAATGAATCACAAGAAAGAAAAAAAATAAATCACGTTTTTAAAAAGGTAACTTTTCATGTCTGAATAAAAAAAAAAAATAAAATGAATTATTTCAAGATAAGTTGATACACAAAAATGAAAGTAAAAATAAAAATAAATGTATCAGGTATGGTCAAATGATGATAAAACTCATTTATTTACACTCAGGTTCCCTGAGAGGGCATGAGCGTTACTTATATGTCTAGAGGTAACTGAATAATAGATATCAATATAAATTTCTTACTCATATCGTGCCTTTACTCTACATCGGAAATGACCACCAAGCTCGGTAACAACATCTGCAACAACAAACACTGCAGGCCACACTCTTGTATCCTTTACATGGATAAAAAATTTACATCCTTGTTTTATCTTTTGTCAGTCCAAAAGTTTAAAGCTGCTGCAATATTGCTCTTATATTTATTTCCCATCTAAAAATTGATGAAAAATCCTGAACTGTTATCATTTAGCCCGACTATTTTTAATTTTAATATCGCATCCATTTTGTTTAGCATTCCAGAGCAAATCAACTTAAAAATAAATATGTAAAACCAGCTATACCTAATTTTACACGTTTGACCTTGTGCCTTTTGCTGATACATCTCAAGTGGACCTACACACACTCCTGCTCCCTTAACCCTTTTAAAATGCCTCCAAGCTGGTGCTCGTTTCGCCTCGTATCACCGCATTAACTGGGCCATCAAAAGAAAACTTGAGCAAAGAGATCAAGTTTAAAAGAATAATCCAAGTGAATTTCCATCAAACCAGCAACAAACCAAAAATAGATTCGAAGGTCTCCCATCATCTCACTTAAACAAGAAAGATTGCTTTTAAATTATCATTTGGCCAAAGGAAGTCTTATATCAGCACGCATCACGGTGAAGGTTGATTTTTCACACATGATGTCATTAGCCAAATAAGTGCCATTGCTATTGCTAGCCTCCATTAAATTTAATTCAGCATCAGCTGATGTAAGCAAAATCAGAAATAATATTCACCTAAGTGCATCTAAATTAATTATCTTCGAAATGCAAACCGACTAAACTCTGCTTGGTACACAGTGATTAAATATTTTACTTTAAAATATCAATTTCGTGCCATCTGTTGAGTAAATGAGACATCAAATTTAAAACAAAATCATTTAAAAAATATCCTACTTAGGATTATTAAATAATCAATATGATAATTTTTTTAAAGTATAGATAGACTTTAGCTATTTATTTATTGGCACTTTAACTTACAAAATTCACTCTATAATAAGAAAATAAAATCTAAAATTGATTAAAAAAATTTAATAAATTAAATTACTTCCAATCAGGTTTGTTTCACGTTTGTTTGATTGTAAAGTTTTAATGGTAGAGTTTTATGTGCATTTAGACAGACTCATTCAAGATATTTTTAGCTGACATTTAAAAACTACTCAATTAGGTTAGTGTTTCCATCTTGATTTACTGATCCTCTTTTAACATTATATAGGGTCAAAAAATGTTAACAGTTACAACAATCCAATCCCAATGTAACCTTTAGCTTAAGTAATCGAAATTCCAGTTGAGTGGCACTTTAAACCATGACATTTTTTGAATTTTTCGTCCAACAAAAAAGTTTAATTATAAAAAAATTTATTACAAAAACCTCCGTGTAATCAAAACCAATAAAATCACTGTTAACATTTAATTCAAAATGCCTAATGACCCCTTTTGATCGTTTTAGCGAATAAAATGCTTATTAATTTCAACGATGAATAACCCTTTGATTCTCCAGCAGACGCTCGTTACAACACAATCTGATTACATCCCTAAACAAGCTAATAAAAATTTTAAAAAATTTATAAAGAAAGATAAAAAAACAATACTTTTTTCCAAATTTAATTGTAGGTTACACAGAGTTCAGAGATGCTCGAGACATTACTACAAATACGCCTTTACATCCCATGCCACACTGAAGCGAGATAAAAGATAACAAACTGAACACACCTTCTTACAAAAGACACGAAAATAATGTTTACATTCGAAAGTTGTTTATTCTTCTCACTTCCCCTTATCGCTAGAACCATCAACAATTTATTATTCAGGTACATTTTGGAGAAGAAAATAATTTTTCGCAAAACAATCAACTTATGAATAAAAGATAGTTTATGTACGTCCCCAGTTTTGCATTTCTAAAACATTTTCATTTTATAAACAATCCTTTAAAGCTACAAAATGATTATTTAATTAGAAACCTTTCTCTAGCATTTCTTCAACAGTAAAGCTATTTTTCTCATTTGAAAATCAAAATCAGTTATAAATGCTTATTATCTTTTTTTCTTCTTTTCTTTTATTACCATCTTTTTTTCAATGTTCACTTAAGATCTAAACCACCGAAAAAAAAAATCTGATTGTTGGATAAAAGAAAAAAAATAGAAAATATTTTGTAATCCAATCAAAACAAGCTATCTATGGAAGGCGGAAAACCTCGGTTTATAAAACTAATCCCTTTAACATGCCATTCAAGTTGGTGGCTTGGAAGAGACAAGTAAACTTCAAAGAAAACATACAGCTTAAACATTTCGAAATCACAAAAGAAAGGAATAAAAACCTGAACTTAAGCTTGTTACAGGTTCGTGTGCATGAATTAGAATTATGTAAACTCGAAAAAAAAAATGAAAAATATATAGCGTATCATTGTAACAACAATGCAATCTCAAATCTTTCCCATCAATCCACATTTGATGTGGGAAGTATGGTTCACTTCCCCATTTTTTATGGTTTTTTAAAACCGCAAATAAAGTACTTATAAGATTTATTAGTGCGCATAAAACTTCTTTGCAACTTTGTTTTGCAACGGAAAAATCATACTACTGTAACAATGCAAAAAAAAATCATAAACCGTATTAAATTTTTAAAGTGCAAAAAAAAATGTTTTACAACAGTGTTTTAGCTTGTAGTGTCGCACTGCGACTTAAAGGCGAACAAATTCGTCCGCCATTATGTATATCAGAACTAACAAGCAAACAAAAACTTCACTTGCCACCAGACCAAGAAAAATCTGCATTTGAAACTTATAGTTTAAACTTTAAACATTCGAAAAGTGATTTAATACTAATCTTGAATTAAATTTGAAGATTCTAAAATATTCTTTAATAGAAAGTTTTGTTACTGCACAAATTCCGAAAAAAGCAATAACTCAAGATCAGGATAAAATCAAACCACATATCTCCTGTCAGTTGGAGAAGTGCATCAAACCAGTATTCAGGATTCCAACCAAACCACAGACAAGCAAGCTCTCTGACTATTCCCTAGCTTATTTACTTTCACAATGCTTTACACAGGCATCAAATTGGTAAATGTCTTCTCCCTCGATGCAAATTGATTGTCATTCCCTTGTGGATGTAGAGAGATTGCTGTCCGTGGTTTAGTGCAGTTCTGGATACCATAGTGGTCTAATACACCCATCTGGAAAATAGAAGTCACGTGTTCCAGTACCAATCATGAATTCCATCCAGATACACTGCTGGCTTTTCCCCCCACATTAAAGATTGATCGATATTATATCACCCCTCACTAAAAGTTATATAATCGATTTCATCTACAATTTATTTCCCATTTCTCTGATTATTGCTGCAAGAATAAGTTTTCCAAGTGAAGCTAAACGAGAGCACTTGTATCTCCACTTTCTTATGCTAGTTTCCCACTTGGCAGAAACTCAGACGAAAAATTTTCTGCTGCAGAAAATTTTGAGTGCAGAAAAGTATGTTTTTCTGTCGTTGGTTCCCATCTGTGGACTGAAAAGTGGGCAAAAAAAGTGCAGCAAAGTAGCATTTAAAAATGGATGCCAGCTAAGGCAGGCAATTTGTAAACACTGCTGCTTTCTACACTCAAAATTTTCTGCCGGAATTTCTGCCAAGTGGGAACAACCATGCTCATAAATGTTTATCAATAACATTGTTTAAAAAAAAACTTCAAAGGAAGTTTTGTTCATAGAATACCAGTTGAATAAACCTCATAATATCTTAATACTTACCACATAACATCTCATTACATTCAACTTTAAAACTGATTATATTTTCATTTATTACTTATTAATTATCTAAAAATAAAGCCAGAAACAGAATACAAAGCATTATACTGTACCTGTAGTAAAAATATTTCAGCATTAAAATAAAAATAATAAAAGGTCTTTCAAGATCAAGAATGATATTCAAAACAAAAATTAAACTGCCCACCTCATTCATGCATATATTTTCTTTAGTTCCACCACTATTGCCTATTATTTCCGCTACAATGATTTCAAAAGATTGCTGTTTACAATCAGTATCTAATTGCGTTTGGGGGAATAAGCTCCCATTATATGTAGTCTAATCACCGCTTCATCAAAGCTGGTGTGGGAACATACCATTGTGATTATGAATTAGGGAAAATTGATGCAAAAATTATATTCGTGCACAAATTAGTTTTGAAAAGCCCTGTGTGTGTAATTTGCAAGAAGTATGCCAGAAATGGTTAGAGGGGCGTGTTCCATCAATTCCAAAAAGCCAAGCACAAATAAAGCGAACAAGTAATTACATCTTTTGTCTGCAGTATAGAAATTTCACAATTTATCTCACAGTCATTAGGTAATTAGAAAATAATTGCAAAGTGTTTGCAGACAAAATGTCCTGCTGCAATATATGAGATATTTCACCAGCAAAATAACAGTAAATCAATAAAGCCGTAGACTGCCGTTATGTCAATCCATTACTAGAAAAATTGAATTTTTTGTGTTTTCCCCAAGTAAAGCTACCTTAAGCAAGCTTGTAGCAAATTACGTGTAGTAGAAGTCGATCCAACGACTGCACTCACAATTAATTAACTGGCCTACTTATTGGAAGCATCAGTTGTCATAGGAGATCTGGGCTGACTCTGAGCTATTCAAATTGAATTAAGACCAGATTCGACCACGACTTCCGAGCTATTGCTCCAAGACTTCAGTACTAAACCAGAGCTGCAGTGTGAAATTCGAAGTCAATCAATGAGAGAAATCTGTCCAAATTAAAGCTCCTTGTCTTAGGCGTGTTTTCTTTCCATTTAATTCATTTCTCGATGATAAAACCAGAAACATGAGCAAAAAACTTAATTAAAAACAAATTCAAACGCCTTAAAGTAGCCCAATAATTCTTCCCTGTACGCACTTTAAAAAATTCCTTCCTACCATTTTATTTATTAACCACAAAAATGTAACTATTTAAAAAAAAATTCCACCAAATTATCAAATATCTTTTACAACGCTACTACTGTCAACTTATCTTAGCACATAAACTTTCCCTAGTCCAATTTTCACCATCTACAGACCCTGGGCCAGCAGTCCAGACAGAATTCCACATCAAAGAGCATTCACCTTGGCCATTAAAAAAAGAAAGAAGAGAAGTAAAAAACTTTTTTTTTTATTGGTCTTGTGTCTTTGGCTTGAATGTGACAATTGTCACCGTTTTTATTCCTCACCTACTTGTTCCAATATCAGCAATGGTAGTACCCCTTAACAACTTGCCAGCTTTTATTAGACCAGCAACTTAGCAATTGCTCAAGCAAACTCTACTTTAGACAGCAGCAGCAGCATTCTTTTTTACTGCCACGGCCAAATGCATTTGCAAGCAGGAAAAAATATAAGTCACAAATGGAATTTGAAATATTTTTAAAGATGAAAGATTTATTTTTTAATAAACGTAATTACCCCTCAATCAAAATATCCAAAGAGCTCAGTAGATTAAATAACATATTTTCTTTTATTATGCTTTATCACATTACGTTAAGCTATGCCCATTAAAATAACAAGTATCCGACTAAAACACTACAAACAACATGAGAATAATTGCCTTTTTATCGTAAATCACATTTTTATAGGAATTTTGTTGTTTTCAAAACATGAAGGATAGTACTGTAATAATACCATCATTTTAGTAACGGCCTTTGTTGTCAACGTTGTAAAATTCTCGTCTTGGCAGTTGAGAGTTTTGGCAGAGAGTTATAGAAGAATTTTCGTATTTAATCGATAACCGACGAAAGCTTTTATCCAAGGCTTTATGTCACCTTCGCAACGCTGTCTTTGACAAATTTTGGAAAAGCTATATACTTTGATGGAATTGCTTTTAAGGCGCTGTCTTATTCTTGCCTCGTCCGAGGGCATATGCAACGTCTTGCGTAACGTTATATATAGCAATGGCTGATAATTGCCATAAAAAATATTGGGGGTATTCACAATCTCTAGTCTATTGTTCCATGGAGAACTCCAAATTGATGTTATTTTTATTATGTCCTATATTAATTAAATTTTAAGTTTTTAACTCATTAAAGTGCTAGTGCATTGATATATTCTTTGTATCTATTTCTGTTTGAACTAAATCTATGTTTACTCTATTGTAACCGTATACAGTATAGAATTCTTGATTATCCGAACTCTTATGTATGTGCATAAAGAAATACAGCACTTTAAACACGGCGTGTTCTGCTTTAAAAGAGTGATTTTTGTTGTGGGAAAAAAATATCTGCTAAACCAAAAAAGAATAAGAAATCAGGCTGCCATGTTTAGAAACCCGTAACTCCAGCTGCAAGGTTAATTATTCCTTTGTAAACCGCCATGTCTGCCATCTCATTGTTAAGCATTGTTTTTCTAATTACATACAGCAATAATACTAAAAAAATAAAAAATAATTCACATTATAATTTTTCTAACATTAATTACTGCTTGGATGTTGTCTGGAAATTAGAAACAAAACTTGCATGTGCACTTCATCTAAAACTGGGCAATTTACTATTATCCGTGGTTACACGCAATGTAGGGGTTCTCCCCAATTATTAATATTTTAAATGTTTGATTATCCTGAATTTTGATTATACGGCTCACCCTTGGTCAAGGCTACTCCAAATAATAGGACTGAACTAAAAGTCTTCTCAGAGAATGATTACTATTTATTACTAACTCGTATCATGTTTTGGTTTATCTCAACATCGAAATATCGTAAACTATGTTGAGTTATGACTGATGATTACCATACTTTATGAAGTAAACCTATTGTTTATCAACTCGCCCTAGAACACACAATTGGCATCTTTTTACCTATTCTACTTTTTTAATGATTTTTAAAACAAAACAAAACAAACAAAAAATTTGTGCCATTCTTACAAAACAATTAATCTCATTTGGTCTGCTCATTTCCGATTTAGCAATTACCACTAATTTCTTTACAAAATTTACCATCTCTTAAGAAAATGCAAATTAAAATCGATTTTTTTTTATAACTTTGTTCAAAATACGAAAACACAAAACAATTTCTAAATATTCCTTTTTTAAATTTCCTAATGTACTGGTTATTGTCTGATTTTTTTCCCCCTGGCGTTAAATATAGATGACAGGTAGGTGGAAACTGAAATAGAGGGTTACATCTTGTTAATATTATTTTGTTGTCCGATAAAAATTTCATTCTGTGCCCGGAATTCCATTAGTGAGACCCTGGATTAAAGAACGGAAAGGCGATAAAAGAGTAAATCTATGCAACGATTGTGTTAGGTTTGATAAACAGGTTGCCCCGAGTTATGGTTTCCTTGACTTTATTCTTTCCTTTCCAGATTATTATCATATGAATTATAAAACAAAATTGCGCGCAGAAAAATGCACTGAAAGGTCCATCACTTTCTCCTATGTTGGGTTTATGTTTTCCAAATTGTTTGCAACTCGTTTGCTATGATTTACGACCGAATATTTCTTGCGATATTGCTGTTGTTGTATTTTAAAAATATGTTTCCGCCTTTTTATTAATAAAATTTGCTACGCGATTTATTCTGATAGTATAAATTGTTTCTCCATTTCATTTGCGCGCTGTTCACTATCCATTAAAGCATGAATAACAATTACCGTAATTAAATCGACATATTCTACAATAAAGCATCAATGAATCTGCAAATATGACTAATATTTCATGTTATAATAATTTTGACATTTTTAAGAGAATCAAAAATATTGATTTTATGACAATAAAATTTTAATGTATGTTTGGTTAGATGAAACCTGGATCATTTTCCATGTTTCCAACAATTTTTCTTCTTTTTTTATTTTCAAAAAAAGAAAATTAAAAATTAAAAACTGCTGGGATATAATAATAATATTTCAAAAAACATGGCAAGAAATTGCTAATTTCTTTCCGCATACGAATGTTTCTAATTGCTTTTTCTATGACTAATGCACCTTTCTCTTCCTAACTTTACAACTTTAACCCATTTTTTATTCAATTGCATCTGCATATATAAACAAGCCATTTTACTCCTTTCCTTATTCTTTACCTAATTTTCTTCCGAATGAGTTATCTCCTTAATGCTCAATCTTTCTTATCGCCACTTCAACATTTCTATTTCCAAGAATTTATCCCTGAAATTACTTGAGTGGAATAAGAAATTACACAAAATTAAAGAAAAAAAAGATCATGCCATAATTAAACAAATACTATTTCATTTGGATTCTTAAATAAACAATTACTTAAAAGAAAAAAGAATTGGAAAGAATAAAGGAATATTACTTCTCAACCCCGCCTTCATTTCACAACGACTTTTTAATGATGTAAAAAATACCAATATCACTAGAATAGCAAGCAAGTTTCGAGTTTGAAATTGCTTTTCCTATATAAATATATATATGTGAAAGAATAAACTGAGATGGTGATTAGTGCACAAAATTGAAAGAAAAAAAAATGATTTCAAAGTAACTGCTTCGTTTAATTGGAAAAGCAATAACAGCAGTTGGAAGGCAAATTAAACATTCCATTTTAAATGCAATTTTCTATACACATTTTACATACATATAATTTTTTTTTTTTAAGTTTCTGTAATTGAATTTGAAAATGGACTCTGAAGTTCTTAAATTTGAGCAGAGGAAATATGGGATAAAAATTTTACAAATTTATGTACTAGTCTGAATAATTCTGTCGACAGATGTCAGGTTCAGCAAAGACATGAATAATTTCTCATTTCCGCCCATTTCCATGCACTTATAACAGCATCACACTTGTGCTTTCTAAAGGCTTTATTTATTGTTGACAAAAATAAACAAATCCTTAAATATTTGAAAATAAAAATGTTTCTAATCGAAAAAAATGCAACAAATGGATAACATCATAAATTCATAATCATGGCATTATCTGTATCGAATAAAAAGCCTTTTCTCATATAAAATCCCAAGATAAGCAAAAAATAGAGCAGCATTATTCAAATTGTTTGCTTTTTGCATTTCAAAATTGACCCTTGAGTATTAAAATTTTATACAAGAAAAATCTTATCCAAGCTACATCAGTCGTATTTTACAAATCCTGTCTGCAGTTCAAAAAAATATGAATAAATAATAACTTGCATGATTTGATTAAAGATGTAAAAAAAAAAAATAAGAATCATAGAGTATATAGGGCCACCATTTTCAATAACTCGTGATTCCGACCACCAGATGGTATCATCAGTTCGCCATGTCCGCCATCTTTAGCAGGCACAATAGCATTTATCTCATTGTTTTAGTTTTATTTTTTTCAGTTTATTTTCAATTTCATAATTCCAGTTATTATTAGCAAAATCCTTCCGGGAAATTGAAAACAATGTCTCGTTTTCAAATTGCAGCTGAATCCATAATTGATTTCCCAGTCCTTCTATTTTCGTTATCCTTGATTTACCACAATACATTCATATTTTAAACGATACGTATTTTAAAACACAAATGTTTGTTCAGAATATTTTTCCATTATCTACTCCCTGTCTTCGTCATGCTCGGAATCGCATTGGGGTAAGAATATTTTCCAACCCGATTGCCTATCATATCAGTCTAATGTTTACTACAAAAATGATGAATTTTCCTCGCTCACATCGCATCTGAATTCTACTTCATCATCATTTAAGGAAGAAACTATATCTTAGATATTGGCTTCTTGATTGATTATTATTCTATCATTTTAGATAAGAAGTTAATTACATAAATGACCAACCAGAAATAATTAATCATTTTTTATTATTCCAAACTGTCAACAGCATTGCTGTTTACGCCTCGCCTAATTTGCAGCTAAAAATTTAAAAAATCCTTTTCTTAATGTTTCCATGGATATGTCACCTTGTTTTCTAACTTTGTTAACGAGCCGTGAATGACTTCTCAAGTGCTTACATTCTATTACAGCTATCTCAACTCGTTGCTTCTCTATACAATACTTCTCTTCTCACATCCAGCCCATCTCTAAAGCCATTTATTTCTCCCAGAAGACTGTTGACAACTTTTTTTCCCTTTTCTTTTCTGGGCTTCTGCACAATAAGAATCCATTTTCAAGCTCACTTTCTTTTCTTTTCTTTTTTTTTATATCATTTATGTGCCATCCTTTTGTGATATTCAAATTTTTTTTAAAAGCAAAGATACATTGCCAAGTTGATAACAATTCTTGTTAAATAACATAAATGTTTGCTCAACCATTTTGTTTCCTGCAATTCAAACATGGTATTTTTACCCAATATCATTCTTACAGAAAGTCACTAGTTGGTGTGTCGTCAGCCCTTGTGTTGTTAGCCCCCTTCTAGTTAATCCGTTAATAGCAAGAAAGCTCAAAGCCTCAGAGCGACAAGAAATATACTAAACGAAAGCCAGAAACAAAAAAAAAAAAATCAGGGCTTAGCCACATATAATTTACTATAATGTTTTGAAAAAAATTCAGCACTTTAAGATAACTGTCTCGTGACCCAGGGCAAATGTCGAATCTGGAAAAAACGTTTCGACGATTGCTTTCTTTTCTTTCTAACCAGAGCAGAGTGATTACAGTAAGTGATTAAGTAAGCAACCACAGTGGAAGTTCCATCAGTTGCATTCCCAAGATCGGTTTCGAGCATTCAAAAGGAGAATTTTTGATGGTTTTCTCTACACACCAAACAACTAAATGAATAAACACTAACCAAGATAAAAGTAAATAAATAAAGGTACATAATAAATCCTTAATTGGACCAAATTTCTCCTTTGCACAATAAAACAATGAAACATGAGAATACTCTTCAATCGAATCGATTTTCCTATCCAACGGTAACAATGGTGAATTTATCCTCTTTGTAGTCGCAGTAAACAAGTCTTAATGACCATTTTTCCAATGTAATTCTCGACAAACTAAAACTCAATTTATTTCCATTAATTCACACTATTTCAATTAATTTTTTTTTCATCATAGGAAATCAACTTTACTAAATTTTTTCCCTCAAACTCAATTATTCATCCCACTGGAAAAATTGAGTTAGAAACTTAATAATAAAAGTACACTTTATTCAGTACGCGACCACATTACAACCATTCTGTTTAAAACATAAACGTCACACACTTTCTGTCCCGTGGGCCCATTACGTTTAGAGAGCAAAATTATTTATTAAAACGGTCACACTTTCCCCAGCACTTTTGGCACCATTCGAAATATTTATACTCCTAAATAAATTGCGTCAAACTTGCACCTCGAAAACTCACAACTGAACCTAGAAGAGGCTTAACACGCGGCTTAGCTGTCTAATCCATGAGGCGTTCCGCAGGATTAAGTGGTATTAACGACAAGTATGTAAAACAAGAATATTTGTTACCTCTCATACTATGTTTGTGTATTTTTCTGTATTTTTAAAAAATGGAGATTGTCAAATCGTAAGGAACGCATCTGCCTTAGATGACAATTTTTTTTACTAGAAATTTTTGTGTTGCTTAGCCCAGCTAGCAACATTTTTTGTAATGTCGACCGATTTACTGTAATTTACTTTGCCCTCGAATGCAAAAAAAATTGTTGACTTCTCTAGACAATTGAATCAAATAGAGAAAATTCAACTTTTTTTCCCGATGCGACATTTATATTGGATATTTTTGAACGACAACGAATTGAAAAAACAAATAAAAAAATATAAAAAGTTAGTCCTAAAATTGTGCAATTTTGTAAGGTATTACGTTAGTAAAAAAATATTTCAAAGTTTATATTTTTAAAAAAAATTTCCCAACAATTTATTCGAAAATTTTATTTAAACCAAGAACCACAAAGTTATTAAAATTTTAGCATTCACCAAGGGCGATAAAATTGTCGTCATATTTCACTGATATCATCATTTTTATCATATATAACTTAGAGTTTGCTATGTGAGCAAGTATGAAATTCGCCTTTGGACTTCCTGCCAATAAATACCTTTCAATGAAAGAATACCTTCTAGTAAAAGGCGACATTCCACTGGCGGAAAGAACAATAAATGCCCTGCCCGGAATGCATTTTAAGCTAAAAACAAAGCTGCGAAAATGTAACAATGTTAATATCTAAATAGAAACTCGGCACATTCCAACCACACACTCGTCACCAAAGTAATTTATAAATTAAAATAAAGAAACATTTTTTTCTCCAAATTATCATGTTTTGTATATAATAATTTTTTTTAAAATGCAAATCTACAAAATTGCTTTACAAGGTTTCACATTAAGTAACATCTAGTTTGAAATAAATCAACACATGAGATATTATCTAGTGCAATCGTGTGGCTTTATTTGTGTACATAACATTTGACTCGAAGCCCAAGTTTAACATATTCCCATGTTGCCATTACAAGTTCTATTAAAGCTCTAACATCCTAAGCAGCGAACAACCTAAAAATTAAACGTAACTTCTTAATTACATCGAAAGCTTTCATCACTCAGCGAAAAAATAAATAAAAATAAACAAAGGGTCACTAGGGTTATACAGACGCCATCTCTAAGTTCTCATGCAAGCCCTGGATGCTTATTTGCCTACTAGATGTTTATGACGGACAAAATGTAATAAAAAGAATAAGAAGAAAATGTTATAAATATTTGATTGCAAACAAAATATTAAAACAAAAAGAATAAGAAGAAAATATTATAAATATTTGATTGCAAAAAAAATATTAAAACGACAGTACATTACAAGACAAACATCCTGTCATGTTTATTTTCTGCGAATTGGAATTTTTCAGACAAAATTTAGTTTGCTATCGTATGATCAGTTTGAATCTTGCAAATCTAAAAGAATAGGGGTATTCAGAAACTGTCGCATAAGTGCGCAAATGTGTAAATGTGAAAATGTGATTTCACACATGCGCACCGGAAGCCTCATAGGCTTCATGTTATGTTATGTGACTCACACGGGCGACTCACACTCACACCCAAAGAGGTGCGCATAGTGCGTTTCACATGTGATTGCAAATGGTGGGCAGGCATAACTGCCTAGAACTAAAATTATGGTACCTCTTGCCTAGTATTAAAATTATATGGTACCAACAGTTATGGGTTTTAGTGTTACCTGGATCAATATGGCGTCAGTATTTTAGTACTAGGCATGTGGTATCTTTTTTATAAGTTTGGTACCATAATTTTAGTACTAAGCAAGTGGTAACATTTTTAACTTTGGTACCATTTTCAACTTTGGTACCATTTTCAACTTTGGTACCATTTTCAACTTTGGTACCATTTTCAACTTTGGTACCATTTTCAACTTTGGTACCATTTTCAACTTTGGTACCATTTTCAACTTTGGTACCATTTTCAACTTTGGTACCATTTTCAACTTTGGTACCATTTTCAACTTTGGTACCATTTTCAACTTTGGTACCAAAGCTAAAAATGGTACCAAAATTAATAATGGTACCAAAGTTGAAAATGGTACCAAAATTAATACTGGTACCAAAGTTGAAAATGGTACTAAAGTTAATAATGGTACCATATATCTAAGACTAAAATTAGGTACCAAAATTAAAAATGTTACCACTTGCCTAGTACTAAAATTATGGTATTTGATACCATTTTTAACTGTAACACAATTTGAGAAAACTTTCCCGCCTGTTTTGGGCACTGAGCATGCGCAGTGTGAGTTTCACTCACACACACTCACACACTTGCGCAATCTTGCATTCTGGGTGTTTCAGAAACTTTGCGCACTGAGCATGCGCAGTGTGAGTTACACATTTTCACAGCCTCACACTTGCACACTCATGCGCTGTTTCTGAATACTCCTATTGGTCAGTACTTCAAAGTTCCTGACAAAAAATTATAAAAAATTGTTTTTTTACATACCTTATATTAACTTCACTTGGTATATATACACTCCTCTAAACCGAATCTGATTGGCTAATAAATGTGTGAAGCAGTATCCCAGTCATCTGATTGGCTGATGAAAGTGTGTGTGTGTAAATGCAAAATTATAGAAATTGCAAATGGCACCCAAATTGTGTTTTTGCCAAAATTCCACTTCAAAAAATAAAGTTGCACTATATGCCATGTTATTTACATAGAAAGAAAGCCCTTTTCCAGCTGATTAAAACCGCTATATTCAGTGCCGGATTTCTGCCTAGGCTTACAAGGCTCGCGCCTAGGGGCCCAGCCAGCCTAGGGGCCCAGCCAGCCTAGGGGCCCCGGTGGTCGTATGATTCTATAAATTTTATAGAATAACGTAACTATAGTAACATAGACTGTATTATTCTGATGTTTATTAAAGTTGTGTTGTTATCGATAAGTAAGTAATCAAAGAAGTGTTTATTGTAAAATAAGAAATGGGCTTATATACAGCCCTAGTTGGTACGTCGCGCATATGCGTACGTATACGTTTTTGTTTAAGCTGACCTATCAGCACATCTCCCCCTTCAAGTATTGAAGTGAGTGTTTTTGCTCACAAATCTAGTCTTTTTGGGGGTCTAATCTGTCTTCCTTTTCTCGTAGTGTAGGTTGCTTCCGACGAAGCCTCGTCCCGTGGTTGCTCTTCTATTCCTTGCTCGATTTCGGTTGTCGTAATTTGCTCTGTTCCCCTAATGACCTCGTCTCCCGTTTGTTCCTCTATTTCAAAGTCCCCTTCAAACTCTTCCTCTTCAGTTTTTCCGTATTTTACTAAGTGGTATCGATTTCTTCGGATTGTACCCGTATCGGTTTTAATTATATATGAGCGAGGTGTTTCATCTTGTCTCACGATCTTTCCCTTTTTCCTGATGTCTATAATCCAAACTTCGTCTCCCTCTTTTAACTCCGATAATTCTCGTACTCTGTGATGTGAATCGTAATTTCGTTTTTGCTGAGATCGTCGATGCTCTTCGTTTGTCTGAAGTTTCGTTTGATCCGGTGTTTTGGCGTTTAACGATGAACTATTTGGGGAATTTTGGTTCGGATACGTCTGCCGAACAACAGTTCCGCTGGTGAAAATCCGTCTGCCAACGATGTCGCCCTGAATTGCTGTAATGCCTGATAAGCGTTTCTCGATTTTTTTAAACTCCGTTTAATTATTTTTACGATCGATTCAATGAACCCGTTGCTTTGGGGAAATCTGGGACTACTCGTGACGTGCTTGAATCCCACTTCGTGTGCGAATTTTTTAAATTCCGAATTTTCTCCCGGTGCGAAGTGGGTACCATTATCACTAAACACGATCTCGGGGGTCCCGTGAACCGAAAACAAACTGTCCAAATGTGTAATTATTGTTTTCTCGTGCAGGCTTTTTAACGTGAAAACGAATGGAAATCGCGAATAATAATCCGTAACTAATAAATACCAATCTGAGTCTAATTTAAATAAGTCCATTCCAACTTTTTGCCAAGGATATTTTGGAAATTCTGAAGGTATTAATGGTTCGTGTCGTTGAATCGTCTCTTCGATGCACTCCGGGCATTTTTTTATCATTGTTTCCAGCTGACTAGACAATCCTGGCCACCAAACTAATTGTTTTGCCAATGCCCGACATTTGCCTATCCCCTGTGTGCCTTGTGCAATTTTGCTAAAATCTCGCCTCTCATTTTGCTTGGTATAATTATCCGCGTTGCTTTCAACAATAGTCCCTCGTTTAGCGTGAAGCTGGCCCGATGTTGCCAAAAATCCCGTAGTGTCGCCCTGAATTGCTGTAATGCCTGATAAGCGTTTCTTGATTTTTTTAAACTCCGTTTAATTATTTTTACGATCGATTCAATGAACCCGTTGCTTTGGGGAAATCTGGGACTACTCGTGACGTGCTTGAATCCCACTTCGTGTGCGAATTTTTTAAATTCCGAATTTTCTCCCGGTGCGAAGTGGGTACCATTATCACTAAACACGATCTCGGGGATCTCTTGAACCGAAAACAAACTGTCCAAATGTGTAATTATTGTTTTCTCGTGCAGGCTTTTTAACGTGAAAACGAATGGAAATCGCGAATAATAATCCGTAACTAATAAATACCAATTTGAGTCTAATTTAAATAAGTCCATTCCAACTTTTTGCCAAGGATATTTTGGAAATTCTGAGGGTATTAATGGTTCGTGTCGTTGAATCGTCTCTTCGATGCACTCCGGGCATTTTTTTATCATTGTTTCCAGCTGACTAGACAATCCTGGCCACCAAACTAATTGTTTTGCCAATGCCCGACATTTGGCAATCCCCTGATGGGCCTCGTGCAATTTTCCTAAAATCTCGCCTCTCATTTTGGTTGGTATAATTATCCGCGTTGCTTTCAACAATAGTCCCTCGTTTAGCGTGATGCTGGCCCGATGTTGCCAAAAATCCCGTAGTGTCCCCGATACTCTGTCTTTTGTTGGCCACCCTTCTTGACAATATTTTATTAATTGTCTACACTCGTCGTCCTCTTGTTGCTTCGTAATTATCTCCGCCAATCTTTCATCAGATACTGCCAGTTGACTCGTTACCCCGTGAACAAACGTTGAAATTTCTTCGTCTAAATCGGTATCATCTGTTCTATTATTTTCTATCGGTCGTCTCGATAAAGTGTCCGCCATCCCCAACTTCTTTCCTGGAACATAGAAGATGGAGTACGAATATCTTTGTAACTGTAACCTCATGCGTTGTAACTTCGGTGTTAACTCGTCGAGTGGTTTCGATGTAAAAACTGTCACTAATGGTTTATGATCTGTTTCTAGGATCACGTGTAGCCCGATGATGAAATCCCTAAACCTCTCACACGCCCATGTCAACGCATACCCCTCTTTATCGATCTGTCCCCAATTTTGTCAAATGCTTCCGTCTGTACTTGTCCCCAAAGAAAATCGTTCTTCTCCCGTAGTAACTCGTTAAGTGGGTGGGCTAATGTAGCCAAATTCGGAATGAAACGGCCTAACTAGTTTATCAATCCCAAAAAAACTTCTAAGTTCGGATTTGTTTTGTGGATGCGGAAGTTTTGCTATTGCCTCTACTCGTTCGTCGTCGATATGAATCCCTTTCTCGTTGATTATGTGACCCAAAAATTTTACTCCGCTTTTCCGTAATCGTTCCAAAACTTCTCGTAGTCTGTTATCGTGTTCCTCGATCGTTTCTCCATGCACCAGTACATCGTCGATATTGCACTGTACACCGTTTAACCCTTCTAAAATTTGCATCATCCGTTTTTGAAAAACCTCGGGTGCTGCAGTGATGCCGAATGGGAGTCGTTTGAATTTAAAACGACCGAATGGAGTAATAAACGTGGTTAACAACTGTGATTCCTTGTCTAGCTCGCACTGCCAAAAACCATAATTGGCATCCAATTTCGAGAAAAATTTTGCTTTTCCTAAGCGTCCAAATAGGTTCTGTGTTTGGCATCGGGTAAATCTCGCGTTTAACAAAAATATTTAAAGGTACGTAATCTACACACATTCGTAACGATCCATCCGGTTTTGGTATTAATACTAAGCCAGAACACCAATCTGTTGGTTCCTCTACTGGCTCGATAACACCCAATAATATCATTTTGTCCAAATTTTTCTTAACTTCGTCTAATTTGGGTATCGGCACGCGTCGAGGTGCTGTTAACGCGTGTGGTGTCGCTCCTTCTTTTAATCTAATTTTATACGAAATTTTTAAACGTCCTAATCCTTCGAATAATTCCGGAAATTCCGATCTGGGTTCCACTGATGAGTACGATTTTGTTGAAACTTTATTAACTGCGTCCATTCTTTTAACGATCCCCAATTCCTCACAAGTTTTCCCGTCTAACAATGAACTTCCTCCTAACCCGTCGATGACAAATATTCGCGTCAAATGTTGTCTACCTCGATATCGAATTTTTTCCCAGAAAAATCCCATTGTTTTTAAAATGTTCTTCCCCACCCCTTCCAATGGTCCCTCTGATGGGCGGAGCCGAACGCCTGAAAAATAATCATCGTAAGTGTTTTTGGAGATGCATGTTACATCTGCGCCAGTGTCGATTTTAAAAACTAATCTCGCGTTCCGTATTTCGACCGACACCCTCCAACGTGGTGGAATGATTTCCTTCCTTTGCACTGGATTCACTTTCGCTCGAACTGACGCCAAATAAAATCCATCACCATTGTCGTCATTCGAATATTCTGCCACCGGTCTCACTTCTGTTTTCTTCGTTCTGCACATTCTTACGTAGTGGCCAGTTTTTCCACAACCTGAACAGTTTACTCCGCTTGCTGGGCAACGACCCGTAAAATGTTTGGGGAATCCGCATCGACTACATCCTGCTTGACTATTTGTTTGATTGTTGCCCGTTCTGTCTCCTCGATCTTGTCTCTCGTATTGTTTGTTATTCGGCCGATCTTGTTTCTCGTATTGTTTGTTTTTCGGCTGATCTCCTTTCGTATAAACTTTGTCGACTTCGGTTTTAATTTCAAATTTTATCTCCGAATTTCGTTGCAACTCCGGTTGTTGCGCTTTTATTTGTTCGTATTGTCGTGCCATTACTAACATTGTCAAATGTTGTCGAATGTTAAGTCCTCAACCAACTGCAATTTTTCTGATAACTGTTTGCTTTTAACCCCAATAACGAAGCGATCACACATCAACATTGCCCGAACGTCTGTCACTTTTTCCAAACCACAATTCTCCGATAATGCATAAATCTCCGTAGCGAATTGGTCGATCGTCTCGTCTTCTTTTTGAACTCTTGAATTTAATTTTGCCCGTTCGAAAATATAGTTTCTTTTCGCAATGAATCGATTTGTGAAAGCGGTTAGTACCGTTTCAAACACCTTCTGATCGTTTTCTGATAATTTGAGTGCGTCAAAAATCTCGTTGGCATGTCCACCCATGCAATACAATAATGCGCCCACTTGGTTTTCCTCTGGCTGTTTAGCTAACCCCATTATTAATCGATACTGTAAAAATATTCGCTTCCATTGGACCCAAGAAGCGGTGTCGGCGAAATTGAATTTTTCTGGCGCCGAAAACGTGTTGTTTGACATTTTTATAATGATGCGATCTTTAAGTAACCAACTTTAATCGTCGTTTCTACCGCTGCCACCATGTGTTGTTATCGATAAGTAAGTAATCAAAGAAGTGTTTATTGTAAAATAAGAAATGGGCTTATATACAGCCCTAGTTGGTACGTCGCGCATACGCGTACGTATTTGTTTAAGCTGACCTATCAGCACAAAAGTCATTAAAGTTGATTAAAAATTATATGTTCTGTACTAGTACATTTAATTTGCTAAATTTCCAAAATAGCTTCGAGATGGTGGGGGGCCCAAATGTCAAGTGCCTAGGGGCCCTGGGTCTCTAAGTCCGGGCCTGGCTATATTTATTTTTTTAAGTACTCGTTGAAAAGTACTTTAAAATGCGATCGAATGTTTCGGCTGCATGGTGAAATACGAGTGGTTTGTACGGAAGTTCCCGGGAAACCGCATATTCGATATTACGAAAAAAATCTCAAATTTTAAAAACTGTTACAGAGGAATTTGAAGGACTTGAAATGTAACATTTATTTAGAATACTAATAATGGAATTGTTTTTTAAAAATAATTTTCTAAAAATAATCAAATATAACATTTAAAATTAACATTTTATTATTCATTCACCATTCATATTGACCGCAGCTTATGAATGGTCCTGTTTTCAGATGTTACATGAGAGCACTGTTATCCAGGCTTTGTCATGAGATTTAGATGAAACTTTGATTTCTGATTTCATAGTTTTTAATGACATTCACAGGTTTTATAAAATTAGCCAAATGGGATTTTACAAAAACTAAGATTTCTGTTTAAGCAATATTGATTTATTTATTGTTACAAATCCATAGAAATTGTACAAATTTCTATTTTGTTATGTGTTTTCAGTGTTAGAAGGTATGTTAGTTGGTTACAAATACGAATACTACTGTACGTCCAAGATTGGTTTTTCATTTTAGTTGTTTTCTTAGTTTCAAATCTAAAAAAGCAAAAATAATTAAATAAAAATATTATTTTTAAAAACATACCTTCTATTAACACAATAATTTTTTTTTTCCAAAATGCTCTGAAAAGGAGAAAATAATTTTTTTCAAATTTTTTTTAAA
>JH432074.1:454623-467637 GCA_000239455.1 Strigamia maritima
TTTTCAGAGCAATTTGGAGAAAAGAAATTATTTTTTCCTTTTCAGAGCATTTTGGGGAAAAAAAATTATTTTTTCCTTTTCAGAGCATTTTGGGGAAAAAAAAATTATTTTCTCCTTTTCAGAGCATTTTGGAAAAAAAATTTATTTTATACTTTTCAGAGCATTTTTGAAGAAAAAAAATTATTGTGTTAATAGAAGGTATGTTTTTTAAAAAATAATATTTTTTATTTAATTATTTCTCATTTTTAAACGAATAGAAATTGATAAATTTTCTAAATTTTTGCCATGGACCTCGAAATATTGCCCAAATAGTTGTGAGATGAGAAAGAAATCAGATTCGATACGCGTGTTATGGCGGAATATAACAGACTGATTTAATAAATTGGAAATGGTACAAATATGCAAATAACAGGACCACAGCAAAGGGTCAGCAGTCAAGCTGACTACGTGCACGTGCAAGGAGACACCCAACGCTAGAGACGTGGGTCACATGCCCCCAAAAGCAAGGCAATCGTCCCTTGATTGCGACGAGCCGTGGACGCCGACGCCGACATGGCGCTGATGGGGGTTGATGGGTGCGCGGTCTGCGGTGCGAGAGCGACGAAGCTGTGCGCCGGCGTGCTCGACAAAACAAGCTGATGGACGAAACAAGTGGTCAATTGCTCCAATTGTCGCAATTTGTGCAATGGTATCCAAGTTAGACGACAAATTCATATTTCTAAAAACATACAAGTGGGGCCGTCACCGATCCCATCGATGGCAATACGGATGATGTCTTACTTGGCCACACTGAACGATTTCTTAGTCTGAGCGATAAAGGCAGTCTTGCTGGAGAAGTAGGCAATGAGCGATTCGGTCGGTGCTTGGACACGGACTGTCATACGTGACCACCAGTCTTTGCGTGTCTCGGCCGATCCGAAATAGCGCAGAAAACACGCCTCCCACTCGGTCCAAACGAGCAAATCGGCGCCATACACGTCGTACCGCTCACTGCTACGTCTTGGAGTAGGCCGTTGGCGTGCGTTATTTTCGTCTGTTCGGACCAGCTGCCCAAAATGGCCGCAACGTTGATCGACTGGACAAAATTCCACACTTCCTCGATTGCGGCCCGGTAAACAGTTTTTGGTTTCGCACTTTTCGCGCGGTTTAACGGTCGGAGTAACAGGTTGTAAAACTTGCTTGGCCAGCAGGGCGACGTGGGTGCAGATTTCATCGTCTGCGGCCATCGGTACGGTTGGCAAACTCGGTCTATTCGCGTTTTCGGTCAAGGCGGTCAAATCGATCGGATTGGCCACCAAAGCGTCATCGTTGGTAACCAGCGGTAGTGATAATAGCTCGTTAGTGGCGGCCAATGTGGTGGCAATCGCCTCTTTGAGCGAGTTCGGCATGGTCGGAATGCCGCGCGTGTCGCACTCCGCCTGAAGTTCCTCCTTCTTAAATAAACAATTCAAAAGAACGGCATTCGGTAATTTTATCAAATCTGCATTAGTAACGGTAGATAACAGGCTCCAAATTGTTGACTGCACCATGTGAGATGAGAAAGAAATCAGATTCGATACGCGTGTTATGGCGAAATATAACAGACTGATTTAATAAACCAGAAATGGTACAAATATGCAAATAACAGAACTGCAGCAAAGGGTCAGCGGTCAAGCTGACCACGTGCACGTGCGAGGAGAGACCCGACGCTAGGGACGCGGGTCACAATGGTAAATCATTGCAGTTGTATATGACCATCCAGGAAAATTGATTCCAAATTTACCATCATTCCGCATTATTTGTTCATAACAGCAAGCAAAGTTCTAAGAATAAAGCAGGATAAAAACAATATTTACAAAAATTGCACCATTTCCCAATAAAAACAAACAAAAAACTAGGTAACTTATAGTTCAGTAGCACTGCAATACTATCAAAACACACAAATAATCTAATCGTTCAAAAGACATTAACCCAAATGGTTATTTTCCAACTAGCCATTTTCATTTTTCACCTATTAAAAATATCTATTTCGTTTTATGTATGCATTCCAATGAGTAGATTCGTGGTAATGTCTCGTCTTAACATATTTTTATTATACAATAATGGAATGAATACGTGATGGGAATTTGATTATAAAAATGCATTCTCATGTTATACTCCATTGTCCCGTACATTCCTGAGCCGAGAGCTCAAGAAACTAATTACAAGACAACTTTGCTACAAGGATACTCAAACTTGTACGCTTTTAGTTACACTTGGTCGTCGATGGTGGAGTGATGTTCGAGGCCGTCACCTTGTCGTTTGCTCTTCTGAGCAATTCGTTCTGGACTTTGGCAATGTCGCGCGCATGAACTCACAGCTGATTCGTGTTTCCCGTCTCACTGCTCTCGTTTTTTTATCCATGTATATTTCCTTACATCCTGTTTTACTTGCAGTTTCACTTTTCCTCTTCTGCAAATCCTACTTCCCGTCCTTCGATCGCAAAAACTCTTAACTCAATTCCAACTTAAAACCAACCGTTTCAATTCCATTACTTTTTCTTCATTTGTTTGACGAATTTCATTAACCATTTCAAACTTAAGAAGACTTAAGCATATCCTACACGTTCGCCTCATTTCCATTTCAAATAACAGATGGCGCAAATGCATTTTAAAACCAAAAAAGAAAAAAAAGCTTAAAATTTACGCACTATTTTTTCCTCCCCCCTAGTGAAATCCCCAAAAATAAATAAACCGCAGCTGCCATATCTCACCCAAAAGCTGGAGAAAATTACCAATTCCAATAACTTACCGCCAAACTAAAAAAAAAGAAAAAATTTACCTTTCCCACAAAAAAACAAAATCCTCAAAAGAGCAAAAGAAAAAATGAAGGGAAAATGTTTTAACTTCAAACCCATACCTTTCTCAAACATTTTTTTTTGCGGTCTAGATTCACCAATGTTTCCCCAACCTACAACATTTCCAATCATGCAGACACACCTGCAAGCATTTCAATCTCCTTTTTCCTAGAAAAAATATCTGCATTTATTTGCTACACGTAAACAGTCTTCTCTTCCAAAATAAACTTCTCAGAACCCACTACTTAATAACTTAACCCCACAACCCCTATCACCATTTCATTGTGATTTAAATGACTCCAGAATGTTACATCATCATCATCATCATCATCATCTCCATACAAAAATATCTGTAAAAGTTCATTTTACGTTCATATTATGTACGCACCTGAACCCAACTCACATTAAACTTTGCCAACTTTTAATGGCCTTACCTGGTGCAGCGTTGATAACTTGGCCACTTGCTCGTTTGTACGCCCGAAGAAGAAGAAATTCCATTTAAAAAATATATTTAACGCATAAAATTTAAAATGCAGACCAATTAAGCGCAACTTGATTGTTGCAACGGAGCTTAATGGCATCAATTTTAACAAGTTAATTAGCATTTTCAAACAACTATTAAGCCATCAGATTATAGAACTAATCTTAAGTAAAATTCATTTTTAATTTTTCCACTAACTGAGCTTGTAAACCAGTGCGGCTTCCGCTGAAAAACGTAAATGGCAACTATCAAGGTGAAAACTTAATCTTTTAAGTGCAAGAATATCAAACTTTAGCGGAAAAAGAAAAGCTGCAATAATTGTAGAGTAATTTTAATAAGGTATGTCATTTGATAATCGAAAAGAAAATTAAATAAATTCCTTCGTGGCATTTCACCCTAATTACAATTATTCTCATTTAATTGCTTCCATTCAGACGCTACTTACAAATTAATTCCTCATCAACAGTCGATTTTAATTTAAAACTAGTATCTTGTATATGCAATTACAAAAATCGATCATTAAATATGAATCAGTCGAGTTTTTATTTCAATTTTAAATTTAATCGCCCACCACGTTGGAATTAGAAGTGAAACACCATTCAAGTATCGGATGACATACTATAGAGATTAGGTCAGCAAAAATCTCATTCTTTCTATTTCTCAAGATAGAATTCTGTCGGCCATTCGTCAGCAACGAGTTCAAAGTACAAACGCAGCCAAAACAGACAGCGATCCCAGTTAATTGACACTTCTCAAAACAATTCTAAATTTGGTAATTAGATCATTCACATGTTAGTCATACGGAAAGATAAAAAGATTGGATTTCAGTCTGGAATTTTAATTTCACAGTAAAATCCAATTTTACTCCTTTTTCTCTAATTTCTCGTTTAATTTTACATCTAATTTCCAGAAAATATATAAAAATGAATAAATAAAAAATTAAATAAAAAGATAAAAATCACATTCTTCATTCCTTTTGCGGTAGTTAATGCATCAGCATTTAAAAACTGAAATCTAAAACTTTATTATACCATTAAAATATCTAGTACTGTGGGTGTATCAGATTTATCTATCTTTTTATAAAGTGTTAATTTACTGATAGCAATTCCTAAGATTTATTGACATCAATTTTTTTTTTTTAATTTATAAAAAAATAAATATTTCTTCAATGAAACAAACCAATCTTTTTTTTTCTTTATTATTTATTTACTTTGAAACAAAAATCAATTTTTTTATTTCAAATTGTTTACGTCTAACCAAACATATCTTACTCGATGTTAAATTGAACCTTAAACCTCCTTACAAATCTAACAGTAATATAATATACAAATTTCTATTCTTATTTTTCTGGACCCAATTTCCCAATAGAGAACAATCTCTACTTTCAACTCCCACCAAAGCCAAAGTCCAACATATCAAAAATTCATCTGACACCAATAAAACGCAAAGCCAGCACGCTTAAAACCATAAACCATAACTTGGAAGCTAGACAAGAGCATTGTGTAAAACTTGATGAATATCACAGGAAACTCAACCACAACAAACTCTTGGGAATTGGAATACCGCTAGTCAAAGAGGATTCCAGAAAAACAGCGAGAAAAAAAACTATAAAGAGGAACCACCACCCACAGATCAATTTTAGTTCCTGACGTTACGACAAGTTGAAGAGGATGAAAAGAAATCGAACTGTGCTGCCAGATAACCCAGAAAAGAAGTATTCGTCGAACGGAGAAGGGATTTAGAGGATCCCAACGTTTGAAATATAAAGAATAAAAAAAATAAAAAAAATAAAAAAAATGTAAAAAATATTACTTTTATTCCTAAAACTCAAATTTGAGAATTTTAACCCCCAAGACAGGATGTTTTTCCATATTAAGTGCTCATTAAAGTAGTTAGTACAGTAAATATGCCTAAAAATAATACTCCGCTTGTTCTCGTTTCCAAAACAAACAGAAACGAAAATATACCTAACGAGGGATGTATGGAGAAAAGAAGTTGAAAATGTAAACAAGAAACATGCAACCAAGTTATTAAATTTGTCCTTTACAGTCGTTCGTCTTCACATTTTATTTCCAACCCCAAAAAATCTCTTATTTCTCTCTCATTATGGAAACAATTGTCTGATGCTTGATGTTTGCAGATAATAAATGCGGGTGGTTCAAATATGTTGACGTAAGCTCTGATTGAAGTAAACAACATACTTGAGATATATATACTTTTGTAGTTATTACCGAATACTGTGAGTCATAAAAAAGTTGCTGACAGGTTTTTCTTTTTAAAAAACTAGTGTTTGTGTAATGCATAAATAATCATTGCAATTAAGTGATGATTACGATGATTAAAAACATTATTAGAGTTGAGTCTAATACAATAATGATACATTTTAAGTCGAATGAAAGGAGTATGAAAGGCATCGAAATATTTAATGTATAAATAAAAATTGGCTGGCCGCTATCCATCCATCAAATCAAAAAAATGATATAAAGAAGCCTAATAACCCTTTCATTCCAAGAATGAGCCTTGAAAAGCAGTCGTGAGTAAGGCAAGGCCAAGTAAAGCATCGGATGCTCGGTTGACCTTGTATTCTGATGATCTAAATGAAAAATAGCTTCACAGATGCTACATTAACGAGCGGAAAAACTTTAAAACGTTGAAACGTTTTTTATTTTGGGAACTAAAGCAGGTTAACAATTTTTCACCCCTCACTAATTCTATTTTAATTTAACCCATTAATTTTGTTATTTTTTCGAGAAAAATTTGTCACAGTTAAAACAAGTCAGACACTTTCACAACATTTGCCTATGACAACTAAACTGCATTTCAAATTTGAATATGATGGATGTGTGTTGAGGTCGCAAAGCCACTAACCTATATTTCTTTTTCTTCTTTTCCTTTTCTTGGCCATGGACTTCTGTTCTGAACTTTTCCTTTTCACCAACTAATTTTCATTATTTTTTTTTTTTTACTTGTAACCCAAGTCACTCTTAATTTGAGGTCAATGAAATGAGAAAAGGAAGGAAAAAATCCCACTCATTGTATTTTTTAATCTTCACAGTTACTGAACTCATTAAACTCATTATTTCCTGGTAGAAAACGAGATAAACATGAATTTTGCCTCCCACTTGAAGCAGTAATTAAACCTCAGTAAATCATCATTACTCCACGTCATAAATCCTCATTATCAGGACAAAATTTATCAATTATTTTAAAAGTATAATTAAAATTTCATTTTTTTCTCGATTTTTCATGATCATAAAAAAATTATTCTTTTCAGATCCGTTTGATTCGTGCCGTGAAAATCAAAATTTAGGTAGAAAAAAACAACAAAACCAAAAAATAAAACAAGATTTTATGTATAATTTCATGTGAAACATGAAAAAATCGCATTAAATAAACATTTCCTCTGCGAATTACTGCGAGAGAAAAATAGTCCTTTTCAATTTTTTTCCTTGTATCGTCAGTGTAGTACTGATTCTATACAGAAGAAAAGAAAATGAAGAAAAGAAAAACACAGTGAAAGACAATATTTTGAGTGCACTAAGTTTTTTTTTTTTTTGTTCAGTCTGGCTTACATTTTCAAAATGGAAGAAAAGAAAGTAAAAAGAATTCACTTAGGCACAAAATGCCACTCAAAGTCACTCGGTTTTGTACTTCACTCTGTCATTTACGTCACTTAACTGTATCTCATGTACAGTACAAACACACAATTGTGCACATTGGGCGGATTAAATTTACGAAAGAGATAAGAGACAAAAAAGTTTGAAAAACAAATTGAAATTTTAACCAAACCATTCTAAAACATCACGTAAATGCATTCCAACAGACACTTGATATTGATAAAACTGGAAGCTCCACTACGAATACAATAAAAACTCAGAAAATATGTGGATATTCGTCTTGGCAGAGCAGACCGCGTCGGAAATTGAACAGTAATGGCTGTTCCATGTCAACAACTGACACGGCATTCCTCAAAACGACACGCTTTTTCCATTTAGTCTTGCAGATACTGTTTCAAAGGTTAAAATTATATTATTTTGTTTAAGACACGCGTGCAATTGGCTTCGGGTTTATGTACATCACAACAAACCACAGCCAAGTTAGTTTTCTAATCAACTTTCTCCGGTTATACGAGATGTGATTCATTGGAGCACTAATGGCTACCACATTGCCACACAAGCAAAGGTTAATTTTATGTAACATCTAATGCAGACACCTATCCAGTAATGAGAAAAATTACAATCTCCAGGGTCAAACGTGCACACAGGTTAAAATTGTTGCCTGTAAAAAGATTTTTACTGATAGTTTTAGACATTTATGTAAACACACCAACAACATAGTCGGCAAAACGTCTCTTTTGATGCTTATTAAAACCCCAATAAAGATTGCAACACCTAATTAAGCCATTTAATTACTACAGGTCTTGTGTTTGCTGGACAAATCCAGTACCCATTCAAGTTTCAGTGGTTTCAGTAGAACATTTTGTTCATTATCCTTAATTAATTTATCAAACAGTTTAACCAATTTGGTGGTATTTATGAAATTTTCGGTTTCTAACTATTGAAGCATGATTTGGCTAAACAATCAAAGTTGGTCCAGTGTGAAACAAAAGATATGTGCTCAATGAAGCAATGTGGTGAAGCCGTAGACTCGCAATTGTGCCACCAGAGACTCACTCAATCCAAAAACACGGTAAAAGTGTGAAATAAACCTCTTCAACTCCATTAAGGAACTTGAAATTTCCAATCCGAAGAATATAAACAACTTAGATAACTTTGACGTAAATATTTTATGTTGCTGAAAATGGCCTACTAGTTAAGTTGACAGAATCTATATGTGTGAACAGTTGCGTGGTATGCAATTTGAATATCTATCAAAATAATCTCAATTCCCTGTAAGGCCATATTTCTTTAAACACCCCATACTTGGGCATATAAAATGAAGCATCTCTTAGAACATGCACTACCTACTTGTGCACCCACAGCAAATGAAA
The DNA here is from genome assembly GCA_000239455.1 of Strigamia maritima. Taxonomy (NCBI): domain Eukaryota; kingdom Metazoa; phylum Arthropoda; class Chilopoda; order Geophilomorpha; family Linotaeniidae; genus Strigamia; species Strigamia maritima. The sequence continues at coordinate 462,910 of JH432074.1, forward strand.
GATAAGTAAAACTTAAACCCATCAATCTGTCACGTTTATGCATGTAACGTTTGCTAAGTTGCTTATCACATGTGAGCAACTGTTATAAACATGCACGTCAGCTTGAACTTCAAAAATCAGGTGCAAATCTCGGCTACACGTGCATTTTATTACTACATATACACATTACTTCTACCTATTTTATCACACACCATGCACACAATCGTGGCACGACTTGCATACATGTATCATACTTAAGACTAATCCTTTGGGTATGTTATACACAGTTAACTTTACCATAAGGGATTTTCACCAGCCACGTTTAGACATTCAAGACAAATGACATCTAACAGAAAACTCTTCCAATTCTCGCTTCCTCTCCAAATTATAATTAATTTTACCACCTAGCGATTTAATCTAGAAACCAAATACGTGTACAAAATAATTTCTATCTTCTGTCATTTAGTATTCATGCTAAATACACCTCGTCAATTAAACGCTGCTGTAAACTTTTAATGCAAATAAAATATTTAAATATTGATTAATCATTTTTAACTTGATGTATAAACTGATTTAATTAAAATAAAACTGAACATGCTCGTTACTCAATACACTTCAATGCCCACTGTGATTTGTAATCCCACTAAATTAAGCTCTTAATTCGGGTTTCAGCGATATTGTAATGTGACATTTGTTCTATATGTTTATATATATAAACATATACTGCTGTACCTGGAATTAGAGATATAAAACTTAAACACGATAAATTTCAAAGAAATCATTGTTTATGAGCTGCAAAATAAACAAAACAAAAACAAAATATAAAATAAAATACATTCGGTGGAGCGGAAGTTCATGACATCTCATTACATTTGTTTGGGTTGTATTTTTTAAATTAGGAGTTCAGTTTTCGTTTAAAAAATGAAACAGTATACGACTTGTATTTTTTTTTTATTTTAATTTTCAACAACTTAATATCTGATTCCACTGCAAATTAAGTCTTCTAACTGCACTAGACTACGTAATCAATAAACCCTAGTGTTAAAGTGGAAAGAATCAGAATGGAGCAATTTAAATATTTTACCTTTCTGCTAACGCGGAACTTTTTCTCTTTTCAATTACCTTGTTCAATTCGAAAAATACAAAAATTTCCTCATTTCTTTTTTCAATGCTTCCCCATTAAACAAATCACGAAACAAAAAAAGAACCAACTCATTTAGCTTTTTAAAAAAAATCAAATTAAATAAAATCTTTTTTATTCAGACGTTTTTTGCAATTGCAGTTTCCCAAAAACCAAATACTGAAATTCAAATTGAAAGTGCATGCATGCACAGAATGCACTACATGCTACAATTTGACCAAGATTATTTGACTTTTTTAAAAAAAATGACCGATTTAAGTGATGGAATTGGACAACAATTTGAACGAATCAGTTGCCAAGACAACTGAAATTGCATTAATAATTCAGGTACTGAAGCTGATGGTTCAATTTGCTTTGATTTTTAGGCGAAACCTTTCACTTTACTCAAATGTTGAGACTAATATTGGATGGAAACGAAATCATTTCTGATATTTATTTCGCGGTTGTCGTAACTCAAACAAATTTTACTTTTTTAATCTCAAAACATATTTAGTTTCTAAGTTTATTTCATAAAATATTCAATTCTAAATTCTCGAAAAAAAAAACAAATAAAAATAAAATAAAATAAAAAAAAAAAAAAACAATAGAAAGTATCCAAGAAAAAAACCCAAGTAAAGAAAGAGAAGAAAAGAAGAAAAAAAAGACACTTACCTGATTCGGATTCTTCGACCAACAAACGTGCAAGAGTGGCTTCACATTCCAATCTGGTCTTGTGTTCAAAAAATGGATCTTCGCAAGTGGAAATCGTATTGCACATGCACTGCATGTCAACCTTATTGCAGCCGCTGTAATGATGTAAAGTGCTGCAAGCATCCTGTGGTTCTGTAAAAAATTATGTGCTAAAATTTTTTTTATTTTATTTTTGAATCTCTTACTACCCCTTATAGACTCATTCAAAAAATTGATTTTTTTATTTTTTTCTTCCTCTTTCGAATTTTAAACCTAGATAATTGCATTTTCTAAACTTACTCTACTCCGCCCTTTAATTATTTTTTATAGGGGAAGATTGAGCTATAAATTTCTTTTTATTTAACCTGTAAAGTGATAGTGAGTGTTATTGGACAGTTATCAAAGAGTTAAGCAGGTCATCATGTCACGTAATCGATTTTTTTTTCTGCTCTTAATTTTTTTAAATAAGAAACCAGAAAAAATTTTGCCATTAAAAAGTTAAGATTACAATTTTAAAGCTTTAAAAGGCAAACTTTAGAAATAATTTTTTTCAATTTTCAAGAATTTTCGACAAAAGTGTGTCAACGACCCTTATGTGTGTCAGCAGTGTTTTGGCAAAAGATTGAAAAATGAAATCTTATTTTTAGAGCTGCGAAAGTTAATGACTTTGCGTGACGTTGCTTGTGTTCCATGTTACTAAAACGTTATGCTTTCCCCACTACCAGTGTTTGTTTTTCTTGGCTGCTTAATTTGATTAAAATCCAACCCAAAACAAGCAAAAAATAAAGGGTTAACTGTATATAAAAATAACTAAATTGTTTAAGCTGTGAAAGAATGAAGTGATGACAGTATCAAGATACCACATAGAATATTGATCTGAATTTTTAGATTATTCGATGTTCGAAATAATCAAAATTGCTCTATTTTTGAGTTATTGCGATTATGGTGCTCCAGTTGTGAGCCTGTTTGTATAATTTGATTGTTCAGTGTTGTATTTCCAAATTAATTTGCTCGTTTATTAGATTTCTTGCTGTGTATATTTCAAGAGATCTAATTTCATAATCAGACATTTTAAAAAATTGGTCATATTCACAAAAGAATTGAACAATTCCACCAAAGTGCGTAGGCGCCAAGGCAATTTTACAAGTGATTGATTAAATCATGTCACAATAATCGCCCAATTATTGAACTCCTTCTTTTAAAAAAAAATAAAAAATTTAACATTGAATTTACAACTAAAAAAAAAAAAAAACATCTATCAGATTTTTTTCCGCGTCTGCATTAAATTAGCATTATTCATGTAAATTAAAAACTTTTTTTGTCAAGTCATTAAAAATGTGATACATTTTACTTTCAAAAGATTTTTTTCATCATATTCTTCAATGTCTGTTAATTGAAAATCGTCTACTTAGTAAATCCTTAATGTTCTAACTCAAGGAAAAAGCAACTAAAAATCTCATAATCATTAAAACTTAAAATAAAAACATCAATTAAGATAAAAATGTAAAAATCAAATACCTCAATAGACCCCAAAAAAATGATGTCATTTTCCGCTATCACCATCACAATCACTATAAACCCAAAACCTTGCTTTTTATATACCTCCTAAACTTCTCCTTTGAACTCAACTAGCTTACTAATTATATCATTTCAAACATTACACTCTTAACAACTTTTTATTCACCAAACTTTACGACAATAATATTTAAGACTATAAAAATCTTGATGCGGTCAGACAGCAATTATCTACCAAATTTAAATTTTTATATTTCAGTTTACGAGACGCACGACCAAATATTCTATTTACTGCTCACTTTTTCCAACCGCTATCATATAAAATGTTATGAATTTTTTTTCCTTTCAGTGGCAAATCGTTCTTTTATTACCTGTACCATGTGGAACATGTCTCTATTTTTATCGCATCCTGACGTTTTTATGAACTTTCCATTACGAAAAGTGAGAATCAAGATAAACTATATGTAATATTGTGACTCTCATCAGCTTATAGTGATTCTTACTTAATAGCCCAAATTTACTCAACTTTTGCTTTTATTGTACAACACAAAAATAATTTATAACCTCCCACAACACATTTCATATTTCATTTTCAATAGTAATATCCGAAAGCTTTGCTATAGTATATAGGGTTATGGTCTCGGCTATTAATATTTTTATATCCCACGTACGAAATTAATTTGAAGCAGCGGCCAAAGTTAGGTTAATTAAATAACACGTGGTTTTAAAGTTCTGAAACCGATATATACCACGACAAAAACCAATATATATTACAATAGGTGATGAACTTGTGTCATCCCTATCCACAAATTGATTTGTGTCTTCATATCATAAGGTTTGACTCTCTGTTCAACCATCACAGCCGTGTCGAATTACCCAATACACACACTAGGCACTTTCCTGAGCTCCCCTAAGGTTTAGGAACCCGGCTTCCCACTCATACCCATTAGTTAGCTCGTGTGTACGGTACTTGAGCAGCAATTTATACAATAACCCGTGCATGTAGTTTTTTAATGCGTGTGGTTCGATTTACACCAGAAATCATCTTTGCTTGTTGTTATGAGTAAAAATATGTATTGTATTATTGGCATTTATAACAGACGAGCGAGTGTTTTATAGTTTTATTTGGTAAAAACAGACTCAATGCATTCGTTTCATAAAGCTGTCACGATAAAATTGCAAATCAAGCCTAATTTATTACAATTATATCTACTGATGTATAACTTAAACTAATCTGCTTTTGTTACAACCAATAACTGTTGTTATCTCAATTACTATTAAATATTCAAAACCATTAAAATAACAACAACAAACTATACTTTGAGCTGATCAATTGCTACATCACAATCTTATAGGTAACATAACATGTGCACATTCAATACAATCATCCCGGGGTTCCCTTATTTCGTCGACGGTCGTTTCAG
>JH432074.1:468287-615631 GCA_000239455.1 Strigamia maritima
TTAATTTTAATTTTTTTGGATCATTTCAGCGATCCCACCTCATCGACGGGTCACTTCGTCGACGAAACGAACCGGCATCAATCATCCCCATTGTAGACCTATTTTTATGTACAGTCAACACAAGGAGACATTTGTACAAGTTCCAAATCTGACTAAAACTACAAGACGAAACTTTTATGCAAAAATCAAAGTAGCTTTATTCTTGTCCATCAAAAAACTGAACAAAAGAAACCAACAGCAAAAAAATGAGGCGGAAGAACAACCAGAAGCTAAAGTTGAAAAGGGAAATCTAATTCTCTTTAATTGCAGTGGCAAGATCAAAAGGTTGTTGTCTGCAGGCAAGTTTTACTATCTTCTTTGATTTACCCTAAAAAAAACGACAAGTTTTTGCTTTCAAATCACTAGAAAACAAGTCATTTAAAACATCGCCTTTAAATTTGAGGCGACTAAACCAAATTGCTTTAACATACAATTTACACCATAAAGCAGTGGTTGAAAACACTTGAGCATGTCAAGGGCGTAGTATTAAGGTGAGAAAAGGGCGCCATTGTCTCACTTGAGCTTCTTCCAAAACCAAAAAGCCAACCAAGTCCGGTGTCAACAAACTAGCTTTTACGCACATTAAATTTGTAATAGTTTTCCTTAATTTTCCCTAAAAGAAATACCTGCAGAGTGCAGAAATTAGTCTTCATCACTGACAAATTCTCTGTAGTATCAGTAATGTGATTACAGTAAAAAGCATTTTGTAATTTCTCAAAACGAAACCACGCACCGAAAAGGGCTAAATAAGAAGAAATGAGTCAGCTCCATCTTCTTACTATGGATGTGGCGCAAGGACACTATGGTGTTTTCTGAAATGTACTGTCTGGCTGCCTCTCGGCTCGATAAGTATCTACAAAATGTCACCTTTGATGGAACATGCTAAATCACAAACTCGGAATGTGTCTTAATGGATTTCATACAAAAAAAGAAACCCCTTAAACTCACTACAGCTAAAGTAATGTTCATAAAAGTGTAATTAGCTCCAAAACACATTAACATCAATAAAAGATGAACTTAGCTAAAAAGGAATGAGTATTAACTTACGATTCAATCCAACACTTTGCAAATAGAATAAAAGAAATGTAAAGCAAGTCACCGTTACCTCGTTTTTATTATTAAATTTTAAACCACGATTTTATCGAAGTCTCGTGGAATAACACGACGCCATCTTTAATGTTCAAAATTCTCACCAGTCCAGATTTTATTAATGTTACGATTACGATACATTATTAATTCTTGCACTTAGCAACAAGACGAAGAGCGAGGTGACTGCCCTGTATTAATGTACAGTTCCATCCCAAGTAAACAAATTAAAAATTATGTTCGTATAATTTGTAGGTACCTTACAAGTTGTTACGTTATCATTACGAATTAGATAGGTCATTACACTTGTTACAAAAAAGTCTAAATTAAGCTAACTAAAAAAAAAAAAAACACAAATAGAATTTAAAAATAAGTAAAGCTAAAGGATTAGATGTATAAGACACGACATACGCATGCTCCGAGCAATGAAAGGGGGATGTTTGAATACCTTGAGCTTATTCAGAAAACAATAAAATCGAGTATTTAATGTTTTTAAATTTCTCATGTGTGTACAAGTTGATTAACGTTAAAGCCATTGGTAGGGACTAGCTATGATAAATTATTTATAGTTAAAACAAAATTCAGCGTTAAAGTTGCACTTGAACGGTGTTTACCATATTTTCAAGTGCCAAACTTCCAGAAATATTTGTAAGTCGTTTTTATTTTTTTTTATTATTTTGCCGTAAAATTCTCAACATTTTAGGTCAATATTTAATGAACATAAAATCAGAGCTCGAACTGTACTTTCAGCCATGTGCAAAACAAATTTTCAAAACGTGCTGTAATTCTTAAAATATGCTTGATTTAACGTCTTCATTCCATTAGCTATTCATTCTAATGATAAGAATTTTTTTTGTTTCTTTTTTTTTTTTATTAAAAAAAATGTTAAGAGTCAAGTGAAAAATTGTTCTGCTCATCAGACACACTTACAAGGTTGGAATTTGAGTTATTTTATCAAGGGAAAAGCGTCAAACTCTTTGGTACACAATTCTAGTTTCCGCTTCACAAGACTAGACTTCCCAACCCCTCTCCTAACACACACAAAAAAACTTTTGAAAAAATGAAGAAAACATGTCTTGAGAGTTAATTGTATTACAACAATGAATTAATTATTAATAGCTATTTCGTAATTACAAAAGTTTGAGTAATCACACAAAAAACAAAATTTTAATTAAAATTAAGTTTAAAACAAATTTGTTTATTGTAAGTTGGGTAACAAATATACTAATTAGCCCTAAGAGCGAATAATTACGCGCTCGGCTTATAATAACAATAACCAGGCGATTTTTGCCTAGCTAATAAGACTGAAAATTGTAATCGATAACTTTATGATGCAGTTTATAAGTCTTTAGAAACACGCAATTCAAAAGACCTTTTTTAATATTTATGATACAAAAAAATGTAAACTTTCATACCTTTACACATTCCTTCTTCGTCCCCGGTAATCGGCTGACCAGACTGAATTTTCAGAAGGCAAACTAGTCCTTGATCGCATTCCCCGAGAAGACCGAATTTACCGCCGCACGTCTCATTGGCGAGGCGGGCACAAGTGAGGCAACAACCGCATGCATCTTTCGTCGTTCCGCCGGCACAATCAGTCGGAGTTTGGCACCGTGAAAGATCACACGAAGCACATGAATGAGAATCCACAAAACTCACAATAAAGTGTGAAATTAATAATATAATACACGTCGTTTTTAAAGATGTCTTGAAATAAAACAAATTTTCAACGTCAATCAACATTTTTCCGTCTATTAAAAAGTAGCTGAAGTTGAGAAATAAGTTGTTCGTAGTGTTGTTAAAATTATTTAAAATCGAAAACGCTTTAAGAAGAACGGCGCAAGTAACAAGAAACTAGGTTATATTCAACATCGAGTCCGAAAAAAGAATCAACTTGGAGCAGACTGCCAAGGTTAAAATCGTTTTAATTTATCTCACCAGATCTTGAGTGGAGCAGAAAATACGCCACGTTCCGACTCGTCTGCACTCCCGCGTTGGTTTTCACACGGACGGCATGCGATCTGCTTGAACGAGCCTTCCAGATCATTCAAATCGACCGAACAGCTCGGTAACTTGCACGCGTAAGTGACAAACTTCCCCATTTACCTGCGCTCACAGTGTCAGTGGGTGGGGTCACAGTCACGTGACTAAATAGTTTACGATTGGCCGATACGTGAAAAGATATGACGTCATTTTAAACGAGCGAGAAAGAACATAACATTTCTCCTCCGTAGCTTAAGAAAATATTTTTCGAATTCACAAAACGTGGATATTACAGTAGATTCATGTTTGATATTAATAGATTCAGCGATGTACCCAATAGAGCGACATCTACTGACAAAATTGAACATCTCGTTTAATGCATCGTGAAAGAAACTCAATCTTGTATTATGAATAAATCATAATCGAAAAAATATTTATTAAAGAACATGAAATAATTACTTGTTTATTACAATAATTTAAATTTTTCATTCCCCATTGCTTGCTACAATAACAAATTTATTTTTACCATTTAGAAATAAAATTTAACAGGCATATTTTTGTTTTCATCAAAATAACATACGTAAAGGACAATAAACATGACTCAATCGTAAATACTATACAAGTTTTAAACCATCACTACTACAATCAGGAATTAATTTAAAATCAAAAGTTAAACACAAAATGGATCTTAAGTTAACTGACTACATGTTTTTAAGCCTCGCTTGGTATTTAAATAATAGTGATTAAATTTGAATTAGATATTAAGTAAAAATAAAATTGCTGTATTTCAAAAAAAAAAAATTATGAATACATTTTTAAATTTATTCTTTTTTTTTTATATCACTTTTGTACTTCAGTTATTACTCAACTCCTTCGAGACAGGCGCAAAAGCTTCCTTAATGTGGCCCATGCTTAAATTTTTTTCTTCTTTTTATTACAATCATGATTACAGTTCTTCTTTAACAGCAACAAGGCAATTCTTCAACAGTTGCATCTGGGCCTAAGATGATAAAAAAAATGACTATAAATATTTACAATTCTTCTTTCTACCCACTGAAACCCTTAAAGTTTTAAAATCTATTCCAAAAACATGAATTCAATTTACCTCGCTATAAAAAATCAATTTTCTTTATGCTCGGATTTGAAAATTTCAACTGATCAATAAGCATGCAACATTACATTTTTTTTTCAAAATTTCATTCAGAGCTATAGCTACCTTTTATGAAGCTTTACAAATTTTCAAAAAATAAATAAATGAAAAGATGTGCTGCTGCAATTATCATCTTACTTTTGCATGCTTCAATTCCAGTTCAGCTAAATCAACAAGGTTTTTTCGGAATGCTGCAACTAATCTAGCTTTAAAATCCGCTAACTCTGAAAAAAAAAAAGAAGAAAAAAAAATTAAAAAAATTATTATTATAATATCATATTTCCCGTAAATCCTGTTACTCTAACCTTCCAGCTGAACCCGGTCTCCAATACAGCGCGAGGTTAAAGACTACTATTTATATAATAATAAAAACCAACCCTATTTATTCTTCAAATAATACAAATAATACAACCACCAGAGGATTTACGGTAATATGACATTAAACAAGCCATCAGAAAACAACATTTATTCACACAAATGTTGTAGTACAATTACATTTTTCATATCTATATAAATACGTCTGAATTATTTATTACAGCCTCCGAAACCTTTTTAAATAAATTATAACCAACTATTTAATTTTTGGATTTCTTTTATTATTCAAGAACACTGAACCTATAATAAACCCTTATCATAACATTTCAACACGAGAAGTCCCCACCAACACTTAACCGATTTTAAATAATTACATTAATACCCTCTTTGCTTTTTTTTTAAAAAAAAATCTGCTTTCTGGTGATTGATGACTAGCTCTAGCACAAATATTTCATCAGTCTACATGATTATCATACTCTCACTGTATAATTATTCATCACATTTACCCCAATAAGGGTAGGAGAAAGCAGCCCCCCCCCCCTTTAAGTTTCTAAAATTCACCTTTCTCAATTCATTTAACCACTCCCAACTTCAACAAATAAAACTCAAGTTCTCTTTTTTGTGCAGCACTTTTTTTCTCTTTGGTGAACCTTTTTTCCTCACCACACCCAGTATATTAAAAGTGGCTCCCTGTAGGCTTTTGTAATTGAAATCCAACGTAATTTCTCTTCGACAAACACTCGCAATGAAGCAAAGTAAGAATATGCTGTCGAGTTTGCTTTCTTTACCTTCACATCGACTCGTGTTTTATGCAAAGTGCTGCGCAAATGTAGACGCGTATCTGGGATCTCAATTAAGAGACGTAAGCAGCACATTAATTCTACATATCATTTCCACTTACCCTCTTTGGCTTTTTCAGATATTTGCTCAAACTTCTCGCAAGCTTGTTGCTGAGTAAGTTCTGCCTGCAGAAATAAAAATAAAACAAACATTTTAGAAATTAATTAATTCTTGGAATTCAAAATAGATAAAATAAATCTTTTTTAAAGCTAGAATAAATCAATGTTGATTAAAAACACAAACCCCTTAAATTTATTAGTAACTCACACACCCAAATTACCCTCAAATGGATTGCAATTGCAAAACTTAAACTTCACCAGAAAATATGTATTTGTCAACCTAAAAAGAAATATGTCGTGTCACGCTGTACCAAAGTTGGGCCACGAAGCACAATTGCCCTCGACGTGCCCTCCTACCGAGTCAATCAAGTAAGATCTTCTATAACCTTGCCTTATATTAAACAATTGTGATAAAGGTCTAAAAAAGGGCGCTAAGATAACTAGGAGTCACATTAGTACGTTTTCTGATTAATCATTTTTTTGATAACGTGGCAAAATACATGCGAGCTTTATCCCCTTATGTGTTACAACACTCTAGAAGAAAGAGAAGAAAAAAACATCTGAAAATCTGAGATTAAACCCGAAGTTTGGATAAGTACGAGATAAACGAGAATTGCCTCAAGAACCTTATCAATCCCTCAGGATTGACGAGCAATTTTATTCTTGACATCTGGCTCAAACATGGGTATGTGGGTGTTGCCTCGTCAACTATTCCACCTTATAATGTGTATCAGATGGGGAAAAAGAAGAAAAAAAAATGAACCTGTTTTATTTCAAGGTTCAGTGACCATATTCTAAGTCATTGAATTTCTTCAACAACTGAGCAATAGAGATGAGAATTTTACAAGATGTTCATTATCTTATCATCCTATAATTTTTTTTTTTTTAAAAAAGAAAAAAAAGCAGATATGGTCCTAAATTATTCACTGGGTGCATTTTCAAGTCTCTTTATAACATTGAGGCTTATAAATTGTATTAATGTATATTTCATAAAAATTTTTGAGGATAGAACAAGCTTTAAATTATACAGTATTATTACAAATTTAAAATTATTCAATGTTTATTTTTCCGTCCTTTCTCCCTCAAAACAAACATTATTTGAAAACCAGAGATTTTTCCGTAGCTTCAAGTTGAAACAACATTATCGGACACAGTTGCAAAGAACCAACTAAAGCCTTAATTTTTCACTGAGATTTAACAATCTAATTGAAAGAACAGAAGAGATTCACTTAAATACTTAAGTGAGAATAGAAAGAAAAAAAAACCCACATAAAATAATCTAAGGGAGGAAGAAGGAAGGAAGAAAAAAAAAGAAAAAACTACTCCCACCAGGTTAGAACTGGTGGGAATTACTGTAATCATTCACACTTTTCACAATCATTTTGTGGCAACAAAAAATAATTATTCCAACTGAATCCCACCTGCATAAACCACCCGTTCATTAAATTAATCTAATTTCGTCCGATTTTTTTTTAATTCTTAATTTTTTTATTTTTATACAAATGAATTCGAGCTGAAGAATGGTTTCACACTTTGCACACAATGCATTTCCAGCTACAACCCATTTTTTTTCGTAAGTTGCTGAAAAGAAAACTCATTTTGACACTTCAATGGATGACTCCATTTTCTGCAGCCACAACCAATACTTAAAATCCTGCAACAGGGGACTGAAAATTATATGCAATTACCGCGAACTGAGACCACCCAGTTTATTTGTAATGGTAGAAGACTTTAAAAAAGAAGGAGAGATATTTCACTGACTTATGGCGTGCAAAAAAGAAATAAATTATCAAAACGTAACATTTACTTTTCGCAATTTTTTCAAACCACCATCATTCGCTTAAAGTTTATGTTTAAAACCCTTCACGTACACCTTTTTTCACACTTTGTACACCTAAATTTAAACTTTACTCTCGCTATACATTTAATCAAAATTTAATTTTATTAATAAAAAGAATGAATGACAATGACTGATGTAGTAAAAAAAATTACTTACTTCAGCCACTTCGAGTGCCTTTTGATAGCAAAAAGAAACCAAAAAAATAATAATCAATGTCACTAAAACCAACAACAGACAATGTAACGCTCAATGTTTTATTCTTTGAGTTACAGTCTAGAAAATTTACCAATGTTTATTTATAGTCACAAAAATTGCAAATCATCCAATGCAGTAAACACGAAAAAAAAATTTACTGCACTTCAAATCAACTTTGTTAGCTCGAGATGTTGACCTGAACGATTTTTTTTTATTCCAAGAACAGAGTTGAAGATCCTACTTGTAATTCAACACAATGATTTGAAGGCGTGACCATTGAATTACTCATCAACCCATGTAGCACTCAATTTAAGCCGTCTCAAAAATTACCAGATGCCCTTCAAATTTGCAGCATACTTTAAATTGACCGTGTATCAACTCAACTGACTTGTGAGTATTTTTGTTCCACGCACAAGAGATGACGCGCCCACACTCTGCACAAGATCAAGGTTATATAGCAGACAGTTGTCTTGAAAAACATTCAACAATAACCTTGCCTCGCCCACTACCAACTTTTTTTTTATCAGTTTAAACTTACACTGACAGATTTCAGTTGTACACACAATATTTTTTTTAATGGATTCATTCTTATGTATGTGCAAAAATTAAAAAAAAAATGATTTTTACACTGAATGTTTAAAAAAAAAATTTTAAAAACCCATCAACATATTTTTATAGTCAATTACATTTTTAATCTTTCAGTCTAGCTTAAGAACGATTTCTACGACCTTGAATCTATGACTGTAGACGGAAAAAGCTCATAAATACTGGGCTTAAAAATTTTTTTAGTATAAATGTTTGTCTGAAATGTTTTAAGGTTCATGCTTTACAAAATGTGCATTCAAAAATAGAAACGCGATAAACGAGTTTAGCATCGATCTAAAACTTGGAAGAAAAAAAAACAGCTAAAAATTTAGCTGATTTTGGCACAAAAAGAAGACATGCTAAAACAAACCACGGATTAAGCGTGTTTCTGCCGAGTTTCTAATTTCGAGTGCAAATATTAACTTTGAAAACATTTTTATCTCAAACGACAACCTGTTGAGCAATTTATTATCCTGCAATTTTTAATTTGTCATTAAAACTCGTTTTTTTTTTCCTTTTCCGCATACCTCCTGTTTTGTTCAATTAGTCTAGCACGATGATAACTCAACTTGATGAGAATTTAAATCAGTGAAAATATTTCTAACGTTTGTTACGGTATGAAATACTTTTGTACTCAACATGTATGGAACTCATCTTTATAATTTTTACACGCAGCATTTAATTTACTCACCGTATGAACTTCTTTGTTCTTCATTCTAGCTTTTTCCAAACTCCTATTTGCAGCTTCGTAATTCGCCAAGCAACGTAAACGGCGGTATAAAAGATCCTGTATAAATTACGAAAATTTTTTTTAAAAAATATTATTTAAAAAGTTATCACGAGTTTGTAATCACCTTTGCAGCACTAGAATCCCTTAAGTAATAACGTAATGTGTCCGATAATTTTAAATCTTCGTCAGAAGCTACTCTTCCCTCAATTTTCTAAAACAAATATATAAAACTATGATCTAAAAATTAGACAAAAAATTATGGCAGCAATTTACCCTAACTTTCTCAAACGTTTCTGCTACTCTATTCAAAAACCTACAGTATAAAAGCAATTTAAATCTAATTTTTAGCTTATATCTTTAAATTTTTACTTTTCTAATTCAGTACAATCAAGAGTTGCTAGCAGCGCTATACCAGTGGAAATTTTTATGTAACTATCAGCAACAGCTACATCAAAACAAAATTCAATTGTAATTTTTTTTTATATTTTTGCTGCAATAATTCGGGTTTATACTTTTATGACATTTGGTCAAACGTTCGGCTTTGGCTGAAGCATCCTTCAATCTGGAATGATATTCTAGCAAAAAATTACTCTCATTTTCAAAATAATCGTCGACATCCTAGAAAAAAATTACAAAATTATGTATTGTAAAATAAAACAATATGCAAAATATAACCACCTTCTGAGTCGATGAAAGTAGCATATCGTCAGCAGACCTGTGCAAAGTTTTCATCCAGCCTCCAATTTTCTCTTTCTTGTTTTTGTTTCTCACACAAAGCTAAAAACAATATGATATTGACGATTATTCGTAAAAAATTTAGTATTACCACTGTTCTTACCTCTTGATCATATTCCAAAAATACCCTAAAATTATTATCATGTCTGAAAACTGGATGAGCGGCTAAACGAATAAGAAACACTTCGTGCATGGCGACGGTCTTTTTAAAAGTGGCAAGATATTCCCTAAATTAAATTTTAAGTTCAAACGATTGGCAAATATTCCAATAAAGGATATATTTACGCCTCCAATTCTTGCTTCATTTTGCTAAACTCTTCTTTGGTCATCGTTCCTTCACCTTCGCCTAATTTTTGTAATTTTTCACGGGAAGCATCAAAATCGGGACGGGGTGGAGCAGGAGGAATCTAAATTGAAACAAAATCAATTTATTATTTTTCAAATTTAATTTTCAGCTCATAAAACACGTACGATATAACCCGCATAGTCTTCATTTTCTTCGAACTGATCATGAAGCCAAACAAATTCTTCGTGCTGTCGAACGACAGAAAATTCACTTTTCTGAAACTCGGATAACGTTGTCTACAATTAAAAACAGTTATATTAAATCAGCTTTCAGTAAGATCATGTTTTATCTAATCACGATCAGTGATCATTAATCTTTCATTCAATGTAAAGTACTTTGCTCACCTTCGTATGCACAGTGAATTTCACTTTATCTCGTTCGCTCAAAGCATCAGAAATATCAACTATCAGTGATGAATCAGTTAAATCCACGTTTTCTGACGACCGTGTGGTTTGCTGAAAAAATAAACAACTTAATAACTGTAATAATGGAAACGTTTTAAAAAAGATTACAAATAAATTTAGATTGGTTTTCCATATTTTTATTCATAGATTTTTTTAAACACACATCACATTACTGCCACTGAAACAGTTTTCCCGCAACTGTGCAGGAAATATTATATTCTATTAAATTATTTGCTTCCTGCATTAGTTCGCGACGGACAGAGTTTCGTTGGGTTTTTGAGCCTACTACATGTTGCTCTTCGAAATTAATCATTTTTTCACGTTCGGCTTTTTCTATTCCAACTTACTTTTATTGGCACTTCTGATAAAATATCAGGGCTGTCATCTAATCCGTCCTTTAACAAAAGACATCAAATATTTAGCAAAGATTAGCTTTTTAAAAATAAACAATAAATATCAAAAAATCCAAATTCCACCCACCATCATGGCTGCTACTATTTTACCGATTCTGCTAAATTACCGATTACTTAATCACGTGATATACTCTCGTCTCCAAACTGTAATCTGGAGTTGACTATAGAATTTTTTTAAATTTATTAATCTGCAATCTATAAACTTGAATAAAATCATAATCATTTTATACAACAAGAGGTTATTTTCCATTGGTCATTATAAGTTTTTAATTAAAATTAAAATCTTTATTTTGAAACCGAAAGTTATAGTTGGAGACCATTTCTCGAGACGAGACATTTCCGAACCGGGATTGGTATCTCGTTCGATCAGAAGGTGAGATTCTTGGTCTTTTGTGCATACAATTATGAGTATAACGATAATTTTCTTAAACAAACATATTTAATTAATATTTTAATTTTGTAGGAATGTCTATAAAAGACTTCATTTCCCGATATCGAACATCAATTGCTTGCATCACTGGGATTGTTGCTTTTCATGTAGCATGGTATCGATTACAATTTAACCCAGCGTTCGTACAGGACCACGAAAGGCAGGAGTTTCCATTTATAAAAATGTATAAATTATATACGAGTAAGAACACGGAAAAGAAAGAGGAGCAGATGAAAAAATAATATAGCAACGCTGTGAAACATTAGATTTAGGTATTGTTTTGTGATCTAATATACGTCGCGAATATAATGATTATAGTTTTCATTAAATAATTTGGTAAATTATTTTATATAGATAATGTCTGGAATTAAAATTGACCCAAACCAGGAGTCTCGAGTAATTATAAATCCGATGAGTGATCAGAACTTGCAAAAACAATTATCCCTTTGGAGACATTTGACCTCTTCTTGCTATGGACCGTTTGGTAAAACTGTATGCGTGCAAAATGTAATTGGAGGACATGTAAATATCACAAAGTCAAGTTCCCGATTACTGGAATTAATTCGACCATCTCATCCAATGACACAACTAGTTTTATCGCATATTAAAAATCATATGAAACATTATAGTGATTTTGGTCTTTTCGCAACGACTCTAGTGTTTGAACTATTAGACGCATATGAGAAAACGAACCTGTCCCAATCTACTAAATCCATCGCGAATGAATATTTTAGTAAAATAATTTTAAATCATTTACTAAATCCGGAAAATAGTTGCTGTTGTTTAAAAGTGGATCTCGCTTCTGTGGTTCAGTTAATGCCGGTTGTGAAATCTATTTTTAAGAGCAAATTATTTATATTAACCGAGGATGAAATTTGTTTTATATCTAGTCTATCATTAGAGTCGTTTTTCTCACTATTACCTTCAAATTTGAATCAAAACAATGTTTTTAAATTAGGAAAACTGCATACGATATGTCAAGAGGGTGTTTCTATGAAACATTCTAAATTTATTTCTGGTTTTCTTCATCGTCTACCAGATACATCTTTGAAGGATTTCAACTTGTTAAATTGTAAAATAGTTTTATTCAAAGTTTCCTTAGCTGGAGATCTGTCCTTAACTGATCTTACAATTGAAGTGAATCAACATCACGCCGTTAAGGATTGTATTTTCAAAATGTTGTTTGATTTGGCCAAAAGATTAGTCGACTTGGAAGTGAAAATTGTTGCCTGTCAAAAAGTTATACATCCTAAAATTTGTAAATTCTTAAAAAACCAAAACGTGGTAGTTTTACAGCGTTTGGGCGAAAATGGATGCCGTGAAATCGGTGAATTAACAAGTAAGAGTAAATATGGCTTATAATTTAAAATACAAATGTAACTCAAATTTAAACATGATTTCAGAAAGTATGCCTATTGCTTCCATAAATGCCGAAAATATTAAGGAAAGCGACTTTGGAGTTGTTGGAAAAACAGAATCTATGTCGTTATATGGAAGAAATTACATCAGATTCCTCGAATCTTGTGGTACCATAGTACTCTGTCACAATAATGAGGAGAACTTGAAGGAATTATCAGTAGGAAAACATCAAATTTTATAATAATAACGTTTATTTAATTTTATAATAATAACGTTTATTTAATTTTATAATAATAACGTTTATTTAATTTTATAATAATAACGTTTATTTAATTTTATAATAATAACGTTTATTTAATTTTATAATAATAACGTTTATTTAATTTTATAATAATAACGTTTATTTAATTTTATAATAACGTTTAATTCTATCTGTTTATTTAATTTTATAAACCGCTTAATTCTTTCTTTTTAATTTCAAATATAGACAGTATTTCAACAAAGTTTTCGATCTCTGCTGTTGTTATTACAGAACCCGAAAGTATTTATTGGGGGCTCCTGTTTGGAATTCCATTTAGCGTCAATAGTAGTTGATGAGGTAAAAAAAAAACACATACTTACGCGATCACAGAATTCAGTTAAATATCTTTTTAGGTCCATCGTTCTATGCAGTCGAAAAATCATATACAATTGTTGGGTATCAGTGCGGGACAACTAACAGAAGCCCTTGCTACATTTGCAGCAGTTTTAAAAAGGATGGGTTTGAATTTAGTGAAAAATAAGGATCTAGCGAGTCTACAACATGAATGCTACTGCAAATGTTGCAGCAACATGAAAATTGAAGAAAATTCAATACTTGACGTCGTCGTAAGCAAATTGTCAGCGTACAAGATTGCAATGGAAGCTGTATCAATAATACTTCAAATCGGCATTTGTATAATTGATAGAAATTAATCATTGTTATTCGATGGCTGATAAAAACAATTGCATCGCAAATTTTTCGTCCATTAAATTGAGTTTTTTGCATTCATTTAAGAAATATTCCTGAAAATTTTCGATCACTTGTGATTCCAACTGCCTAATTGACTCGACGTTTGAAGGTATAGAAGTGTCACACGAAGTTGCTGCTAATTTCAAACGATTCTCTGATTCTTCGAACATTTTTGTGATTTCTTCTGATAATACGGAATTGTGATGAGTAACTGCGAGTGACCTAAAATATATTCGATAAAAATAATTTTTTTCGTAAATTACTTTACAAACTTATTACCACAAAACTCCACGTAACCTGGCTACTTTATTCACAGTGGTGTATCCCAAAGTGTAGCCTTTATTAAATCCCTTTTGCAAAGAAACTTCTTGTCCATCTGTTATGCCATCTCGATAACCATCCTGATTAAAATAATTTTATATAGACCATGATACCATAATACTATAAAGTCACATACTTTATAACGAGCGTCAACTAATCTCTTGTGAGTAGTTTCTACAATTTTAAAAGTGTCCTCAGAATTCGAGTCGCCTTTATTGTTTTCCACCGGCTCCATGTGAAAGGATAACGCAATTATTGACGTCAGTTAAATTCCACTCCTTGATCTGGGCAGAGTCCTTCCATTGACTCTGATCCGGCTCTTGCTGTGATCTCCAGAGAGCGCCAGGAGGCGCTACCTGGCCTGGAATCTCGAGTGAAATCTCGAGTGGAATCTCGTGTGTATATGTAAATCATTCGCAAAAATACGGGACGAGATTTGTAAATCCAAAAAATCTGATGTAGATTTGGTGGATTTGTGGGATCTGAAGTGGATTTGTGGCAGGTTGAAAATTATTTGGGGTTCGAGCGCCGGAAGTGGGGGTTCGGACCGAAAAAAAACAACAAAAGGTCATCAACTTTTTTTTACATTCCTAAGGTCCGGAATGGATTTATACCGTATTTAGTGGTTTTTTTCCATGATTTAGATTTGGGATTTGGACGAATGATTACCTCCTCGAGGATATCTCAACGTCTCAAAGACAAGTTTGTAGATGAGATTAATTCCCGCACAACTCCATGCAAAGTACCACATCTAAAATACATATCAATGAACGTGAATGAATTCGTGAAATATGAATTTTGCGAAGTTAGTAAATAGTTTTCAGGTAATTAAATGTATAAATTTTGCAGACTGAATTGTTATTAATTTCATAATTTCCAGATCTTTGATTGCAATTGTATTGTCAATTTTGAATTGGATGTTGCTGAATCAAATTCATCGTGGGACTGGTTCAATGATGACGTCTTGAAAGTAAGCACTGTACTGTACTGTAATTGTTATTCACAACTTCCTATACAATGTAATATTTATATTTAATACTTTATTTAGGAGATTAGATCATTACTGACACCGATTATAAAGGAAATAATAAATGGTGCTAAAAACGCGTATTTTGACGGTGTATACGATTCGTCTCCAATAGAATCTTTGCAGAGTAAGAACTACAGTAGTGGTTATTTGTTTACAATTATCAGAATACTTTTCCATTGTATAGGTACAACGTTTCAACTTACGTATTTCATTAAGAGGGAACCTTATATCATCAGTCCATGTTTAATTAAATGCGAACAAAGTAGTACTAAAACACACATGTTTTTATAAAGTCTAATTTGTTTTACACCCAGAAAAAAAATATAGACCGGTCAATGTGAGTCACTTCAAATTGTTTGCGAGTGTAATGAAAAGAACATACCTTACATTAACTGGAGAAGAACAAACAATTTTGCAAAATCAGGTAAAGAATGTTGAAGAAACTCATCTGGAATTATGAATTTTATTTATTTTTTAATAGTTAAAACCATATTTTGGGAAATTAAGAGAACCTGTTATAAGCAATTATTTTCAAAAGAAAAATGTTCATAATCAGCTTAAAACAGAAGTTATTCCGTAAGTACATTTATTTATCATTAAAATTGTGTAATAAAAATACAAAAATTTTTAATTTTACAAAGTTCAAGAGAAGAAATAGAAAAAAATCCACGATTGAATAACGTGCATTGTGAGCAGACAGACGATCACGCCAAAACTGATCTAATTTCTGTTTGTGATCCAATTCTTAGTTCTCAAGAAGATCTAAATGAGAAGTGTTTGATGGATGAAGATTGCGGATTTACAGCTAGCGAAAGCCAAACGACAACATATTCGGACGAATTCTATGGGAATCCCGAAACAACATTACATGAAAGTGAAACTTATCTCAACTATGAAGTAGATCCATTTTGTCCCGTTTTGTATACATATACTAGAATGGCTGATAATGGAGAAAACTGTGACGATTTTATTGTTCAGAATTTCGTTGAATGTGAATTGGGAAGTGAGAATCAAGTAGTAACTGAATACAAAATACTGCGTAGTGTGGCTGACGATGAGGATACAGACGATTTTAACATAGACCAAGAAAAAACGAGTAAACATTTCTATTGTAATAAAAGAAGTAGACAGACCGAAGAAGTAAACTGCAGGACTGATATTAATAGAGTTTTAAATGAACTTGAAAAACCAGATCCGGAAATTGACCGGCTCGTGGCTGCGGCCAAGTCAACGGGAAATTGCAAAGGGATAAAACTTGCTCCCATTTTTACAAGCTGTTCCAGTATCGACTGTTCCAACATCGATGACAGTTTTGACCTGAAGAAAGTAAAAAGGTGCCGAATATTGGGAAAGCCATCCGTTGCCAAAAGGAAAGAAGATGTAAAAAAAAAGTTACCAAAAAGAAATGTATTGGGAAAAATAAAAGTATAACGACATATCTAGATATTAAAAAAGAACCTCCTGCGAAAACAATTCTTGATGCTAATGAATCGGACAGTGATAACAGTTTGCCGCCAGCATTCGATTTCGACGAGGACTATCAGCCAAGTCGCAGTGATGTTTTGGAGAATTTGAGTGTATTACGGAAGTTAATTGATAAAGAAACGAAAGTTGAGAATGATTGCGTACCAATTGTTGAGGAACATAATGTGGCAAAGTGAGTAATAAGATTGTTTATTTTTGTTTTCTCAAATAATCGTTTCCGTGCTTTCAGAGAAATACAAAGTCTAACGACAGAACAACTTGACGATTTAATGAAAAAAAATAAGGACTACTTTAAGGAAATATTTAAGGGAACTGTCAGTTTACTTATTTTTTTTATTATTACAGTATTATTATTATTTTTTTTTAATTTTCTAATATCTTATTACAAAATTTCAGCATTATTGTCGCCGACATCAAGACTACATCAAAGGTGGCAAAACAAGAGTGAATTTGATTAGTCATGTTTTTTTGTCACTGTACACAGACAGTCAGGCTGACTTTGTAATGGACTCACTAATGGATATATTTTGCAAGAAAAATCCAAAGGTAATTCGATAGTACTGTTCATTAATTATGCACCCAAAAAAACTAATAATTTATTTCAGTATAACGACTATGTATTTAAAGTCTTACTAACTGAAGCGCTTATAAAGATTGTGATGGACTATAAAGGTTTAAGTTACGAGGAAGCGGAAAAAAAGTCCTTTTTAGCAAGATTCACATAACTTTATTGTTTGATTAATTATCTCATCTTAAAAAGTTTGTATTTTTGTTTAGTTTTATTCTCAATAAAATAAATTTAGATGCGCCTGCCAAGTGCGGTCAATTTTTCCATTTAATGGACTAAAAAAAATTAAGAAAAAAAAATGATTGGAATTAATTTGAGCAAATTATTTTAAAAATTACTTGTTTCAGTATGGCATCTGCCATTAACCGGTCTCCCGACTGTGTGGGAAGCTTGCTCTTATAGCTGTATAATTGCTCTCTGTCCTTCATTTTTGCCAATGTCTAATAAATAAAATAACAATAATAATAAAATCTTGAAATTTGCATGTATCGATGACTTACTTGAATAACTAGGTCGTGACAACTGAATCGTTTTCCTAGATCTAATTTGAGGTGATTGTCTTCTACATAGCCAATGTATCTTTTAAGAATATCTAGTGTCGCTTTTTTATTAGTAAGAATTTCACAAATTCTCGTCATGTTCAAATCGGATTTCAACTTTAGTGAGCCTGTAAAACCCTGAAATTGGTTTAATTGTTAGGAGGT
The DNA here is from genome assembly GCA_000239455.1 of Strigamia maritima. Taxonomy (NCBI): domain Eukaryota; kingdom Metazoa; phylum Arthropoda; class Chilopoda; order Geophilomorpha; family Linotaeniidae; genus Strigamia; species Strigamia maritima. Next base: position 485,896 of record JH432074.1, read on the forward strand.
TGAGGATTTTAAATTGAAAAAAAAACCTTTTGGTGCTTGTAAATTGACCCCTTAAAAGGTTACAGATGGGGAAAGTGTGGAAAGTCCATTTCTTGTTTCTACCCCTACAACCTTTTATCAGGGATAAGTTTATAAATCACTCCTCCAAAAGGTTTTTCTTTTAAAGATTGGACTATACCTTCGTCAAAATCAAGGAATCCATTCTTTTCCAATCTTGCAGTTCACCCAAAGCAGTTATTGCAACATATGCAAATTGTTTGCTGGACAAGCGATGTTCTTTGGAAATGGCTAACGGGCTTGCAAAGTTGTTCTGAATTATCACGTCGAACAGAATTAATGATTAATGATAAATTTCAGCTATTGAGCTATACAGATAATTAAAACGCACTTCACTTAAATCAAAGTGATACAAACAACAATAATAAAGTGTGTCCAAAACCGACTGGCGCAGTAACGAATTTTCACGCGGAATTTTTTTAAAAATCTCCAATTTTCCTTCTCTCTCTAGCTGAGAATCATTCTTCTAAGAGGAACAAAAATAATAATATTTAAAAAGCTATAAAATATAATTATCTTACATACTTCAATAGGGAGTTGTTTTTCTAATAAATTTATATGTTCCTGAATAACAGCAGCTTCATGGCTTAAGGTGGGATCGGGCTGGAAATGCATTCTGAAATTTTATTTTTTTATTTTTTTTTTTAAAGAACTCACAAATTTCTATAATAAATTTCTGCGTTATTAACCTAATGCATTTCTGCAACATTTTGATGGTAGTGTCAGCAGTTGAACTGCTTATGGCCATTTGGTAGGACACCATCTAAAGGAAAAGTGATTTCATGTATAGCATGTTTTGGTTAAAGTGTCTTTAAATTACAGCCGCTTCTTCATTTCTGCCAAACATGCTGCAAAAAAAATTAAGAAATGATGATTTGATGTTTTTTGACTAGTTTTAATATACCCCAAGACATCAATCAGCTCTTCATATTCGGAATGTAGTCGGAGATATGCCACGTAATGTTCTATAGCTTCTGGTTTTGATCTCAACTCAAATTGGAATATTGATGGTTTTGTTTTTTCTTTAAGGTGTAAAACAGCCTATGATTATAACAACAAATTAAATGATATTCAAGACAAACAAATAACTATTTACCCGTAAAATTGCATTTCCATCGTGGGAATCTATTGATGCTTTTAAAAGTGCAACTTTGAGTTCTCTTGATCGAAATCCGTCTAACGTATAATACTTCAGAAAAAGAAATATAATCGACATCACTTTCAACGTATAAAACTCATAATTTCTTACCTCATCGTTTATTATTTTATTGACAACATCTTTGGGAGATGGAATTTCCTTTAAAAAAAAATTATAATTCCGGCAAACAAAATATTAAACCAACTTCAGTACCTGTGTATTTCTTTTTAAATGTTGAATTTCACTCTCCAGTTTTGCCAATCGCGTTGCAGGATATTTTGTCGGTGAAGACATATCTTTTAACCCTACAAACAAAAATATATATTAAATACAACAAAATTGCTGAATTAAAAATTAGAAAATAATACCTTCTAATTCATTCTGTACGCTAGAACTATCAAGGCGGTAACGAGCGCTACTAATCGAGTCATTAGATGTTGATTTATCTGAAATGTACATATAATATTAATGTGGGCTCTTATAAATAGAAATGTTTTTTTTTTTACTTTCTGCACTCCATTCATTATTTTCCAGCATTCCCGAAAATAACACGTTATTTTTTTTGTCTTGGGCATTAGTATTTGTAGTTTGTTTGCAATATGCCACGGGTACAATTGATTCACAAAAATCAGCATCAAACATATTTTTCGGGGTCTTAAGTTTTGACTCAAACCAGTATTCCTCATCATCCTTTCTGGAATTTAAAAAAAAAAAAATATTGGGAAGTCATTATACGGTCGATCAATTTTATTAATTACTCACGTATTGGTCATCTTGTACCAAATTATTGTTAAAAACGTTGCACGATACGTTTTTTTCACTTCATGTAACCAACAAACATTATTACTTTTTACTATCAGTTTTTCTTTGAGTTTGTTTACATTCAGATGGTGGCCATATTGTCTATGGTTTGAGCTTCCTATTGGCTGGGAAAGAATAAGCGGTTTGATTCAACAAATAGAGAGCGCGGACACTTGGACCAATCGGAATTTGTTTTACAGAAGCGCGTTACATTCAAACTTTTTTCGGTTTGTTTGATCGCGACGGATCGTGTAGAGAAGTTCCAAAATGTGTGAACTATCACCAATTAAAGTTGCAATACGAATTCGTCCACTAATTGAAAGGTAAACACACGTATATATATGTAATTATTCCAAGTTAATATTTTGTTTTAAATTTGGTAGAGAGAAAATTGAGCACAGTGAATTATTTTGGATACCATCCGGGGATCAAGTTATTTCACCTTACAGCTCTAGACAAAACAATTTTACTTTTGGTAAGACGAACCTAGGACTATTGATTTGAACGAACCTTGTTAAAATTTAAATCTACAAAAATTAAATTTTTATGTATTTTTTTAAATAGATACTGTATTTGGAGACAAGGCAACTAATAAAGACGTTTTTGAGAAAGTCGTGAAACCCGTTATTGATGACTTTTTGGACGGTTATCATGGTAATAAAACTAATATAAACCCTTATGGTACATACAACACAAACTTCAAATTTAGGTACAGTATTTGCATACGGCCAAACGGCAAGTGGAAAAACACACACTATGACGGGCAATGAAATGAATCCAGGAGTTATTCCGATGACTATTAATTATATTTTCCAATTTATTGAAAACGTAAATATTTTACACAAAAATTTTTTTTTTACAAAGGTTTTCTAATTTTTTGTTTTATTTAGACTCCTGGCAGAACATACCTGCTTCGATTTTCTTTTATAGAAATCTATAATGAAAATGTAACCGATCTTTTGTCCAGTAACCAAGTACCTCTGAAAATATACGATGACAGGGTAAATAAAAACGTGAGAAGCAGTTCCTAATAATCAAATTTATTTATTTTTTGTTTGTTTTAGGACGGCATGACTGAGATAGTTGATTTAAGCGAAAGAGTAGTTACATCACGCTCTGAACTACTGCAAGCTCTCATTGAAGGAGAACGTACATTCTAACTCAATCTAATTTTTAATAATGTTTCTAAATAATTTTTGTGTTCATGCAGAAAGAAGACATTTCGGGGAAACATGTATGAATGAAAAAAGTTCTCGATCTCATACTATTTGTAAAATGGTTAAATTTATAATATATATATTTTTTTTTGAAAACTAGTTTTTACGATTATATTTTTGACTTATTTTAGACAATTGAGAGCCATGGAATAATCTGTAATGAGATTGACGACACCAGTGACGCTTCTGTTACCAAGTCCCATCTTGTAAGTCGTTGCCGCTGTAATTGCTACTATAAATATTGAACTGAGCGAGTTTTTTTTTTTTTTTAGAATCTGGTCGATTTGGCTGGATCTGAAAAATGTGGACAATTAAATTCTAAAGCCAGTTTTAAAGAAGGTTGTAATATAAACCGTTCATTATTAGCGTTGAGTATGGTAATTGTTAAATTGAGTGAAGGAAATAGGTAAGAACAGATTACATACAGCATTGAAAAGCTATTGTTAATTTTTTGTTGTTTTTATCAGTCAGCATATAAACTACAGAGATTCAAAGATCACAAGAATTTTAAAGCCATCGCTCGGTGGAAATTCTAAAACAACTATTATTTGCAGCATTACTCCGGCTGTATATGAAGAAAGTTTGTCTACTCTAAAAGTAAATAGTTGATGACTACATATTTTAAACAAGTACATTGAACTATGAATTTTTAGTTTGCAGAGCGAGCTAAAGCAGTAAAAAATAATCCAACCCTCAATGCAATTTCGGACAAAGAATCTTTGTTAAAACATTACGAAAATCAAATTCAACAATTGAAGATTGAATTAGAGGTTAAATTTTTTTCAATTACTTTTTTTTATAAATTTTATTCTGATCTAAATTTTCGTTTCAGGACACAAAATGCAAACAGACTGAAGTTTTCCAAAAAAAATTACAAGAACAAAACAGTTACATAAACCAATTATTGTTACAAGAAAAGCTACGCACGACAAGTGATAAACTTTTAGTATCAAGCAGGCATTTTCGTTTACCGGTCATTTCTTCGGTAAGAAAATTTTTTTAATGTTATTTATTATTTTGATGCTTTATTATAAAATTTAGACGCAGTCGAGAAGAGAAACTTGGTGTTGCGCTCCTACTCTTCAAAATTGCTCATTTGGGGGTTCTATTAAAAGAAAAGTACCAGCGTATTTCAATAAATGTAATGTTTTGAGCAGTTTTTTTGTTTCATTTATGGTTACCGTATGCAATTTCTTCTTTTTTTTTCTTTTTTTTTTGCAATATAGCTTTACGTAATTCATCATTAAATGTTGATCAAGATATGAATACTCATGAAAAAGTAAACAAATTGACACATATTCTATTGAAATTTAATGGTGATCTAATTGGTTTTAGATCGAGGATAACTTTATTAGCAATGGAAATAGAGAGTTGTTTGAGGAACTAGCTGCTGTTAAAGAGGAGCTTGCATCGAAAACTTCAATATTGGACGTAAGTTTATTCCAATTAATTTTATTTTTGGATTAATGTATAAGTGTATATTTAGGATTTTCATCATCAAATTATACAGTTTTTGAATGACGAGTTTGGTATGGATTTAATTTTCTCCGAAAATATAGACTCCCAAGTTCATGAACCGTCTCATTCGAGGAAAGAAATGACAAGCAGTCAAGATGAATTATCGGATGAACCGGTATGCTCTGAAAAGTTGTTACTTGCATATGGTTTATAATGTTATTTGAATTGATCTAGGTTGCGAAAAAATTAGAATCTGACTTGCACATTTTTAACGGATGTGCGATGGAAAACGAAAAATTTGATACGCAAGAAAAATATTTTTTACAGCAAATTGCTCAGTCTAATAATGTGCTTATTTGTAATTATTTTATATTTTTAGTTGTAACTTGTAATTCTTGTTTAGAAACACGCAGAAATAGTAGACCAGTACATAAATCAAATACATCATTTGGAGAACGAAATTAATTGCTTGCAACACCAGTTAGAAGAAAAAGAAATGGTTGGGAAGATTATTTTGAATTTCTAACTAAAATGAATGATACTTTTTTATAGGTTCATGAACAGAGGCTGAACGAATTTTCATGCGATAACGAACAGGTAAAAGAATTAATCTTGAGCTTAGAAATTCAAATGCAAATCGAATCCAAAGAAATTGAACAAAACATTCTTGAAAAATGTAAAATTATTCAGGAGTTGCGAAGTGAAATAGAAAGCTCGCAGAAAGAACGATCCACAACAGCAGTGAGTTTTTTATTTTATTTTTTATTTTTAATAAAAGTGTCAACTGTATTTAATATGTATCTATTAGGAGTATGACCAGGAGTTGGCGGATTTGAAAGAAAAATACATGTTGTTAGTTGAGGTAAAAATACTTGTATTGTAAGTATTTTATTGATGATTAATCGTTAGAATGAAATTTAAAAAATATTAGGAGCTTCATTCCAGCAAGAGTGCAACGGCAGTTGAAAAGGATTTATTACTGCAAGAAATGGCGGAATTACGAAAACATTACTCGGATTTACACAGTTCTAATGACGTGCGTTATATAAATTTTTACTTTAAATTTGTTTCTGAAATTTGATTTATTTTAGAGTGAAATGGTTAGGACTCTGTTAAATGAATTGATAGATAGTGTGTCTATAGACTGCGAAGTTCATAAAGTTAAAAACGAACATCTTTGCGGAACTTTAGATTTAGAAAAGGTAATTGACTATTTGCAGACTCTAGGATTAGATTAATGTGTATTTACAAAATTAATTTTTAGGACTACAAAGCTCAAATACTTGAACTGCAAGATATCAATCAAATCTCGGAAGAAATTATAAGTGATTTGAAAAGTCAAGTAGTAAAGTCGCTTGAAGAAGTCGATGCACAACATGAAGAAATTGAGAAATTAAAAGAGTTGTTACGTGAAACTCAACTACAACTTAATAAAAGCGTTGATAATGATGAAAACATTCAAAAGGTACAATTAAGTTCAATCTAAAATGGTTATTTGTATTTATATTTTTAACATTGGTTGTATAGTTTTTAGAATTGCAACAACAGAATTCAAATCTGCAAAAAGAATTTGGAGAATTAAAAACTGAAGTAGCCGAACGTGTTAAACTTGGAGTTGATGCAGAATCAAAATACGAAATGGAATTAAAACAATTACTTGGGACTTTAGAACAGCTTATAAAGGAAGTGGGAAATGGAAAAACAATTCAATTGGTACATTTGGCACAAATTCAATCTTCTATATCAATTTATATGTTTTTTTAAATAGAATCTTGAGAAACAGCATTCGGATATGAAAGAAGAAATTGCATGTTTGCTAAATCAATTGAGCGTGTTAAATGCTGAATTGACTGAACGAGGTCAACTTGCAGAGGATGCACAGTCAAAACATGAAATAGAACTGAAACGTTTACTTGAAACTGTAGAACAACTAAAAAATGAAGTGGAAAATAGAGAAACAGTTCAAAAGGTGCATTTGGTCATTTTTTCATCATTCATGTAATTATAAATTATGATTATTTTAAAGACACTTGAAAATCACCATTTAGCTACGAAAGAAGAAAATGCAAATTTGCGAGATCAATTGGAAGAATTAAGGACTGAAAGAGTTAAATGTTCACATGATGCACGATCAAACCATGAAAAAGAACTGAAACATTTACTTGAAACTTTAGAACAACTTAGAATAGAAGTAGAAAATGCAGAGCAAATTCAGAAGGTGCAATTATCGCAAATTCAATTTTTTTGTGTTTTAATCTATTATTATTTTATAGAACCTTGAGAATCAGCATTCAAATATGATAAAAGAAAATACAAATTTGCGAAGTCAATTGAGAGAATTAAATACTGAATTAACTGAAAGACTTCAACTTGCAGTTGATGTAAAGTCAAAACTTGATCAAGACATACAACATTTGCTTGAAACTACAGAACAACTTAAAGAGGAATTGAAAAATAGAGAAACAATCCAAAAGGTTTATTTGGAAAATATTCAATCTCTTGAATACTAATTTTTTATTATTATTATTGTAATAGAACCTTGAGCATCAGCATTCAGATGTTAAAGCAGAAAATGGGAATTTGCAGATTCAAATAGCAGAATTAGAGGCTGAATTAACTGAAAGGCTTGCTGATAAAATTAAGTCAAAACGTGAAGTAGAATCTCAGACAGTATTTATGACGGAAATGGTACGTGAAGTTAAGATTAAACATTTTGTGTGCATTGATTTTTATTTTAATTTTAAAGACTTTTGAAAAACAGTGTTCAGACGTGAAAAATGAAAATATAAAGTTACAAAAAGAAGTTGAGGCATTAAAAGAAGAAATAAATGAAAAAGTTAGACTCGCAGACGAAAAACAGTCAAAACTTCAGTTAGAATGCACGCTAATGAGAAAAACGAATGATGAATTGAAAGACAGCGTTAACCATCTACATGGATTACTTGTTCAAAATGAACTTGAAAATCAGTCAATACCAAATTTGGAAAAAAGTTATTACTCGAAAAAGGAAATACTTGAGGTATATTTTAATGGTTTGGCATTAGAAAAATTAAAAAAAAACTAATCTCAAAACTTTAGGATTATGAAAAGCAGATATTTGAACTACTCGAACAACAACAACAGGGTTTCGAAGAAATGAACACACTGACGAGGGAATTAAAAGAATTAAACAGCAAACTCGATGAAAATAAAACAGCTATGAGTGTACTAGAGCAAAATTATAAAGCATGTTCGCAAGAGTTGTGTGCAAAAAAGGGCGAGATTGAATCGTGTAGAGAATCAGTAAGTAGATTGGAACGTGATTATCATGATCGTTCACTGGAATTAAGTGCAAAAACGAACGAAGTTGAACACTGTACGAAATTAATGGGTGAAATGAAGCAGTCTTACGAGCTCCAAATTCAGGAACTTTGCGTGAAAAGCAGTGAACAAGACTTAGCCAAAACGGAAATATCGAATGTGAATAAGGGAATTGAAGATTTAAAACGTAAAATTGATCAACTGCAAACGGCAGTTGTTAAGGTATGTCACCACTATTAAAGTGTTTACGTAATTATACATGAATTAAAACATTTATAGGAGTCGGAGACTAAACACCCTGCAACCAAATATGAAGAAGATATGAAGATTCAAGTGGAGAAGTTAATTGAAAGCAATCTCAGAAATTCGGTAATGATTAAATATTTTAAAAATTGATTTAAAACCATTTAACCATAGTATATATAATTAACAGATTTTGAAAGAAAAAATCGATGGTTTGGAAACTGATAAAGACAAATTGGAAATTGAGTTAAATACACTTCGGAACCGATTTGTTAAGGAAAATGAAGATAAATTAGAATTTGAGCTTACAGTTAACAAGCTATCTAAGGAAATGCAGGAACTAGAAACCAAGAATAAATCTCTTGCTGAAGATATCGTGGTAATGATTTTAGGTTTATTTCTCTCGTGTTTTATTAATTATAATATATTTCAGGTGCTATCCAACCGTTTTCAGAATTTAAACACTGAAAAGGTGAATTTAGAAAAAGAATTGGGCAGTGACACGAAATTGAGATTCAAGGAACTGGAGGAAAAAATGCAATCTGAAATGACAGTTGAAAGTTTAAATAAGAAGATACTGGTAAATCAGGATGTAAAAAAAAAAAATCAAATTAGTATAGTACTTGTTGACTTAACACATTGAATTTCAGACATTTTCTAATCGTATTTGCGTTCTGGAAACAGAGAACAGTAATTTAGAACGGGAAATTGCTGATTTTAAAGCTCAACGTCTATCACAGCAAAGTGCAAATGAGGAATTTGAAAAAAGAATTTTAGAAGAGAGTGTCTCGGCACTGGAGAAAGTAAGTTAACGATCGTCAATTCATTTTATTCGGGTGTTCGTTTATTGTTTCACGAATATTTTTAGACTTATGAAAAACAAATATCAGATTTAAAAACTGATCACGAAAAGAATGTTCAAGATTTAAAATCAAAGCACAAACTGGAAGAAAGCATGATGAGTGAAAAAATCAAGTTCCTTGAAGAGCATGAAAATGTGAGAACTTTTCCCGTTTAGGAACTTTGATTTCAAACAAGTTATTTTAATTATTAGGAGACAGAAAGAATTGTAGATGATTCGGAGAGAAGGTTATGGGCAATGATTGACGCAGAAAAGGAGGAGCATAAAAAAACAAAATCCGAAATGGAAGCTGTGAAAAAATTACGTAAGTTTAAAAACATTTCCCACGGCGTTAAACAATTTAATAAAAATGGATTTTTGGGGGTTTCAAATAGTGGAAAATTCGCAACTTTCACGGACTCCTTTGCACACAATTTCATCAAACTTGAGTAATGTAATGTAAGTTATTTTGGTGTAATGTAAAATTATATTTTTTAAATAATGATTTTGATATTTAGGCGCACATCTTCGAGTAACAAGGAAGAATTTTGTAAACCGGAATTGCAATTGACAGATAGTAACACAGAATTGTTCAGGAAGGAATGCGAAATAAACGCACTAAAAATTCAAATTAAAAAACGAGATTCTCCTTTCATCGCAAAGTAGAGACTTGTTATTTTTTTCCAAATTGTATTTCATTAAATTGTCTGTGTTTGCTTGCAGAATCGAATTGCTCACGAGGGAATGTGACGGATACAAAAAAAGAGAAAATGAAATGAAGCAAGAACTTAAAAAGATGAAAAAACAAATGTTCGAGAGTACCAGTAAGACGCTTTTTTATTTATTTATTTATTATCCTGGTTTTTATGTTTAAATTTTATCTAGCGAATGAATTTCAACATGGGGGTAAAACGGCACTTGTTCCATCCAATTTTGGTATCGTTGACACATTTAAAATTGAACTTCTGGAAAGTCAAGTAGCTAAATTAAAACAACAAGTTGGAAGATGTGTTTGTAACAAACAAAAATGAACGTTTTATGTATTTAATTTTTTTTTTTTATATTTTAATTTAGAAGAATAATAATTTTAAATAATGTACAACAATAAATAAGAATTTTAGTTTGATTATATGAATTGTTTTAAATGCAGTAACTTATTTCTTATACAGGTAACAAGAATTATTATTATTGGAAAGAGAATAGACATAAAATTCAAATTTCAGTCAAAAAATTTCAATTTTATTGTCTTTTTTTTATTATTATTATTTGAAATGCACACTCTGTGTACTTAATGCAATGTATAGTTATAATATTGGCACAGATTAAACTGGAATTTTCTAAGACCTAAATGGAAACGAAATGACCTGTCGGCGCAGTAATTTTTGATTACTAAACCTACAGTTTCATATATTGTACGATTTTTTAACAGATAACAGTGGTAAATGCTTTAAATTTAAGACACATTTAAATAAAATAGAAATATCTGTGAGAGAAAAGAGAGGCATTGTTGGAAGTTATTAAAATCTTTGGCCCCTTTCTCACAAACTCCACCCTGTGAGATTTTAACTATATTTTATGATAGAAGAAGTGATTAACACTTGATAATAATACAAGGCAATGTTAATATGACGAAGTTACTGGAAGTAACAAAAGTAAATTGAAATTGATTAAAAATTAGGAACTAAAATACTAGTAATAGGAACTTAGCAGTAAGTGAAAATTAATAATGGAGATCAATAATTAAATGTAAGATAAAAAAAATAAACTTAAAAATCTAATTGATAAAACGAGATAAAATATAAAATGTTAAAAACAAGAACGAAGAGTAATGAGCTAAAGTCCTGAGTAGTTCCGGTCAATATTTTAGGCGTACATAGTAAATTTAAGCCACTGGAATAAAGGAAATGGATATTAGTGCATTTTTGCTGCACCATTTAAATGACAGACTGATTATTTTCAATATAATAATAATTGCATTACCTCATCCAGCTGAAAAGTTGCATGGTTGGTTCCTTTTGGATCCTTCTCTTTGAACACCTCTGATAACACAAAGATAAAAGAATTAACACGTTTAATCTGTCAAAAGGATTTTACCTATCATAGTTTTAAGTTTGACAGCACACATGATGAAATCTTCAAAAGTCATTGTGTTATTTTTATTGGCGTATCGAAGTGTTAGTCTTTTAAGTATGTGCAAATTCAAGTGGTAGCCTTTAATATAAATTTAAAAGATTAAAAACTCAAATACATCCAGTGATACCTGTCTCTTGGCGAATGGTGACCACCTGCCAAAACGACCAAGCATTCGATTGACAATTTCTCAGATTTAGTCGGTAGTTTTAATTATAAAATTGTCAACTAAGTGCTTCCCTTTTCAGTTATAAGTTTTGCATTTATACCTGAAGATGCGAGTGCACTTCTCAATTGAAAGGTCGTAAGACTTCCGGTGTTATTTTCGTCATACATCTTGAAAACTCTTTTCCAAGTCGCTATATTGAACCAAAGTGTTTTGAACTCCTCTAAAGCTAATTTTCCTGAATGGTCTTGCTGTGTGTTTTTTTTTTATTTTGGTTAAGTTAACATTAAATTTCTTACTTTAAAAAATAATAATTTAAAAAAAAGATACATCCATCATTGCAACTATCCCGCGGCACAAGTTAATTCCGAAACCAGGGAAGTCAAATTCTGTAAAAATTAATTAATTTATAATTACAACTTACAAGCTTTTTAAAAATGGAAATTGTTTTGAAAATAACCTTTTTTAAGAACAAAATCTAAAACTTCTTTCAATTCATTCGCATCAACTTCCATATCATCTCCTGCAATTTTTTTGAAGCATTCACTTATGGCATCCGTACTGCCACCACCAGCTTTCTTAACTTCTTCCACCTATTTCAATTAAATCTCATTACAATTAGATTTTTTTACAAAAATCTAAAGAATTTTCTTATCGTACCACATTTTCATCAGCCTCGTTTACACCAACTTCGTCATCGTGTTCCCTTAAAAATTATAGATAACCAAAAAAAATAAATTAAAAATTTATATTTTATTTACGCTAGCAAATAACTGACTGCATGTCATTCTTCTTTTCACTGTAGACTCTCAAAATAAAATTTCCTTGTTGATGCGGCTCAAATGTTGACGGAACAATGCAGTATGTTCCAGGGGCTAATTTATATCTTTGACACACTTCTCGTAAATTAGTAAACGAGTCGACTTTAGCAGCAGTTGCTGTATACTCGAAAAATTTTCTCGGTAGTGGGCGAGGAGCTGAATTTGGATTTTTTAACTGAAACAAAATAAAATCTAAATTAAAGCCCCAGAAAAGAACAATTAATCACACACAAGATAAAGAACAAATCCAATTGTAAGGGCATCTATTCCCATTTTCCTTTGCGCTCGTCGATTCTTTTGCATCAGTGAAATAATCGTAGTGCAGGCTTGCTCATCATCCTCCTCATCCGGGTCGTCCAATGTGATTCTGTATTGTGGATTGCAGCCAAAAGTATCTGAAACAAAATATTTTTATTTGACGATACGTCGATACGTTATGTAAAATAATAAAAGCATATCTACCAATGTGGTTTCTGCATCCTCCCGCTGTGATTCCTTTCACCCAAGACCCATCAAAAGTATGAGTCGCCCAACACTTCTTTGGTTCATCTAATGAATCGGGACTCAAATTGCAAATCTCAAGCTCCACAAAGTTTTTAATAAAATCCGCATACGACATCCTACATTAATTTTAATTTATAAAAATTGAATTGTAAAAACCACTTGACAAATTTCTCACCAAAACTCCCCGTCGGCTTCAAACGTAATTCCAAGTTGTTCCTTTTCATCAGCAGAAATGTAATTCCATTCCCGAGACCTATGATATTTATCAGTTACATATATTATCAATAATTAAACGGACAAAATTGATAATAACTTGTCGCTCCATGGTCCGGACCATTCAGCTTCATTTCCCCATGGGTTCCTAATTCGCACCAATGGAATCTTGCCACTTACACGCGGGGTTTTAATATCAACCTGATAAAGTTAATAACTGTAATAAATTACACGATTGTATTCGAACATAATTACCATTTTCACACACGTTATACTATATGCATGGCCTTTAATTAACCCATTTGACATTCGCCCTTCTATTGCTTCACCTGGTTCAGGTGGAATAGCGCATCCCATTAAGGATGACCTGTCATAAGCCTTCGACATGATAGTAAACAAATTCGGAGGTGCCTGAGAGAGTTTGTACTCTTCGGTCAATCCTCCAGTGAAGTCGCACATTGCTTCACACATCCTGCCTCCTTTAAGAGCTTCATAGGAGCCATGAAGTCTTAATAAAATCAATTATGTACGGTATCCTTAATTAAATTAACTAACGGTCGATTACTTACTTTGCGTAAGCTTTCTCCAATAATGCGCTCCAAAATTCATTGTTGTCTTTGGATTGGAGGAAAACGAGTTTTCCATAAAAGGTGGGTAAACGGTCATCAACAACCACATCAATCCATTTTCCAAACTGCCAGAATCTATTTGAGCAAAAAGTATTAACGCAATTGAATGAAGTTGTTTTGAAAAAGAAGGAAATTTCAGTACCTGAAATGAAATATTCCAGCATATTTTTTGCTGCGCATAAACCCTTGATCCGGAGGTACGACACGATGAAACAACTCTGTGTTTAAGGTCAAGTTGGCAACAGCAGCCAAAAGCCAACAGTCTCCTATTGTAATTTAAAATTAAAACTTTTATTGATATCTCAAAATAGGTAAACAAACAAAAACTCGTGCTCTGTCCTTTTAAATTAGAAAACTGTTTAATTTTCCAATCCCTTCTCAATGCCAAAACCAATTAGACTTCTATGAAAGTGCAGTTGGCAAAGTCTATACAATTTGTCGTTCAAGTTTCAACAATAAATTACAAATATCAAAGGGATATAAATACCACTCTGACAAAAGAAAGTAGTACTGTAGTGTACCGTAACTTAATCGAGTCTGTACTCTGTAGACATAGTTCATTATTTGTCTTTTTCAATAATAACAATAACAGGAATCGAATAACAGGAATGATCTGATACTGTACAAATGTTGAAAATTGACAGAGTGATATTTATTGCCTGATTTCCACCAAGAGCATCTCCAACCCAGTCGTGTAAACACTGCACAAATGTGTATCAAATCAGATGTGATATTTTAATTAGTAATAGCAACGTCCAACAATTAAGTATCAGAGGCTTAGTAATAAAAAAAGCATTATTTTACGCATTTTAAATAAATTTTAAATACTTACATGTGTTTAAATCTATTTTTGAACATAATTTTTAACATGTGTAAACATCTCGTATTATCTCTCACCTAATTCTCCTTGTCGAACATCGAATCGACTTACACCTTCAACAAAAAAGTGAGGATCGTCAACTATTTCCTAATATTGAGAACACAAGTAATCATATTATTAAAACAAGATTAAATGTGAGCAAAAACAGCATTGCAACAACGATTACATCATAAAATAAAACATGTGGTGGAAGTTTCTATTTGTGTGTTGAAAATTAGGTTTTATGTTACATTATCCATTCTAAATACTACTGGTATTAAATTAATTTTTTTAAACTCAAACCACAAAGACAAAACTTTTTGCACTGACCCCAGGTCTTTTCCATTGGAAAGGTCTAGGCAATTGCTTGCTGTAAAATATATTGGCGTCATCTGCGTCAAATGTTCTATCTTCAAACAAACGGCCTTCTGCAAAACATTGATCGCGGATTTTTTCGAAGTCTTGAATTTCAGTTCTACATCTGAAACCTGATCCTTTTTCACCAAACTGAAATAAAGGGAGATTTGCCATCAGTTACAACATTTTGCATAACCGGATGGTAATTGAATTTTATTATATTTTTATGCAGGCTCGGCGCGAAGTTTTGTGAGGCAGCCCCGGTTGCCCCTTTATGCACATACTCTTATTATTTTCCTGTTATTTTATTTTGTTATTTAAATGCTATCAAATCTAATAAAAAGACATTTTAACATCCTGCTTATTTGGAGACACTTAACAGGAAATACGCAAAATATCAGTTTGATTAAAAATATAAATTTTTATTATGTAACTTAAATTCACGTCCGATCGTAAAAAAGCCTTGATCCTAACATAATTAAGTTGTTTGTGAATAAAATAGATAAAAATACTATTGAAAATGCACCTGGAACCCAGCCTGTGCACATGGATCTGGTATCTGATATGAAATTCCATACCAGTACCGTACATCTGCTATTAAAAAATCGGGAGTTCTTGAAATAACATCACAACGAACTGAACTAATTTACCTAATCCTAAATGAATCCACTTACATACCTTTAAACTATCAGTTTTCCGATACAGATTTCTACGTTGGGTGGATGTGGCAAAAGACCATGTTACGTTGCTAGACATATTTGAAAATGAAAATACAGGCCGCGACAGGCCGTTCTACAGCGTTAATGAAATAGGTACAAAGGGTACGGAAGTAAGCAGTTGCTGTTTTCTCTCAACTTATTTATCCAATTGAAGTGGTGTGGCAGCACTGACTAAAGATAATTTTTTATCAAACGAACAGGAAATAAAAGTGCAACTAGCCGACCAACCACAGTGTAAGAAACTTCGTCAAACATGTCACCACATATTCAAGAAAAGCAGGAAGCGATTTATTTATAGATCGAGTGTAACTCCCAGATGGTGCAGGTTTCCTGGACTCGTAAAAAGTAATCTCGAAAACTCTAGTGACTCATCTCAAACTAAAACAAAATATTACTGTTTATCATCCGTTTGCCCATGAATTTCTAATTGGAGGAGTTTATTTATTTTATGACATCATGCAGTTATCTTTTGATCAAAAACCGACTGATAAAATAAGTTTCACCCTCTTGAATGGGTGTAATGAGCAATTTGTATCGAAATACCGCTGTATATATTACTTAGTCTAAAAAAGAATTTGTTTACTATTTTTTAACTGCTTTAGCACCAAACATTCGAAAGTTTCTATTTTTGGACTCGATCCAAGAGAATAGGGCTAATTCTTTTATAGTGATGGATATCAATAATCCTTTTTTTTAAATGTCTCTTTTAATTGTTCTAGTAAGGACAACTGAATTGGCAAACAAATGATTGGATTTCCTAAGTTTAGTTTAATTATCGTTTATTGTGTGTTTTTAAAAGCAGGATAGTTAAAATAATCAACCTTAAAATAGCGTCACGCTTTTATCCAAATTGATTAACAGATATTCCGTAATAGCAAATAAAAATTAACTGTTTTTTAGAGCTGAGGACCTGAGATGATGTGTAGTATTTTAGTAGATTTTCTTGTTTTCTTTTTTTTGATGAAATTACGAATGCATCAGTGTGCAATTTGCGAAAATTCTCTACATAAATATCTAAAAAAACTGTTACTGTTGTTACCTCACGTTTAAGGACCGTAAAGTATTAAAGATATCCGTTTGAAAGGACTTAGGTACAATTGCAGAAGATAGGATGTTTCCATAAACTTAATTTGCTATTCAGAGCTCCACCCATTATCAAAAAGTATTATTGATTACTTTTCAAAGGCATTTAATTACGTAAATGGAAATGAATATATAGCAGAAAAACGAGAATAAAAATGCCAAAGCATGGACTGCTGCCAGTCACATTTCAACATTGCACTTAGCGCATTGCAGTACATGGGCAGTACGTAGTGTAAATAGGTCAATTTTTAAAACCCAGCATCCACAAGTATTTAAAGTAAAATGTAAAATTAATACTTAAAAAAAACATAAAAACAAAATAGCAGCAAGAATGGTATTTATTTAAATTCTTGGCATTGAAAAAAGAGATGCAATCAACAAGTGACTTGTCACTTCCCAATTACGAAAGTCGATAGGCTTTAATAAATGATTTCCTATGACCATTTTGGTATGTTTGTACAATGAATGTAGTGATAAGATCCTGACTAAACAGGCAAAAGCAATGAAAATAAATGTCAAGTGCAGTCCCACAATCCCCATAGCATTAGACCCAACCTATGTTTCACTGTGGACTGTGGAGCTTTACCACACATTTATCTAGTTAATTACTCCCAAGGAGATTTTAAAAGAAGAGTGCTATGCGATGCTTTCCATTTTTTCTATGTAATATATTACATTGTGATATTGAAACCACTGAGAGCTGGTTTTAATTGTTTTCTAAGAAAAAAAAAATTTAATTTATATAAAAAGAAATTGTTTTTTTTTTTTAGGATTATTACATTGAAGGAGTAATTTTGTTGTGTAATAAAATAATCCTTTGCAAATGACATATTTTAGATTTTATTTTGCACACACAGCAAACCAAGCGTGAGCTATCAAGGCCAGCTTTCCTGCATCACTTGCAGATCAGCACATATTCAATTTCAATATTAAAAAAAAAATACTCGAAATGACACATTGCTGTGTCGAAATTTATATCCTATAGAAAGAAGTAAATAAAGGATTATTTCTGGTTCATACACTGAGAGAAAGGTGTTGCCCGTTACGACACTATAGGAAACTTTATAGTCTGACGATTTCTATATTAAGACTGCTATATGGAAATGAAATGAAATATGTTTACTTACCAACCATACTTCATGATTGTTACACTTGTACGGCATTTTTGAATTGCACTTTTGATGAAAAATCACCTCACTTCTGCTTCCTATGAGAGGTCTTTCCCATACGGGCGTTAGCGTGAATGCGCATGCGTTGAATTCATTGATTTTTTTTATATGACGTAATCTGTTTGAATCATAAACACTGGCATGCATGACATGTCATTTATTTAGTTTTTCTTTGGCAATGGCAAAATGTACTAGACAACATTAACAGCAAGTCAGCAAATTGCGTAAAAATACAGAATTTGCATTCTTATATTCTTCAATTGATTATAAACTGCTATTAGTATACAGTGATTCAGATGGCAACATATACAAAACCAGCTGTAAATTTAACATGCTCGTGTGTACATGTTTTCTATGTAAAAAAAAAAAGAGAGAGAGAAAAAAATAGAAACATTCAAAAAAAGGAAAACTCATGTTTGTAATAAAATAGAAATCCAGAAATTAAATAAAGTTGTTCCTTAATTTTATAATTATGTTCTGCAATGCACCCTAGCATAGTTCTACATTTAAGTTCAAGGATTTAAAATATTACTACAATAACAATAATCCCTTTAATTACCACTAGATGGAAAGTGTATATAAATATAATAGCGCAAGCCTTGGAATTAGATGTAGCTTACAAGTGCAGCAGCGTACAGGGGGGGAGAGAAAATTTGTTGCATCTCTTTTTGCTTATTAAATCTGAGAATTAAGATATCATGCACCTGACAAGCCAACAGATGACGACGATAACTACTTACTTTTTTTCGCAAGATGAGAGTGGTAATGTATATTATAGGCTTACAAAATTTATTTTTGATCAATTGGATATTTGTTTATACAAGAAAAAAATTCCTTTAACAATAACCAACCGAAGAAAGCCGGTTGCTAAACGACGTGGTAAATGTAAAGTACCAAAACGCTCACATTCAACGTGTAAAGTGCCACCAAGAAGAGTGGTGGCTACAACCGATCGCCAGACCAGTGTTACTCCCCCTGTCAGTGAATCGTCATTTAGTGCCAAGACACTTTTTTTTACTCTTGTCGGAATATTTGCAATCTGTGCTGCAATAGCAACTACTACTTGTCTGTTGTCTGGAACAAATCTTATGTTCAAAAGAATTTTACGATTTTTGGGGCATTTGTGATGTAGTGGAAAATTCGGAGTTTTTCTGTATGTAATATGTTTTTTCCTTATGGTATGGACTGGCTTCTTACTACTGTTGCTGCAATGATGTTGATTGTACAAGCGCTTTATATCATTTCTTACTGGTTGATGAATTAAAATTGTATGTGCTCGAATTTGTAAATGAAAATTAATTTTTGTTTTATGTATTGCTTTGCAGTTTTAGCCTATTGTTTTGTAAATTTGTACAGTGCAAATGTAGAAATGTAATTTTAGCGCTTCTTCTTTGTACCCGAAATGCAAAAGAAAACAGAATAAAAATTGCAAGTAAATTAGTAAACTATAGTCAAATTGTATTTACTAGTAATACAGTTAATAGATACCGCACAAAAATCATCCGATATCACATCATATATTTTTAATTTCGACTTTTTACAAATCGCTGTTTTTTTTTGCACTTCAGATTCGACTAATTTTATATCTAAAATATATCTAAAATATATTAGTGAAAATATTAGTGAGAACATAAGACTAAATACAGAAACAGTTGCAATGCTTATCCTTACAATGCGCAAACAACAAATATTCTTTTACATGTGAGAAGCCTGTTGTTGCGTTAGAAGATGGCGATTCGGAAATATTTGATGGCATACAAGAATGCAAGAAGAAATTTTATGCATTTCTCGTGATTACTTTAAAGGAAAACTATTTTTTTCAATAAAAGGTAAAGTAAACCATTGAAAAACTTGATGGTTTTATGAATTATTAAAATGCAATTGCATTCTTTAGACAGATATTACGTTAACAACAAAAAATATTATCTTCAACATCAAACTTAGAAAAAAGTGTTGGTTGCAGTAAATAAGCAAGTAAAATAAAGCAGACAGCAATTCTACTTAAATTCCAATTAAATTATTAATGTAATTTACTTTATTTTTCTTAGATATGGCATTTTCAAACGAAGCTGGGCCACGAAAATGGCCTTCAATTTCCTTTAAAAAATTCTCTGTCATTGCAGTTGCAATTATTGCAGTTACTGTTCTTTGCATAGCTATTATTGCACTGACCGTCCTCACAGTTGTCATGGTTGCAGGTTCCATCGTTGTCCTACTACTGATTTTCGCCAATTTCTTTTTGAATTTGACCAGATTTCATTTTGTTGCAAAAATAATAATCATCATTGAACTGTTATTGCTGTGCACCGGTTCAGCGATTGCCTCTTTAATACTCCTAACAAAAATTTCAATTACCGATATGTTAATTTTTATTGTAGTCTTTATATCAACTGCCATTATCCGGATGGATATAATTTTCGAATTCGGTTTATGTTTTGTTTTTGTACGCTGGTATGTGCTTACGTCGTTTAGTGCAATTGTATTTGTAGTTTTTGCATTTACTGTTATTTGCTCGTTGTTAGCCAATTGATCTTTCATTTTAAATTATTTTTAGAATGCAGACAAAACAGTAGAATTATTATTGTAAATCAAAGAGTTTTAAGCATAAAAAATAAGAAAATTTATAAAATAAATAAATAGAAATTTCAAAAGAATACGATTAACTATTATAGTCATGTCTGTTTATTTTTTTTATTACAATCAAATAAACATTTCTTACATCAAGTTTCAATGACTGGCTCGTCTACAGTAGGTACGTCATCATCTAGTTCCATTTTACGTAAGACAGATTTAAATAAACAAGTTTCATATTCTGGCCACGATGATAAATACAAAAACAAAATCAAAGCTTGATGAGGTGTCAATTGGCCAAACTCCAACCTCGGATGAACTCCTTCTGGTGCTAATCGATCTGATGAGCCCGTAATCCAATGTCTATAATTTCAAAGTAATAAGGTAAATTTATACTGCAATTTGGTATCTTCTTACTCGAGAGTTTCTGCAACTAAGCGTTTCCGTTTCATGAAAGTATGACGAATGAACGATGTCAACTCATGTAATGCATCGGGTGCAATGACATCTAGTAAATGTCTCTTAGGAGTCAGACGCACCAAGTGCATGAAATCTTGATCATCTGAAGCCTGATTGCACAATAATTTAAACATTAAAATTCTTCTCGGAGTATTTTAAAATTACCTTAACTCTGGGTGGAGGAAAAAATGAAGTTCTTGGTTCTTTGAACAATACTTCGATATCAAATAAAATTTGATACAAGACACTTACGGCCGTGTATGTCTTGTACTTATCAGCTGGTTTTGCTGTCATGCACTAAAAAAATTATAAAATAAAAAATATTTTAGTAACTTTAAATTTTTTTTCACAGGACCTACCATGAATTCCTTATTAGACACAAAAAATAAAAATTCTACTCGACCGATACAGAACACAGATTCAAAATACGAATATTTCCGAAGTAAATATCTGAAAAAAATGTTCTCTCGTGAACCTACTGGAGCTACTGCAAAAATTTTAAGCGGTGGGTCTAAAATTAAAATTAAATTAAATTAAAGAGAAGTTAGCTTTTAATCCTTAATCTGAATAATACTTTATATTTACCTTCAATCCATGTTTTAGTTTGAACACCTTTTAGCAAAGTATCCCGTAAACTTATTAAATTGTGCCGGCAAGCACTATCTAATGTAGGAAGTCTAAAAAAATCAGATCCTTCTATTTCTAATTTATTTTTGTGCAAGTTATTGAGTTCCTAAGAAAAAATGTTGTTGAAATATTTGATTAGTAGAATAGAATTATTATTATTTACATTTAAACGAGGTAAAAACTCTGGCTTTCTTTCAAAAACTCGTAATTTTGAAACACCAGCGTCCAAAAGTCCTTTTGTTAAAATTCCTGGGCCTAAAAAATATAGTTTGAAACAAAATATTAAATTCAAAATTTGTTTAGCAAATTTGTAGCATCACTCACCCGGATTTACCTCAAAAATATAAGCATTTTCATTTCTTAAATCTTCACCCAGATGTTTGATAATCGTTGCTGTTCAAATAATCAATTAATTATTAGTTTATCATTTCAAGATGTTTCAGTAAGTGATGCAATATTTACCTGCTAAACCTTTACTTAAAATATAAAGACCCGAGGCAGATTTCGTAGGTCTTGCTAGTGCTTTCTGATAGGTTTTAAGAATTTCATTTAAGTCCTCGGAGACCAGTTTTAATTTTTTGCTTTTGGATACAGCTGTTGATACCAGTCTAATATTTTGACATCTCAGTTGGTGTAAAACCAACATTTTTATTTTTCGCTCAGCGTACAGCAAACCGCCATTCATTTTGATTTGACGTCATATCGACTAAATTGTAAAGTATTATGGATTTATCTGATTTATGTTTATAATCATTACCACAATTCATATTAGCATTAATATTATATTTTTGTTAAAATTTTATTCATAAAAAAAAATCATTTCCGAATTTCTCTTCTAAAATTTCACAATGTGTGGCGTGGCATACGCATCAACTAATGGCCGCAAGTTGTTCCCGTCAACGGACCCGGAAAATCGAGAAAATTGACTTATTTTCTAAATTTAATTTGAATTGTGATCTTCATATGTAAGTTGGCATTAATGTCCAAGTATATAACATAATTTTTTCATAAAATTGTCATGATAATTTGTAAAATGATTGTAAGCTGAAGTGTACAGCTGAACCACCAGAGCATGATTGCAAATTGAACGCCATGGTTAAAAAAAACGTACTGTTCTTAGAAATTTTCAACTGCGTATTGGATCTTGTGGCTAAAGAAGAAAATTAACAAGAAAATAAACAAACATCGATATAAAAAAAAAATCCTGAAATGTTTAAGAAATGTTTTTTTTTTTTAGATAGTAATTTATTTGGTGAATTTTTGTCGCGTGTAAGTTTAATTTTTTCTTATTTCCGGTTATACAGGTTACAGAGACTGAGGACTGAAAACGCTTGACTGATTCAAAATGTCTACTACTGGGAAGGATTTTGTGGAAATCTCGTCAACCGAAGAAAGCAATGAAATTGAATTAGAAGTTCGAGAAAAATTGAATCAGATTATTGATGATGTGACAGAAAATATTGATATACCCGTCAGTGAAAAAATGGATTCGATACGAAGTAACATCGATGATTTTAAGGACCGGCTGAGAGCATCTTTTGCCGACATTATACAAACAGAGAGCAACGGCGGAGAAAAAGAACAGTGTTGTGATGAAACGAACGAATCGGAGTTAAAAGTTGAAAGAAATGGAGATGTAGAAACTTTAGATGTGGAAAAAGCATTGTCTGACAACTTAACCCATGAGCCTTCATCATTCGTTGTATACACAGGCAACTTAACTAATGGACCTTCAACTTCAGACGCAAATATAAATGAAAATATAGATTTTTGCTCTCCTACATCTGATCATGGTTATAATCGAGCTGAACCACCTGCTAAAAAAGCTAAAACGACGTATGTTACACTAAAAAGTTATAAGTAGATTATTAATGTTTACTTTAATGTTTACTTCCTGTAGGGATGTGAAAATACAAGACATTGCTGCTTCATTTCTAATGCTCGGTGAAAATAAACGGTCCAAAAAGCGGAAGGAATTAGATTCAAGCAATTCACGTACTAATGAAAGTAAACAATTTAATTTATTTTTTTAATTAAAAGTAAATTATAAACCAATGTTGTAATGTAGATGATGTGAATCCAAGTAATATTAAGACAAAGCCTGCTAAACAAAGACGATTTCCAATTTTTTGTAATAAACCTGCGAATGTTTCATCGCGATGTTTAGAACCATTTAAAAAAGGTAAAAAAATAATTTATATTAAAGTAAATTTTATAGATTTGATGAGAAATTTACTCTGGTTTTAGGTTGGAAGCGAGAATTAGTTCGTCGAAAACCGGTTACAAGTGAAACTACCCAATCTGTGATCCCTGCGGATGTTTATTACTTTTCTCCTTTAGGAGTCAAATTGGTACATTTATTTTACTTGTTGTCTTTTACTGTCTTGGTGGTAATTCTAAATTGTTTTTGTATTTATATTTTAGCGGTCTTATCGAGAAGTTGCAGAATACTGTACGTATTTGTCTAAAAATTTAAATTATGAAAAGTAATAAATTGAAATGCTTACAGTGAAAGAAGTAAATGAAGACAGTTTGTCCTTAGACTGTTTTTCGTACAAAAAGGTGTTAATTTATAAACAACCAGAAGAAACTGAGCGGAATGCCGGGGAAATTGGAGTATCAAAAGGCAGTAAATTTAAGAGAAGAAACGCAACTCGTAAATATAACTTTATTAAATACATTAAATGTATTTTAATTTGTTTTTATTACAGCTTCCAATACAAACGGTCCATCATATGCTTCTAAAGATTCATCTAAAGCATCATCTAAATCCTCTAAATCACCTAAAAAACCAAAACCTCAGTTATCATTAATGTCCAAAATTAAGAAAATTGGCATAGTGAACAAGAAGATAAACTCGTACGTATATTTTTAAAAACGAAACGAACCAATTTTTAATTTGTTTTTATAAAGAAAACTTCAATGGTTAAATTCACGCCATTACATTAAAATAATAAAGATCGAAAAGTGAATTCCAAAAAAGACAATTATACAGACACGTCATAAAATAATAGTAGGCCTTTCGTTGCATTTGACTGCAACATCATCAGCTATATTTTTTTCATAAACAAAATCTCCTTAATATACTAAAAAAATAAGTATGTAAAACATAACACATCCAAAACGTCACTTGGACGTTTTTTGAACACTAGGAATGATTCTTTTTGATATCCTAGGGAAGACCTGGGTAGGAATTTCATCAATTTGATCTTTCAGTGCCTCCACCATCCATTCAAACCCACACCCCTCAAACCCACATATAGGTCCAATATAGGTTCATATAGGTCCCATTATTAGCACTAATAGCAATAAAGAATGCCTCTAATATTTCACATATTACAGTGTCAGACTCTTCAACAATCATAGAGGCATTGTCCCACTCCATGGTATGTTTTGTTTCAAAAAAATGCTGTGTGGGTTTGAGGGGTGCTGAATGGATGGTGGAGGCACTGAAAGGTCAAATTGATGAAATTCTTACCCTGGTCCTCCCTAGGAGATCAAAAAGAATTATTCCTAGTGTTCAAAAAACGTCCAAGTGACGTTTTGGATGTGTTATGTCTGTATAACATACAGTATATAAAAGTATTATTCACCCCAGATGCTTTAAACAAATTCAAAAATTCAAGATTTCTTAAAAACTATCTAGCTTATAAAAAATTTGTTTCTGGGGGATTTAAAGGGAAGGAAGACCTACCATTTCGTAAAATTTTTTTAAAGATTGCTTAAGTAGTTACTGAGAAAAAATTAAAAACCACCAAAATCAGGTTTTTGAATTTTGACAATATCTCGAGAACTATTGAAGATAAAATTAAAAATTAAACTTATCTAGGATGTTCAATTTCTTGGGCAACTTTTCTAAATTGGATGTATGGGTCTGGCAAGCCCTCAAAAAAAGTCATAATGGAGCTACGTAATGGTATGCAACAATCAAAATTTTTAGAAAATTATTGTGACCAGAATTTTATTCCAAATCCAATGATACTCCAGGAAGTTTAACTGCGTACATACCTCTAACACATCCAGGATGTATGACTTAATTCATCAAGAATTCTGGTCACAGTGATTTTTTGAAAAATAGTTTTTGAAAGATAGTTTTTAAGAAATCTTGAATTTTTGAATTTGTTTAAAGTATCTGAGGTGAATAATACTTTTATATACTGTACTTATTTTTTAGTATATTAAGGAGATTTTGTTTATGAATAAAATATAGCTGATGATGTTGCAGTCAATTGCAACGAAAGGCCTACTATTATTTTATGATGTGTCTGTATAATTGTCTTTTTTGGAATTCACTTTTCAATCTTTATTAATTTGTTTTTATTTTTCAGTAATATTAAGAAAGCTAAACTCAGCAGCGTGCCATGCTCTTTATCTTGTCCAGGACAACAAGGAGTAGTACCATCGTTGTTGTGTGATGTTTGCTTGTGCATGTTTCATCCGAAGTGTGTTAATTTACTAAATAACGAAGTTTCTTTCATTTGCATCGTAAGTAATACTTAAAACAGTTAACACAGTTTCTTGTTCAATTCATACAATATATATATATATTTTTAGAAATGCATTTATCAACGCACGTACAAAAACAAAAAACCCAAAAGGAAATTAATAGCAGAAGGGACTCAATTACAAGCAAAAGATGCAAATAACAAAAACGATGCAGACATGGAAGTCAGTGATAGTGAAACTCTAGTATCTGTCGAAAGTCCAGTTTCCGTCGAAGTTCGCACATCTATTATATCGAATAACAACGACATAAAAAAAATTAAAGTCGCACCTTCTCAACACGTTTTGCCACGTTTGACCGCAGCACCGGCAGGACCCAAAACGTATTCAAAAATAGAATCCGAAACAAATCGGCCACTACCGACGCTTAAAAGGGCTCCTTTCGCACTAAACCACCCATTGAAAACAGTAAAAATGAGCGGTACCTGGGTTCCTCCTCAATTACCGCAAAAAACGATTCAGTTAAGACATCCACCACCGCTCAAAATGGTAACGCTGCTTCGTAAAAATATAAACGGTGGTACTGCGATAAATAGACCACCCCCGCCTCTAATACAGCAACGCTCAATGATGCCCGTTTCGTCTCAGTCTCAAATACTGATGGTTCCTATGACGGCTCCATCAGTGAGCAATATTTTGCAACCAAACTCGCCGAACGTGCCGGCTTCTAAATCCACCACGCTGCCTTTGAATTTAACCATGTCGCCAGTTGCGGCATCCAGTGTGACTGTGACGTCTCCGAAACCCGGGGTTGTTACCATGATAAACAATATGGTTATAAACAATATGGTTATGAACAATGTGGGGACTATGAAATTTCGTTTAAAACCAAACGGTGGAGATGAGACTGAAGTTTTAGTGCCGGAAATTAAGCCTACGAATGCGGCAACTCCGCCGCAGCCGAAATTTATCGTCACAGATGAATTTGGCAAACCGAAGGGTTTGGTTGTTGGGTTTGGAAATTCTGTTATTCAGTTACCGATTTTGAACAAGTTAGACTCTTTTCAACATGAGACTACGGGTGGGATTATTTCTGTTCCTTTACCTAATTCGCGTTCGAGTATTGTTATGCCCAAGTTGCTAACATCAGCTGCAACGAATCTAGAGGAAGTGAAGAAACCGCAAGTTGTGGAATTGACTAAAGAAGGAGAAACTCAAAATGACGGTATTAAAAATGAATATTCCGGGAATGAGGAATATATTCTTCCTGATTAAAAGTGTTAATTAGTTGTGTAAATTTTAGTTATTTATTGGTTAATTTTACTATTTAATTATGTTTTTAAGATTGTTTTATATTTTTTTATCCTTTGAGCCACTGAATATTTGTTATCTCAGCTTTGTAATCATTATTTTTCGTATATTGTTATGTTACTAGTTGTCTCGTTAACGAAATCTTAATGTAAAGATTTTCTTTCCGAATATTTTTATTTAAAATAAAAGTGACTTTACAAAATTTCGTCTGAAAATTCATTCAAGTGGCTTAAAGGGTAAAAAATTAATTTCAAATTGAACAATTATTATTTTTCTGTAGGTGATGTAAAAGTGCTTCAAATGGATAATGGTTGGGATTTAAAGAAGGTGTCGTTTGAGGAAGAGCCAACCGAGACAAGCAAACTAAAGAAACCTGATGTAGTTGCGGTGGTGCGAAGTATTCAACGTTGTTTTGCTGGTACTACTGTATTACTGAATGTATTTGAATATTTGACGCATGAGGATTTGTCGAGAGCTCGTTGTGTTTGCAAAAGCTGGAATTGGTGGGCCTCTCAATCGGTTTTGGTAAGAAATTAGAAATTATCGTTTTTTTTTTTTATAATAGATAATTTTATTTTTAGTGGAAGTGCATAGATTTAAGTGGAACTTGTGTGCATGATTGGAATAAATTAGCAGGGCTAATTAAACAATTTAAGTCGACGAGATTGGTAATAGTTAATGCTTTGTGGTTTTTTTATTAGTTAATTTTTTTTTTTTTAGGATTTAAGAAAAATGAAAGTATTTGAAGATCAGAATAGAACGTGGCATTGTTTTTTACTAGTGTTAAAAGACCTTGAAACTATTGAGCATATTGATTTCGGATATATCCCCGGCGCATTTCTACAACCGATTGCTAGAAGTTTGACTCGATTAAAAGTTTTAACTGCTGAATGGATCGTTGAATATTCGTAAGTATTGACTGTTTAAGTGCTATTCCTTACTTAATTTTTCATACTCTATTTAAATTTATGTAGAAACAACAATTGTCGTTTGGATTTCGGTATATTTGGAAAATTAAAAAGTTTAAGTAAGCTTCGGTTGAGAGGAATTTCTGGTCTTCAAGTTCAAAATATAACAACTGAGGGTCTTTCATTTTTGGCAGATTTGACGCAGTTGGTTCATTTGGTAGATCAAATGGTGTTTTTTTTAAAGTAGTTTTATTGTGTGAAATTTATTTTTTTCTTAGTCGATTACCACTCTTCGTGACGCTCCCGCTTCGGATTTTGAAGTTATCAAATCCCTAAAACAACTGAAAGAATTGGATTTGGGTGATTGCAAAAATTGGACAACTGAAGTATGAGGAAACAATGAATTCCGCTGGAATATAGTTTTATAATCTAGATAATATTGTTTAGATTTATGCCTAATATTAAAATCCAATTATAAATTGTTTTATAAATTACTTGGATCTTAATTTTGGTGGAAATGAGATTTGCTTAAAAATGTTATTTTTTTAGACTTATAATTATTTGGGTGAATTGACTGAATTAGAACGGTTACGACTAGAAGTTGGTACTGCATTTCCGGATAATTTGTGTTATTCTTCACTATCAAAACTAACCAAGTGAGTATTTTACACGCAACGAATAGTTTTCATCATGATTTTTGAAAAACATATTTATTTCAGGTTGAATTATTTGGAATTAAATGATTTTCATATTAATAACAACTTGCTATTAGTTTTGGAGCACCTTCCTCAACTTGAACACCTAAACATTTTGCCCAATTGCAGACAAAACGTATATCTACCACCCTTTATTACCCTTAATTACAATGATTTGAAACTAATTTTTTTATTTTTAAACAGAGTGGTAAAACCAACACAGCAATTTTTAATGGCTTGCAAGTTTTAAAAAATCTAAAAGTTCTGGAATGGAAAATATTGACTACTGCTACGTCCAAAAGTACCAACGTAAATAGCACGTCTAATTTCGATAATGATAGTCTAGATGAAACTAGGATTTTACCCTCCAGTGATAATAATTGTAAAAGTAAGAGAGACAAGGACGTTATTAAAGAAAATGACGCGTGCATTCCAATTGTACTGAACGGCGCAGCCAGATGTATAACTATTGAGGAGCTTTGGGAGAAAGTGCAAACTGTGTGTTCCAATGTTATATTTCATTGAAATCCGCTCAAAATCGACTCTGTGCATGTTTTTACAAAAACAAAGTCAATTAATCACAGATTTAGTTTCTGTTAATTTTTAAAGATTTTATAAAATATTACACTAAAAGATGCATCTATCGGTTTCTTATTATGTAATTAAAGGGGCATTTACGTGTATATATTATGACAAATTAAAATGTGATATAATGTTGGCCTTTAGCTTTTCTATGTGCATTTTTAAAAAATATCGGCATAATAAACAATTTTTTTTTTTGGAAATTTATTTATAAAATAATTGTTTAAAAAAAATATTGTCTAGTCGGTAAATATCGGGATAAAAATGACTCGTTGTGCCAGTTATTTCAGCTATCTTCATTATTCTAGTAGAATGCACTTCATTCTCTTGGCAGTTGCTGCTGAAAATAATGATTTGGTAAAATCACAATTTCAGTAATTTTCTATTTTATTACTTACATAAAAAGTATTGCTATAATCTCATGTAAATCACTTTCAAAATGTGGATTTCGAGAGCAGCTCGATCCGTTTTTGAGTTTCAACAAGTTTGTTAGTTAAGTGTTCACGTCGCTTTTTTAGATAGTCTATTCTCCATTCTTTAACCATGTAACCGACAAACACTCCAGTCACAAACGACGTAGCAAGCATCAAGACTAAAACGTTTCGATTCATGACAAGATCGACAAGCGTACAACCGTACACGACAAACTGCAGCAATTTCTATTTTTATCATAATTGTAAATAAACTTCACTAGATGTCGATGTAAGCGATATACGTAATAGATGTGTAAATATGAGTGTTTTATGACGGGTTTTTATTAGAACTACAATAAATACTAACATAATAAATTCGAATTATAGAGTAGATTTTACTTTTGAAAAACGTGTAGTAAATTAGTTGGAAACAAAGCGTGAATGACGTGATTCAAGTTCAGGTAACCGAAGTATCCCACGTTTCCACTAGAGGGCGATTGAACGGCAACTAGAACGGGTTTTGCCATGCTCGAAGAGGTTGGCAGCAGTCTCTATGTTTATCCATCCTCGTGCAAACGTCAGTATTATTTAGCCTACACCTTACACTATTAACAGGTAAGGTGTTTTTTTAAAAATTGTTTTATATTTAAGTTTTATTTCCAAGACATTACCATTCTTTAATGCAAATTTTTCTTCTAATTTTTAGTCTTATTTTTAATATTCGCATTTTTAATTAGTTTTAGATAATTGATGATGTTATATAAGAAAAAAGAATCAATTACGCTTATTTACGCAAAAAACGTTGAGATTTTGGGTTTTGTAAACATAATAAAATTATCTAAAAATTACGTAATTTTTTTGAAAATGAAATCACTCGTCAATAACATTTGAATACTCCATTTTGTACTTTATGAGAGATGTAAATTACAAGTATAAAAATGCTAGTTTTACTGGCTCTTGCCAAATACTTTGTATACCTCATGACACAGAGAAAAAAAAATATTATCTGGCATTTAATAGCAACAGATTACTGTGATATTTTAAAGCTGTAAACCTCTAAGCTTTTATCTATACTAGATAATCATTGGCAGCTACTGAAATCATAACTAAAAGAATAACGTTGACTTATTGCTGGACGCACTCAATCGTTATCACGCGATCAAACCAAAACACTTTACATCTGTTTTAATTAATTTTCATAAATTTCCAGATTAAAATCGCGTTATAATTACTT
Source organism: Strigamia maritima (assembly GCA_000239455.1). Classification (NCBI taxonomy): domain Eukaryota; kingdom Metazoa; phylum Arthropoda; class Chilopoda; order Geophilomorpha; family Linotaeniidae; genus Strigamia; species Strigamia maritima. The sequence goes on from JH432074.1 coordinate 516,844, forward strand.
CCAGACATAATTTCAAAATGAAAAATGATATTTTTTTTTTTTTTATAAATTTAATTTTTATATATAATTAATTAGATCCAATACTTGTATTTTTCCAGATTGAAATAAATTTGACGTTCCGGCTGTTATTTTGCATTTCGCATTTATATAATCATGGGAAAGAATTATTGTAATAAATCAACCAAATGTGTTCCAGAATCATATACCGGTATCAGTTATCACGTACTGGTATATTGAGCTTCGAATACATCCCAGTTTGAATGTTGTGGAAATGGTTGTAGAACAGCTGTCAGTGGAAAAAATTAAATGCCAAATAAACACAGAAGCGAAGCCTCAAGTGACGAACAGAGAAGAACCTCCTAGTCAAACATCAACGACGAGCGATTTTTCGAATGTGAGAAAATTGGTCGCTTTTTACAATTCAGTATTTGACAAAAATTTGGATATGAAAGCAAGTAACGGCAAGATGTTTTCTTTGGACATCACCGTGTCAAACAATCTGTATAAATCGTTTTCTTGGTCGAATTTGACGAATGTCGACAATTACGAAAGCGACGAAGGCTACGTGAGGACGAATCCCTCGAGTCCTGCGACGCCCAACAGTCCGAACGATTTTAGACCGCGTCAACGAAGCGATTCGGATTTGTTGGATGTTCAATTTGTTACCAAATCTCGGTCTTGTTTTGATTTGTCGGTCGGACCGCCTTCATTATTATCATTAGATATCGCAATGCCGAGAAAAACAAGATCGAACAGCTCAGATTCAGCCGTAGAATTGCCCGGCGAAGAGATGATGAGACTTCCAAAATCGAAACCGAAAGGGGACAACGTTGCCAAAACATTTTCCGATCGATTAAGTATTACGCCAGCGGTGGTAATCAGTGATTTTAGCACGGCCGAATCACCCGACTCGGACCCGTATGGTTCTGACAATGCTCTTAGTTTGGAAGAATTAGGCAATCAGTGGAGGTTATCAATGAATAGAAAGTTGTCGGACTGTAGCACATGTTCCCTGGCGTCATCAACTTTGTCTCTGGATGAGGATTATGAAACTCAAGCTGATGATCAATCGCTCACTCCGGTACGTGGTTTATTTCATTTTTTTAAAATTTATTTTATGAATTTTGTTGAAAAATTTGAGTTTATAAGGTAGACACTATTTTTGAAGTTGGTGATTGAAATATTTTTCAAATTTTTCTTAAAAAGTGAAGAAATGTATAAAAAAATATTTAGTGTTTTGCTTTCCTGTCTCTATAAAACAATCGAATAGAATTTTAACTTCTATAACTAAATAACGTTTTAGCATCAAATTACCTGTCTGAGAGTTATTTCACAGCAGCTTTTCAGTTTGGATTTCCATCTTGATATGAGGATCTTTAAATTATAGTTCTTTATTGAATTCTAATTAACATCCGTGCATAGATTACATAGATATACGCAGAAGAAGAGCCCCAACATACATCCTTAATTAGACACACAATATAAACTGGCTCAACAATAGTTACTCATTTATTTAGCTCCATATCTTATTCAATATCCTCTAAAAGGGTGCACGCAGGGCCCACAAATCATAAATAAGTCACTTTATGATTCAAATTTAACAATAGATTTATTGGCGTAAAAATAATCTAAGAATGGTTGCAATAATATCAGACAGGATAACGGGTCTCGACTTTTCCTTTTCTACATCCTTTAAGTGAACGATGACACTTGTAAGAATAACAGGATTTCGCTGGTTTCCTGTTTAAACATCATCAGGGCCATTTAAAATATTGTTTTAATCCAATGTAAAGTAATCATGAGCCGGTTAAGTTTTTTATTTTAATCTTCGTGTGAATGGAGGAAATAACATAAAATAAATAAATTTTTGTTTCAAAACCAGTCAAGAATTTCGAAACTGAAATTTGTTTTTGTTTTTTTCTTCAAATTATTATTGACGAATTTCCGTTGTTTGTTTTCTACCGAATGACGTTGAATGCCCGAAGAAAGAAAAACGAGTTAAGCAATTTATGAAATATTTCAGCTATAAATAGATACCGTGAAAATAAATACTATTTTGAAAGGTTTTTTTTTTTTAAAAGGTTACTTTGTTTCTCATTTCTTGTAGCAACCACTTGAGCATGAGCAATGTTTACAACTTGTCATGTCAAGTGAAGTCTAAAATGAACTTTTTCTTAAAGGTCAGGAGATTGAAATAATTATACGGCTTGGCTTATATTCTAAATTCTTGTAGCTTAATAACTTTATGGCTGGATAGTTAGCTTAACAGTAATCGCGTTAAGAAGTTGTTTGTAAATCATTCATTATGGGTTTGTCTTTGTTTATTCATGAAAACAATTTTCGTTAGTGTCAAATTTTTTTTGTTACACAAGAAAATTAGTTTTAGTCAATAATAATGACAGTATTAATTCAAATACATGATGATAAAAAAGACAAATAGTTCCAATGGGATGAGATCACTGCATCTTCACCTGTGACAGTTTTCTCTTTTGCTTGGTCCAAATTATGCCCGGTCGTAAGGGAGTTAATTGAGTAATTGAGAAGCGTAATATCTAATTTTTCGTAAATTGAAGGGACTTTAATGATAAATAGGTGTTTTACTTTGCCCAAGGCTAGATGCGATTAATTATTTTGTTATTTTGGGCGCATTTGGCACGGCAGCAACAATTTAGACGACGATGTGATACAAATACTAATGAAATAAATGTAGCTATGGAATCAAATTAGACCAGTGGACGCTGTTAATTATTGCATAGAAAAAGACTAATGGGACTTAGAAGAAATTGAATTATAGATATCCAATGTTCCCAAAATGCACCATGTGTAGATTTGAGGTGATTTTTATTTAGTCCAATCCCCAGACAATGATTTGGGACTGTGGCGTTGGGTCTTTGTCTGGTCAGCAGGGCTGTTCGGTGTACGGTGTGTTTAGTTTATTACATTTTATTAATACATCCGGATTGTCTTCTTCTTTTTAGATATTTGAATTGAATTGAGTCGATGACTTTACACCGATTTCTTTTTATTCATAATTATAACTAATTAAAATCATGTTTGTACTGTCATAAAAATTAATTGCATATATTTTGACTATGTTTTGATGATGCTATTTTAGAATTGTATTGAATGCAAATTTAAAAAGAACATCTGCCTATTGTACTTTATAAAATAGCGTGATAAGGCATATGTTAAATGAAAAATTGTAATAAAATTTAACGGAAGTAATTTGAATAATGGATGATGAATGAGATTATAAGTATAAATTCTTATCTGATATTACGTCACAATGTAAATATGGATAGACACTTAACGCGTTCTAACATCTAACATTCATTTCATTGCAAATTAATAATGGATATAAGATTTTTAATTAATAGGTAAGATTGTGGTTGAATTGAATTGAATTCAAAGAAAGTTTCTTTTTCAATTTTTTTCCTCGAGAATATTTCATATAGATTTTATTTTGGGTCAAATCACCTGCTGAGATTAAACCTAAGATTTGTAACTCATTCTGTCAGGCGGTAAAAATTGGAACACTATTAACCCAAAAGAAATGAGACGATTTTTTTTAAATTAAGTAAAACATGCTGAGTAAAAATGAAGATGTTCCGAAAGAACATCATTATGATCAAGTCATCATTAAACAGTGCAATCATCTCCCCATTGGTTGAATTTAATTATTTTTTTTTAATCTTAATATTTAATTAGACTTTTAGTAACAAAAGTAACACTGGTCAAAGAAGGCCAGTAACCCAATGTAATGGAAAAATTTCTCTTTTTTTGGTTATTGGAAAAATTGTAATATTTATGGCCGATTTCTGCAGGATGATAATCGTTTTGTTTTGTTTATGGTTTTATTGACGTATTTCCATATTTATGTTGTAATTATGTTAAACACACTAATTATACTTTACTGAAAGGAAATGTATAGTTCATTATCACGACACGTTTTGTCGCTACCACTACCGTGAAGAATTCAAATTTAGAACATAAATACTTAGACTCAGTAAACATCTAAACAAGGTGTTGACACGCAAATAAAAAAAGTAGGAAAAAGTTTCTTGAAACAAGAGCAATTCATCGGAATCAATTAGTTACATCATTATATTTCGAATGAAGTTTAGTAATGAGTTCTTTTGTTTGATTGTATCTCATTGAGATCTTAAGATTTCAGAATTCAATATAGGAATTGTAAAGTTCTTGAATAGATATTGCGTTAAAGACAAACGTGTCATACTGTATGACGTAGCACATGTGGTCGCATTAAAAAAAAAACATTTTTAAAAAGAACACGAATTAAATCTGTGAAATGCGTGGTGTTGTATTGACAATAAACATGTTTTCTATTTTTGTATCTGACGACATATTTTACGTCAAACACGTTTGTCTTTGCGCAAGAGGACTTCGTCGTTGGCATAAATTGCGGGTCCTTTCGACTTTTTTTTTTCCTATCTAAATAAATAAAGTTGCATTGTACCACTGACATTTGCGGACGGAAGTCAGGCATTTTCTTTATAGCCTTGAGATTATTTAGATGATGAATTAGAAAACGAGATATAAAGGACATTCATCTCGTATTTAAATATAATTCCTTAGATCTTATTGTTGTGTGATTACTGATTATTGCTACATAAGGGAAAATATATTTTTAATTTTGTCTACTGTAACTTATTTGTAAATGGGAGAGAACAAAATACAAATATTACACATGATAATAAAGAAATGAAACGAGCTTCTGGGATGACGTCAAACGGCACCTTGACATTTTGCCACAAGCTTCCTGATTATGGCAGTTAGCCACACATGTGGGCATAAGCCTCAATGGTAATTGGGAGCAGTAAAGAAAAGTCTTATCTCATTCATATAACTGAAATGTGACGAGGCTTAAAGTAGAAATTACGATGTTCCATTATTGAATGAATTAACTAACATCAATTAGTTAGGATAAGTCGAACAAGGTGGTGACACCTAATGTGAATAAATTGAATTTTCTTTTTTATATTAAATAAATTGTAATGAAATAATTACAATTTATGGGCGATTGATCTCTACTTGAATTGGCACAGTTGCGAAATTGCCGATTGGTATTAAAAATGTGGCTATAAAACTGATATATGAATACACTACAGTGTATAATTGAAAGTAATTACTCTACTAACCTTTGAGATCTGGAATTTATATTGTAATAATAAGCAAAAATGTCTCGAGTAATTTTTTTTAATGAACGAAAAGGTGTCTGCGACATATCGGTCACATGATTCGTGTGTTTTGCAATAAAATTTTACATTTTTTTTAATTATCTTTTTTATTAATAAAAGCTTCGCGTTTGGAAATGCAATTTATTTCGTCATTTTTTTTGTTGTATATTTTTGTAATGTATTTATATTCAACCGCAAGACATTAAACTCCACATGGGGTGAAAATTACTTTCTTCTTTTAATATCCAGCTTAAAGTTCACTAAACTAAACTTGTTTGCTATCCCACGTCTAGTGGTACTGTTTTGAGCACCAGAAAGGAGTGGACGCACCTAAAGTGGGCAGAATTGCTTACAAATTATTTGATTAAAATTTGCATTTTAATCTTTTAACATCACGATGAGGAGCGAAAAATTGTTTGAGAGAGAAAAAAAAATTATTTTAGTTGTATTTACATATTAATTTCATAATAAGTTTTTTTTTTTGGGAGGGGGGTGTGAAAAATCTGGTTAGGTTTTATGTTTACAAGAGCAGTTACACCTGTTGGTGACATTTCAATCAATTTGTTTAATGCTATTTTAAAAAAAAAACATAACCTTGATTTAAATAGTTAGTTTTTTTAAAAAAATGTAAACAGGATATTGAGAGGAAATACATTTTTATGTTGCTTCAAAGGAATGTATGAAGTTTAGTTTTTTTCATATAAATATACATATATAAAAAAGTGTGTCACCTTTTAAGAATTTAATTTATAAATGATATTAAAAAATCGAAAAAAAATAAAATTTGGTATCATATTGTGTGATAATGCTTAGTTCCCACTTGGCAGAAATTCCGACAGAATTTTGAGTGTAGAAAGCAGCAGTGTTTACAAATTGCCTTCCTTAGCTGACATCCATTTTTAAATTCTACTTTTCTGCACTTTTTGCCCAATTTTCAGTCCGCAGGTGGGAACCAACGACAGAAAAACATGCTTTTCTGCACAGCAGAAAATTTTCTGTCGAATTTCTGCCAAGTGGGAACTAAGCATAATAGCTCAATTGATAGAAAAATTGAAGAAAATAAATAAATTATTTTTTTATTTTTTTATTTTTTTTCAAACTTATTTTGAGAAAAACAAACCAAAAAAGTGATTTTAAATTGTGTTTCAAGGGTGTTCTCATAGAAAATCACAGGAAAAAAATAGTACGCTTGAGAAAGGTGCAATTATTCTTTTTTATTTTTCATCCAATTGATAATGATAGTGATTGTCACTCGCGTGTGCAAATTTGATAGAAGCCAATTTACAATTCGCTTTGAAGAACCTGATTGTTGAATAAGTGAAATAAAGAATTTGTTTAATAAAAATATTAGTTAGAATTAAATGTGAAAAATTCGAAGCATGTTATAATTAGTGTCATGAAATGAAGATTTACGACCTTTGATTTATGAGACTACATTTTTCAAAATAATTTGATTAAAATAATTTTCCCAGAAATAGTTTTTAATTTTAAAAAAATGACGTAAAAATTGAATTCTGGGCAAACTTACGAACCAACACATGTACGATCGCAGACAACATATGTTTTATCACATAAAAGTTTCCTACTAAAGGTCTTATGTGGTTCAGTAGGGCAGGGGTCTGATTGGGCATTCAGTTATTAATAAGAGATGAACTTGCTGATTTTGACTTTCCCAAACTGTTTTCATGGGGGTGAGAAAGTAATTTTTTTCTAATCAAATGAGGTTAAAAAGAAAATTGGACGACAGATGCGTTAATATCTTGGGAAAAAAACAGATCTGCTCACTAAATTTCGCTCACACCCTTTACATTGGAATCAAGTGAGTCTTCTGTGACGTTTTCGGTCCCGTGTACACTCACAAGTCAGTGCGAGTTGCAAGGCTGGTTTATTAGGATTTAGAATAGCATCAATTGACGTTTGATGTGGTAAGAATTGATTTAATTTACAATTCTGGGGTTAAATGGGGTGAAAATTTGAAATTTTTTGACAATTTTCTACTGTTGGTGGTAATGGTTTATTAAATTTATTTATAGTAAATTCTATGGAAATTGGCAGTTCGGATCAATCGAGTTCAAATTGTATGGCTTGAAATTAGGCGTAACCTAAATTAAAACTTTTAGAAGCAAATCTATGACCCATTTGGTCACTATAAAGCTGGATTTTAGTGTGGATTCACTTTTGACACTACAAATATGCGCTAAAATTAGGAATTTTTTTTGGAATTTTGCTTTTATGGATCAAATTACTCATAATATGGTGATGATTCGTGGGAAAAACGAAATAGAAATAAAAATTTACCGGTTAAATGAAAAATCACACATGTAGAATTCTAAATAAATCAAAATAATTCACTTATTTTAGCTCCGAGTTGCGTGCCTAAACTGGTTTGTTGCCTAAAGACTTGTCTTTTGTGATGAACGATGTGATTGTGAGTTTGATAAGGAAAGATTCATACCTCATTAATATATATTAAAGGTGTGAATCTATAAAATGTCTTGTAACATTTTTTATATTGCATTGGCCATTGGGCAATTTGTATTGCGGATATAAAGAAAAGATATTTGCAACGTTTTGTATTTATTATTATATTTGGAAGGTCAGTATCTGAAACATAAAATAGAAATTTATAATTAATCCCATGCAATTGAAATTTATCGTGCTATTGGAAAGTCATGTTTGTCTGTGGTTGAAAATGTAAACACTTATTCATATTTCAATAGAAAAATGAGGAAATTTTTGCTAATTATTTTGCTTAGAATTATTATTTTTTTCTTTCTTTATATAAAATATGAAAATATGAGAGATTTTTATAATAAAAAAAGGTTACATACTTGAACTTTTTATAGATTTTTAAGTTGAAAATTACTCAAAAAACGATTTATATCAGATTATATCGAGTTAACTCAACCCTCGTACAGATGTGAGTTTGCGTATGACGCACTTGTGACGTCAGTAGATAATAGGTTCACTTGCCCGGGCAACCGGGGCTCCAAATGGACGCAAAAATAAAAACAAAACATACACATTTAGATATTATTATTTAAAAATTGAAATATAGATAATGTCTATATCGTTTGATAATTTAAAATTAAAACGCCCACGACTTTCAACGTGTAAATTAAATTTCTACAAGAAATTGACTGATTGTAACCGAAGATTCGTGAGGATAAAAATCCAAAAACTGATAAAAAATTTTTTTTTTGCATATGTCGGATTGAAAATTTAAAAAACGGGCACAAAAACATGTAAAACAACAAATCCATAGATAAAAATAATTAGTAAAAACGTATAAAAGTTATTTTTATGCTCGTATTTGATGATAGGGGGAGTTAGACGTGGCCATCTGGAATGAATTTCATCCAGCCTTTCCTCTTATATTGACGTCACGACTGAACCGAGTCCTAGCATAATTTGTTAGTTTGCACACAATCCGACACAGACACAACTAGTTTTCTTTTCAAACAACTTGTTTACGCCAATTTTTTAAGCCATTCCGACTTAGTGACATCTAGGGAGTGTTAATGTAAGTGTTGCAACTGGTTTTCACAAGTGGTTTTGAATTAAAACTAAAATTAATGATAAAAAAAAAAAATATCGCACGTGCATTTTCACTATCACTATTACCGGGGTAATATTTATGTCTTGTTTATTCGGTCTGATAGCGTGGTGATGTAATTTATTTAAGTCGTTTTGCCAGTTGTTTTAGTTGCTGTCATTGACAACTACGCGAGTGATGTGCCCAGATGGATTAAAGCGCTGATCTGTCGTTTCCATTGAAAATTTAGTGCGTACACACGAAGGAAAAAAATGGTCCCTACAAGTGGAAACGGCGCGGGTACACAGCGTGCACTCGAGAGAACTGATTCGTCGGACTCGACTGGATCAGACATTTGCGCGTGTGACGATTGCCTGTTGGGTATCACGGACATTTTGTACAACTACACTCCCCATGTGAGTGATGGGGAGAAAGTGAAGAGGAATAAGGTAAAGTATTGCATGTGAATCGTGATTGGGGAAACAAAAATAGATTTTTTTCTTTGTATTTTTTTTTTTTTTCTCTAAATTTTTTTCCTCTTTATTGTGTAATGCTCAGTCAAAAGGAAACGAGCTTGGATAGGAATGTTAATTTTTCTAAATTAGAACATCCTTTTCTTCTTGATGATTATAATATATTGTACGCTTCCTGTACTCTGCTGATAGAGGATTCCTCTCTCTGGATATTCAGTCTTACCTTTTTTTTTAAAAAAAAAAAATTATTTTTTTTCGTTAATTTTTAATTGGTTTATGAGCAGTTTTAAAAATTACAACTGAATTTTTTGATTTTTTTTTTTTTTTTGTGGGCGGTTTTGACATTGGGAAATGCCTATGAATGATACATAGATTATTTATTTATTAGAAATACTCAGCATTTTCTGCGAAATGGTATATTTTATTTATATTTATACAAGTGCTGGTGCTCCCTAGCAATTGTGATGCCATAATTTTAGTGCTTATAAAACATTACGAAACCTTGTAAATAAGAAAGAAAAAACTATTATTGTATGTCAACAAATGGTTGAGTGATTTAAGCATTAAACAACAATAGGTACTGATAATTAATAGTTTTGAAGGAGATAATTAAATTTTGTAATTTAAAAATGAAGGAATTAAGTCACTAGTCATCCAAAACATGTGTTTACTTTGCGATTACAATCTGATTTCATTTCACCAAGAACACTTAAAACTATTTCCTTGAAAAAATAAGTATAAAGCGAGGTATAAAGTGTTTTATTTCAACCCATAGAGCCACCTTTTGACAGAAAATAGCAGTCGTGCGTGTTTTTCTCAAATTGACGTCAAATGCATTGTCAAATGCATTGTCAAATGCATTGTCAAATGTCAAGCAAATGATTATAACCGAAAATGACAAATGGTTACGATATAATGTAGGAAATATTTGCTTTTCTTTGACAACATAAAATTAATAATAATTTTGTATTTTCGAAGTCAGTGCGTCAGATCGAGTGTTTTCAAATTCCTCAAATGAAAGGAAATCTTGTTCCTTTCCTTTTCCTCGATTGGTCTTGAAATAGTAGCGCCTCTTACTATCGAAAGATGGCAGACTAAAATAGCATCTTTTTATTTCGAGACCGGTTGTTTTTCTCTAGGTAAATTTCTATAATTAAAACTCGGCGACACCGTGACGTCACATTTTGACCAAACGTATCTAGAATTTTTTTCCCGTTTAGTTTATTTTTTAATCATTTTTTTCTATACTTGAAAGAAATTCCTACGTAACTGATGATGCGTAGACACATGTAAGGTAAATGTAGCCTCGTGTATACGTTAGACAAGTTGTTTGCAGTGAAAAGGAATGTAATTGATAGCAGTGTGCAATAACCTGACCAAAAATGTCATCAAATTGTTTATCGAAAACGTCTGGCGAACCCACACAATCCAACTGTGTGCCGACGCCTACGTCCTCCACGTCACTACAGGTGTTTCCGATCGAATCATTTGCGCAAACGAAGCCCGTGTGGCACTAAAGTGATGGCTGTGGGGTATGAGGAGTACAAAAACAGTCTTTTATTAACTGTACCACTGTTGGACTATGGTGAAGCGAGTAGTGATGACCTGAGTAGTGATTGGGAAACTGAAGATATTCAACCGATAACTCCTAAGGTAATAATTAATAATTCCAACTTGGAATTTAATAATTATTGTTATTGTTATTTTTACATTTGCGAATGGTTACGTAAATTGAAGGATAAAATAATGTCTCAACTTCTTTTTTTTTTTTATTTGAAACTGGTTTTATTTTATTTCCGAGTAAACAAGACATGTATGCACATATAATTGCATCTGCTTGTTTGAAAAAGAAAAGGTCAAAGGATTAGATGATGAGAGAATGATGTTCAAGGATAGTACATTTTAGTTTTTAAATAGTTTTTTTTTGTAATAAATTTACGTTTATAAAGTTTGAAATAATTTTAGAAAATTTGTGTTTTTTGAGTAATTAAAAAAAAGTTGGAATTTGAGGAATTTAAAGTGTTTTATCAGAATTATTTATCGCAACACATAAAAAGGTGGTGATGCTTTGACATTTGATTTATAAATTTTGGCACATTGTCAATTTTATTGATATTATTTTTTTTTATTTCAACTTTTGGAGAAAATTTAAAAAAAAAATATCTAATTATAATTAATTATAATATAAGGTATTATTGTTTATATCCTGCATCGTGCGATTATTTCCATCACCAACTTGTAAATGTATTTTAATGGCTGCATTAAATTTCAAATTCCACGCAAGGTTACACAATGAAGGTCAGCACTATTGAGTGGTTTAAAGTGCACTGTGATTTATTTTAAATGTTTTACAAAAATGAATTATAATATTTTTTTATTTTTTTCTTATAACAGATTTCTGGATGGAGAAAAGTTCGAAATATTGTCCACTGGTCACCCTTTGTACAAACATATAAAAACCAACAGTATCAATGGGTTCAACTTGCAGGTCATCAAGGTATGATATTTACTTGTCTTTAGGTATAAACTTTCAAAACAACTTAATGTGTTTTTGTTTTGTGAATTTTAGGAAGCTTTAAACCTGGCGACCAAGGGACTATCTTGAAAAAATTTTGTCCTAAAGAAGAGAAATGTTTACAGGCTCTTACGAAGGACATGTTACGGCCATATGTACCTGACTATAAAGGACAAGTTGTAAATGATGATGGTGAAAGTATCCTTTACACATTTGTCAAATTATTTAAATTAAGGCTTAAATGCATTGAAATCAATGGAAATGGAATTGAGTTGTGACCACAATGTTTAAAAGAATCAACAGCAAGTATACTGAAAACCTTAATTAAAACAATCAGAATTTATTCGACTGCAGGATTTATTAGGAGATTTTGACAATCCTTGTGTAATGGACTGCAAATTAGGGGTGAGAACTTATTTGGAAGAGGAATTGGCCAAAGCTAAAGAAAAGCCAAAACTCAGGAAGGTATAATTGACATTGTTTATGCAATAATTGTCTATCAAGTTATTATTACCTTTAAGTAGGTAAAAATCTTTGTGGCAATTATGCACTCAAAATAGTACATCGCAACTAAATGTTTTCAATTTCTTATAGGATATGTATGATAAAATGGTTCAAGTAGATCCAGCTGCTCCAACTCCTGAAGAGAATCATGCAAAAGGGGTGACGAAACCAAGATATATGGTCTGGAGGGAAACCATTTCATCAACTGCAACATTAGGATTTCGAATAGAGGGAATGAAGGTGAACAAGCTAAATATGGACATGTTGTTTTCTTCTTTTTTATTTAACTTTCGCAGTTTGGCTCTGTGTAAATGTTTAGAATTGAAGCTGATATTAGATTTGCTTAGTCAGTTGAATAATAGCACACAATAGCTAAATTGGTTGAGTAGGTGTTGCTTGCAACATGTTTTTCTTCTATGGAACATGAGATTTCCTATCTTCATTCTTTTGTCATGATACTAATATTGTAACACCTGTTAACCCATGTGCAGTATTCAATGTTCACGTGTAACCATGGTTACTTAATTTGTTTGTTTTTAAAATATTTATATTTTACAGAAGGGAAACGGAAAATCTAGTAAAGATTTCAAAACTACTAAGACTAAAGATCAACTTTTGACTGCATTCCGAGAATTTTTAAATGGCTATACAGGGACTGCTGTAGGATTATTTGAAAAAAATTAATTGTTTAGTAAACGATAATTAATTATTTTATTTTGTAGGCAAAATATGTACAAAGGTTAAAAGCTATTAGAGCAACGTTGGAAGTTTCTGAATTTTTTCATAATTATGAAGTAGGTAGAGATATTTGGAGTGATTTGGTTCGTTGTTTTAATTTTTCTTGATTAGCTCATTGGTAGTTCTCTTCTCTTTGTACACAATTATCAAAAAGCCAACGTATGGATGATTGATTTTGCCAAATCACATCATTTACCGGAAGGCAAACATATCGATCATAGAACTCCGTGGGTTGTTGGAAGTCATGAAGATGGATATTTAATTGGCTTAGAAAATCTGGTTGATCTCTTTGAAATTTTAGCTGCTGAAGAAGCACAACAACTCTAATTGAAAGAAAATACATTTTAGTAAAATTTAAAAGACAGGACTCTCTATCAATTTATTTTATATATTTTTTTTTCCTGTTGACTTGTATTTTTAAAAATTGGACCAAAAATCGCAAGGTTATAATATACTAATGTTGACAAATTCTTGTTATGTATTATAAGGATTTAGATGACTTTTTGTTTATTATAAGACATGTTACAGTTGTTTCTAACATTTTGTAAAAAATAATGAATGACTGGTCCAGTTTTTTTTATAAAAAAAAAAAATATTAAAACCTTTTAATCTAGAATTTACTGTAAATTGAATTTGTAAAAAACCTTGTAAATTCTAGTGAAAAAATTATTACAATTACCCATTTAGTGCCTTCATTTTACTGTATTCGTAAAAATTATTTTTCATACTTAAGAATCGCCGTAAAAAAATAAATTGGTTTTAAATTTTGAACATTTTGAAATCTGTGATTGAATCGATTTTATATTAGTTTTTGTATAGTGTACAGAGGATATTTATTTTATTGCAGTGCATATGCGTAGGTTGAACAGTAAATTGTCTCATTCCACTTAAAACACATGTTTTTTTAAAATTTAGTAATGAGAAAATTAAATTTTCTATGATGATCACTTTTCTCTGCAGTGGAATGTGCACGGTTTTAGACAATTTTATTTCATTTGTGTAAGAGCAAAAAAAAATTGTAACTCGTATTACTCATAAATTGTTTTATTTTACATTTAAAATAACAATTGTAGCATTTTAAACATTTTATCTGAGCATAAAAAGCAGCCACACTTCATACATATCCACAAAACATAAAGTTTTATTATAAAAACACAAAATTAAACATTCGAGCGAGTACGTGAGCAAATTCATTACATGGATTATTTATGTAGGCAAATTTAGAATATAAAAATGAGAAATCAACATTTTTTGGAAATGTTCAGGTACTCAGGGATGTTGTAAATAAGGCAAATTTTATTTGATTGAATTTTTAGAGATAGGAAAATGCGATATCTGGTTTATTTGATTTCAAGTCATTTTCATCAGATGGAATGTTTATTGAAGTTGAATTATTATTAATACCACTATGTCGCTGTCGCTTCCAAATATCTTCAACGTTTTGCAAATCACACAAGAGTTCATTAATTTCTTGTTTTGCTGATTTGTAGTGTTCGTTTTCCAATGACGACGAACCTCGAATTTCGTTTATGCCGTCTAGTTGAGACACTGACGGCTCCCTCCATGAACGCATATCACGATAACTTCCAAAATCGCTTTTCCGTCGAGGATGGTGAAGCTCGGATGGAATATCGAGAACAGCCGAAAATCTTGATGGTGTTGACAACAAGTCGTAACTTCTACGACTCATGCTTAGTCTATTCGGTAGGTAACCCGAAGATGTTAATTTTGTTTGCGAATCTGAATCCCAAAGGCTGTTTTTCCTGGATATTTGTCGAATGGTTTCCGTCAATGCTTCCAATATACTTGATCGACAACTTCTAGTGTCGATACTGCTATTACTTTCATTATCCTCCATTCCTAAATCGCCAAATGCAAGTGCTTTTGCCAAATGGACTATAAAACCCATTGTATTCGTGTTTGCCTCGTATTGTATCGTGTAGATATCTTCATCTTTTTTCTTTGATTTGGATAACTGAGAATCGCTGGCACTGCGGTTTACTTCAATCACGGATGACCTCCACAGAAGAGGCATGCTTTGAGTGCGTTTCAACTTTTTACGACGCTTTCCCTACAATATATAAAAACTAATGAATATTTATTATACTATATTTTAACAATAAACCTGTTGCCTATCCCCTCCCACACCACCCGACCCTTCTCCCAGACTGGCTTATTTGTAGCGGTTGTCTAGCGTAAAACAATTCTGGAAGTGATTTAGAATTGGATTTAGAAAAGGTTTGTCTCTTTTTTTTACTTTTGGATTCTACAATAAGAAAATCTGCATGTAAAACATTTGCCAGGCTTGGGCCTCGGGTACCATGATAAACAAATCAGGCAAAGGTAGCTTGTAAATTGCAAAGCTGTTATTCGTTCATCATAAGAATTTTTAAAACTTTGTTCTGGTTCCTTTTCATTTAAACAGCCTTATCCCTTATGGTAATATATTGCCAGTTTGGCTGAACTCCAAAAAGCAAGATCTTTTTTGGTACAGGTATTTATTAGAACCCTATGAAAGTAATCAACTTACGTGCACAGATTTTATTGGATGACTATTCATTGTGCGAACAAATTCTTCCATTTCTTTCGATATAAGTCTTTTCGTTTGACGGAATCCTTTACCGACCGTTTTGTTTATTCGTTGTATCGGTTTCGATTTCAAGGCTTTACTGATAAAATTGAACATCATCGATAAATATCCCAATCCGAAAATGATCCAAAATGTTAATCCAACTTGATACATCCAACGATGATCCAGATCGAGTTCGTCGCTTACTAAAAACATATCATCATAAAAACCAGGATTAAAAACAAACAATGGTAACATAAACTTACTTCCTGCAACATAATCTCCAAATCCTATTGTAGTAAGCGTTATAAAAGCGAAGTAAAAACTTTCCAAATATGACCAATCCTCTTCCAAAAACGTGAACGCAACAGCAGGCAAAAAGAGAAAAATAACCATTCCAGGCACCAAATACAGAAAAGTATTGAATATCAATGCCTGCGTGGCACTGAAATGTTTGCGTTTGCTTCTCTCATGAACACGCAACAAAGGTACGCTGAAGAAATTCCCAAAATTCGCAATTAAAATTCCAGTCATTGGCACGCCAAACAAGGCATAAAAAATACAAAATATCTGCCCTCCCGGTGATATTGGTGCCAAATGGCCATAACCTATGCAGAAAAGAACTATTCAAGTCGAAGAATATAATAAATTATAATTAGCAATTTCAATGTGTACCTATTGTCGTAATGACCGTGAGAGAAAAGAAAAACCCATCATAAAAATGCCAATTTCTCGTGTAAACCACTGTTTTATTGGTCGAACTACTATCGGTGGCTATTTGATAAAGACCGCGGGCCAAATGCCAAGTTTCATCCCATGTCATATTCTTACGAACTGCTCCTGACCAAAATTCTACAATTAAAATAATTAATGGCTATTTAAATACCATGTTTGGTTTTTGTTCTATATGTTGAGTAATTACCTTCTACCTCTCCTTTGATGTCTCGAAGGAGAGGTTCGCTCGATTCGGCCGATCCATTCTCAAAGTGCAGAAAAACGACACTTCCAATAGCCAAGTAGAAAATAAAAGCTAGTAGTAAAATAAAACACTCTTTCTTGTTCATCTTTGCGCTTCATGATCACTTTAACGTTCTCATCTAGGGGGAAAATGAAAAGTCAATTCAATTCAATCTTTATTCATCTTATTAAGACGCTCTATTTGCATTGAAGGTCATCATTTCTGTGGAAGTTTTTTTTTAATGTTTATCAACTGACACCTGTTGCATCAATCATCAACAAATGAACTATTAATAGTTTTCTGCTCAACAAAATGCGCCAGAGATCATGTATGTTTTGACCCAAAGGAAATTAGTATCTAGCATTTCCTCTTCTTTTTTACTTAATGAAGCCTTGCGAAACGTGCTTAATCCAAAACTAGATTATGGATTTGTGTAAATGATTTAAAAGATTTTAAGTCGAGGATATACAAGGAAGCATTCATAATAAATCATAAAAAAAATGATTGGATTGTATAAACTGCATATCAAGATTTATTAGCGAGCAGAAAGGATTAGTCTCATCCCGTGTGACCGTATATCCTCATGAAGGTCTATTTCCTATGTCATTTGAACTTTTGATTGCATTGTATAAAGATGAATAGTGTTAAATTTGAATTTGAATTTAAATTTGAATAGAGCGACTCTAATAAATAAGTA
Organism: Strigamia maritima; assembly: GCA_000239455.1. Taxonomy (NCBI): domain Eukaryota; kingdom Metazoa; phylum Arthropoda; class Chilopoda; order Geophilomorpha; family Linotaeniidae; genus Strigamia; species Strigamia maritima. The sequence continues at coordinate 534,031 of JH432074.1, forward strand.
AAAGACAGCTTATCCGATGTTTTGTAGCTGGAGTATGCGGTACAAGTGATTGGCAAACGGCAATGCTGAAATTATTGAAAGCTATGCAACCTTGAAAATATGCTCATTGTGTGTGCTGATAGCAAAAAATCAAATTCAGGAGTGAAGATGCAATTTATGATATTTCTGCAGTTTTGTTGTATAGTTATTTCCTTATACAGTATATGTATCTTTATATAGTATGTTGTTATCCTTTGCAAAGATAGACATAAAACCGACATTTACAAACAGTTGAGAAACTCACAGGCATAGTTATTAGTTATTAGTGTCTAATGTCAAAAGGTTTAAGTAATAACTTTGAATTCTAATTGGGTGATCTAGCATTGAACATTTCACCTTCTGCTTATTTTGAAATTAGAAAAACCTGTAATTAAAATGTTTAATGAATTTTTGACTATATGGGATTATGGGTGTGTTTATTACTGCTCACAAATCATCCTGCAATATCAAGGCTAAAGTTTTCAGCTAGTTTGATTAGCTGATTGGATCACAGCAACTTAAGTGGCGACAGACACATCATTTATGCATTTCCTGCTTTAAATCGTCTTTTTAAAATTACAAGATAATATAGTAGTTATGGTTGAAACTAATAAGAACGTGTAGGAAGCATGAATATGAAATTTAAAAAGGAATGCATCATTATATATAACAAAGATTTCCTGTAGAAATATTTTAATGATTACAATTCAGAGCATGTTTGCAACATATTTCACAAACTAAAACAGGTTTATTTAGTTGGTATTCGTTTATGAGAGCATATCAGGTCTAAACATGGGACTCAACACCCACTAATAAATAGATCTTGTTGTTGTACAAGGACAACAACAAGAAAATGATATTACAATTGATAACATACATTTTTCTCTCATCACTGTTGTTTTATTATAATTGCTGCAATTTGTTGGCAACAAAAGGAAATGTGAATGATGTGTGCTATTATTAAAGTGGGACCAGGGGGAAGAAGTTTGCAGACACTTTTAAGTGGTCATGATTGAAGAGGGTCAAAATATTTCGTTTAGAAATGTATAGGATATAATCACATAACATTATCACAAGTGCATCACACCCGTTGCAGCTCTATGCAGATATGCAAATAAGAAATTTAAGTTTGGGGTTCTTTCTTTGTTCGCTAAATCTGATTTGCCAAGATGCGATGCATGAGCGGCAAAATGAGTCATCTCACTTTCACATAATAGCTTTAAAGAGGAGTTGTCATCTGATTTATTACTGTTATTCTTGTGCGATTGTGACAGACTAAATAATCGTTAAGTACTTAATGCTCGTTTTGTGTTGATATTAATTGTTTGTTTAATTTGTTGATAAGCATGTTATCTCTTAATTATGTTTTTATCATTTTAACTCGGGCTCAACATAGAAAAAATTAAGAGTACACTGCTATCTAGATGCCATTCATGTTTAATCATTCGAGAAATGAAGACAATTTTATACGAAATACCGACATTCATGCAGCATTCATGTTTAATCATGAGGGAAATGAAGACATTTTTATTTGATATAATTACATGTAATGAGATAATTGTGTTAAGAGCTATAAAAATAATTTTCGGAAAAAAGAAATGAATTATAAATGAGGCATGCGCAATTGAATCCAAAAATAGTTTTCAGTAATAGGTAATTGACGTAATTTGAAGAATTTGTACAAATAACGCAGTGTCGTGTAAAGAAATATAGTAAATATAGTAAATGAAAACGTAAGAATAGAGATAACGTTAATTGAAAGATGATAACTCATCCGCAAAAATGTGGAAAAATTGCCATAACATTGAAATTGCGTGTGGGAGTTCATTTTACCGAATCAAAAATATATGTATTCTTCCCCAAATCCCTTAATCCCCTAATCCCCTCCTCAACTTTTTTCTTCTAAACTTATTTAATTCATAACTTTTTAAATTTTGTTTTTATTATTAAAAGTTAAAACTGTTACGCGCTATTTTCATTTAAAAAACTATAGTTAGAAAATTATATTTTGTTACTTACCGATAACGTGGTTGCATATACTTATGTACCGATGTAAATAAATCAACAAAAAAAATTTAAAAGTTTTAAAAGTTTTAAAAATAACTCTTTATGGTTGAATGCATGCGGCATACGGTGAGCGACAAGCAATATGAAGAACTGCAAAGTGTCACATTTAGAATTTATGATCGTATTTTTAATTTGCATCGTCTGCTCGCTACGAAAGTGGTGGCATCTGACGTCTCCAGCGTTTTCATTCCTCACTACATCCGGAGGAAGTTGAAGGCGGAGCAATGCAAAAGGCTTATGGAATCGACGAAACTCCAGTAAATCCAACACTTATTTTTTTTTAAAACCTGCTTGTAATTTGAACTTAATTTGGTTGAAAGAATGTTGTGTAACATATCCTTTAAAAAGTTGTGAATTTGAAATTTCGTTTATTTGAAATCGTAAGCGGGGGAGAAATTATAGGGACGGCATTGATAGAGCCGTCGGTACATCAATAGTAGCAGTAGCAGGTTATTTTTCCTGCCAGTGTTAACAATCACATCCTCAATCAAGTCAAAAAATGTGGCATTGATAAAGTCAGCTGATTTAGAAATTTGTCAACTACAATAAAGTAGTATGACACGTCTTACAAAAGGCTAATCCCAAGTTTAAGCTTGGATGTAAATTGATCCTGAAATGTCATGGGTTCTTAGTTACATCGGCATTAAGTATCATAACTGCTTAATCTATTAAACATATGTGTAATTTAGTAATTTACTTTACTTTTCTTTATTAGGTGAATATTTTAAAAATTAATCCTCAATTTGAATGATACGTAGATTTAAATTTCTATTAAAATTGACCACGGCAATTATGATACCAGTAGTACAAGCGGGGTATGCGTACCTTAATTGTCATTAAAACAAAAAAATTAATTCATTTTTTATTTTTTATACAGGCAAATAACAGTAGATCGAAGAAAACACACACTAATGGCGGCTGAAAGAAATAAACAACCGATTCTTGATGTTTTGACTAAAAATGTGGACAGTAAAACGCCTCTTTTTGCATTGGAAATTGCCTCTGGAACTGGTCAACACGTTGCTTTTTTTGCTAAGAAACTGACTAACGTTACGTGGCAGCCAACTGAAGTTGAACCGAGTTTAATGGATAGTATTGATGCGTATATTGATGAGACTAATGCGAGTAATATTCTAAAACCAAAGAGAGTGGACATTACTCAGCCTGTTTCGGAATGGACGGATTGTAATCTTGCTCCTGAATCGTGTGATATCGTTTTATGTATTAATATGATTCATATTAGTCCCTTTGCATGTACTGTTGGACTTTTTGTAAACGCCGGCTATTTACTGAAACCAAACGGAATGTTAATTACATATGGGCCGTATTCCGTGCATGGAGATTTAGTACCTGAGAGCAATGTTCAGTTTGATAAACATCTGAAGGCGATGAATAGTCAATTTGGTATTAGAGACGTGGATGATTTGATCAAATTAGCCGATGATCATAAACTTCGGTTAGAATTAACTGAGGATATGCCAGCTAATAACAAAGTATTAATCTTTAAGAAGCGGTAGTGTGATTCACACACTTTACATTTAAACAAGAAAGAAATCAATGACCCAATGTAATGATAAAATTAATTAAAAAATTGTGACTTGTACATTATATTTTGTTAATAATCTAAAATAAATTTGTAAATGTTAGTAAACGCCAATCCAGTCAATATACAATTATAATGTAGTTTTTCTTAAATCTTTATATAATTTTATGATGATTTTTAGGCTTAGGTACGGTACTAATAACATGCTCTTTCTTGTAAATTCACACATGACGAAGCTGATTTTATTTTCGAAAAAAAGAGTCGAATTTTTTGATTGTTACTTACAAGTTAGAAAAAAAAATTATTTGATTAAAAAGTGAAAAGAAATAAAAGTAAAAATAAGGTTTAAAGTTGTAACTTTCATTTTTAATCGCCAGAGCGCACGTTGTATTCAAAATGGCCACGTGCCATAAGAATTGGTGAGTGTAAAATATAGAGTCTGCTAACTTAACGTTCCGTAAGCAATATAATTTCATTTTTCACCATTTAATTTTGAATTATTTTCACCAAAAAAATTAAATGTTTGTTGTTGTTTTATTTTGGCTTTAAAATCTAGGCAAAACTGAACAAAGAATGCAGTAACATGAAAATATTTTTATTTCTTCCTTTGTAGGAAAATGTTTTTCACACTATTTATTATTACTGTGATTTTTACATCAACTGCTAGCCTAGACCGTGGTAATTTTAAAACATGTTCGCAAAGCTCATTTTGCAAGTAAATATAAAATGTTATGATTAGAGTTTTATAGCTCTTAACCCTCGTCATCATTAAAATTTCAGGCGAAACCGCGATATTCAGCCTGGCCAGTCACCTTTCGAGTTGCAAATGAATTCAATACAAATAAATCCAACTAATCTTGAAGGGCATTTGGTGCACAAAAAGAATGGCGTTACGTTTAAAATGCAAATATTCGCCTTAGTTGACAGTACTGTGAGGTTGAGAATAAACGAATTAGAACCTATGTACCCTCGATTTGAAGCGAAAGATGCTCTAGTTGGAGAACCGGAACAACAGGCGTAATAACTTTTTTTAGTGATATAATCTCATATTTACACTTTATTTTATAGTATTACAGTTGAGAACAAAGATGGAAATAGTGTAACATTAAAATTCGCAAACAACAAAATTGTAGTTACCGCCAAACCTTTACGAATTGATTTATTCACAAACGATGAATTAGTTATCAGCACGAATCCACGCGGTTTAATGAAATTTGAACATTACAGACCTAAGCCTGAAAAGTATGTTCTTAACGCAATAAAGTGAATTTTATACATGTATACGAATGATTAATCTAGGAAACATGACGACGCTGATGCCGGTCAAAATAATGACGATGAAGAAAATGAAGAAGGCATGTGGGAGGAAACGTTTAAAAGTCACACTGATAGCAAACCAAGAGGTGAAATTAATAAATTAATAATTAATACACAATGACATGTACTTTTTACTGATTGCTAGGTCCTTCATCGGTTGGTATGGATTTTTCATTTGTTGGATTCGAAGCAATATACGGAATACCAGAACATGCAGATTTACTAGCGTTACGAAGCACAAAGTAGTTTTTCTTTAATTTATAAAAAAAAATGAATATTAATAAAAAAATTATTTTAGAGGCATTGATCCATATCGATTGTTTAATGTAGACGTGTTCGAATATGAAGTTGACAATAATTTGGCTTTATACGTATCAATTCCGTTTGCTATTGCTCACAGGTAAATCACGGTATATTTAATAATAAACAAATTCTTACATAAACAATTTTTTCACAGTAAATCAAACACTGTTGGATTATTTTGGTTAAATGCTGCAGAAACGTGGGTCGATGTTGATTATGTATCTGAACAGGTATTAAGCAATGCAATGAATCACTGCATGCTAGTGTTGGATGATCGTTACGTTCGAATAACAATACGTTAGAGCATTTGTATAACAACTGCTTTATTTTTTGTTATAATTATATTAATTAACATCCTCCATTTATGTTTGTGGTTCTTGTGTAGCAGTCTGTTTTGTTTTATTAACAGCAAAATGTTATGTTGAGCCTTGTTGACTTTGTGAAGGGTCAAACGAAGATTGCTCAAACGGACACGCATTGGTTCTCTGAAAGCGGTATTGTAGATGTATTTTTTGTGCTCGGTCCTCAACCAGCCGACGTATTCAAGCAATATTCCAGATTAACAGGAGTTACTCAATTGCCTCCAGTAAGATTATAAATCAAATACCGGTAACTAATTCAATCATAATACAATCATTCTTTTAAATTAGTTATTTTCCTTGGCTTATCACCACTCACGATGGAACTTCAACGACGAAGAGGACGTTAGAAATGTCGACTTTAAGTTTGATGAATACGACATTCCATACGATACCTTGTGGTTAGATATTGAACACACTGATGGCAAAAGGTGAGATAATTTAAACACGATCTCACGGAACATAAAATACAACTATTTTTGCAGATATTTTACATGGGATAAAATAAAATTCGCTCACCCATCGGCGATGATAGCAAATTTAACTGCTAAAGGACGTAAATTGGTTGTGATTATTGATCCTCATATTAAGAGAGCTCACGGGTATATTATTCATGAAGAGGCTGCATCAAAAGGCTATTATGTTAAGAATAAAGATGGCAACGACTACGAAGGTAAATAATTTAATTTCTAGACAAGTTTGTATTTATTTGTTTATTTCGTTAGGGTGGTGTTGGCCTGGATCATCTAGTTGGTTAGACTTTTTTAATCCCGAAATACGAGAATATTGGATGTCTAAACTCGCGCTAGATCAATATGAAGGCACATCGCTATCTGTATTTGTTTGGAATGACATGAACGAGCCTGCAGTATTTAGTGGACCCGAAGTGACCATGCCTAAAGATAATAAATTTTATGGTGATTTTGAACACAGAGATGTCCATAATATGTATGGCCTGATGCTTGTTAGTATATAATTTTAGTAAAAGGGTGTTTTTTCGAGATCTAAAGATGTGTTAATTAGATTTTCTAGCATTATGTCGTGAGAAAACACTCAGAATTTGAATCGTTCTTTAATTACAGAAAAGTTATTTAATGTACATATTTTCAGGCCATGTCTAGTTTTGGCGGTCTAGTGAAACGTTCGGGTGGAAAACATCGGCCATTTGTCCTTTCTAGAGCAGGGTTTGCTGGATCTCAACGTTATGGTAAACTTCAACTGATATTCTCTTGTCAAATTTATTTATAACTTCAATTTAAGGTGCTATTTGGACTGGCGATAATATGGCTGAATGGAGTCATTTACGTCACACTACGCCTATGTTGCTTTCAATGAGTCTTGCGGGTGTTACTTTTATTGGTTCAGATGTCGGTGGGTTTTTTCGAAATCCCAGTCCCGAGTTAATTGTGAGATATTACCAAGTAAGTTATTAAGATTTGGTAAAATTAAGGTGGCGTTTATTTACGATTCTGTTATTTCAGGTTGGTGCATTTCATCCATTTTTTCGTGCTCATTCGCACATTGATACAGCGCGCCGCGAACCTTGGTTGTTTGATGAAGAAACACGTCTTTTGATACGAGATGCTATTCGACGTCGTTATGGTCTTCTACCATTTTGGTACACATTATTTTATGAAAATGAGAAAACTGGAATGCCACCAATGAGACCAATGTGGGCCGAGTTTCCAAATGATTCGAAGACTTTTAGAATGGACGATCAGTTTATGATCGGTAAAGCAAGTTACATTTTAAATTAATACGTTATTTTATTAATTTTTTTTTGATTTTATAAGGAAACGCACTTCTTGTTCGACCGGTTATTGAATCTGGAGCTACTAAAGTGGATGTATATTTCCCAGAACCAGATGTGAATGTAAGAGTCGTATGTTTGAAAAATTATGTAATTACTTACATTTATTTAATCAGATTTGGTACGATGCTGAAATGTACGATAAATTTGATACCCCGGGATACAATTCAATACCCGTTACCTTAAGCAAAGTATGTTTTGAAAAATGAAAAACGAGAAAAAATATGTGAATTAATTTTTTCTTTTAGTTTCCTTTTTTCCAAAAAGGTGGTACAATTATACCAAGAAAAAATAGAATTCGCAGAGCATCATCTTTGGCTCAGGATGATCCATATTCATTGACTGTTGCTTTGGACAAATCTGTACTATATATAATCAACTCAAGACTATTTTATGCATATTTGTAGCTAATATTTATTTTTTTTAAATAGGGTACAATTGCTAATGGAACATTGTACATAGATGATGGATTTTCATATGACTATAAGGAGGGCGCTTTTATATTTTTGTCAATTACTTACAATAATGGAGAATTAAAATCAAGGTTTGTTGTGAATGAATATTTTACGTAATTGTTTTTTCTTTTAAATTTTCATTTTTTTAGAAATTTAAATTTGAAGAAAATATTTAGAACGAGATCCTGGCTCGAACGTTTAGTCATTTTGGGATTGCAAACAAAACCAACCGCTGTAGTATTAGAAAGTAAAAGTAAGGAAAAACAATAAATGTAAGAAACAGGTCTTATTCCAATTCATTGTTTCAGCTGTAGGTAGCAAGAAATTGGAATTTGTTTACGTTGATCACAAACAAATTTTAGTTGTGCGAAAACCAACGGTAAACATGGGCGAAGACTGGGTTATGAAAATCAAGTGAAAATTTAGTTAAAATATCACCAATTCCAGTTTTCACAGTAAGTCAAAAAGATTGGGTGATGGCTAAAATCAAATAGCCAATTAACGGTTAAAAAATTCTGGAAATGGAAATTAAAGATGTAAAATTATTTTATACACATTTCATTTGATTGTATTGTAATTTCAACCACTTAACTTTTTAAATACGTTTGCATTGGATCTTTTGATCAATGATTTGAACTGTTACCGAAATGAAATTGTTTCAATTAAATAATTGCAAAATCACCTAAGTATTTACTTGATTGCGCACTTTTGTGAAAAATGTATTTTCAACTTATCGTCTACTTTTTGTTGTATATAATCACAAGTACACTTAAATGAAATGAAAATTAGTAATTTTTAATTTCAAAACACAATCTATATACATTTATCAGACATTTTGAAATCCGGCAGATATTTTAGCATTCTCGAATTGATAATATTCTGATAATCGTGTTAACCACGATTTCCAGGCTTGATGACATGTTTTGTGATTCATGTCATGAACATGACAAGTTTTTCCATCAGGATATGAAATTACAATGATGCCGTTATCAACCTAACAATCAAAAAGAATAAGAGAATTAAATCAAAATAGTTTTTTATCAGTGCATACTACATACTTGTAGCGAATCTGGATTGAAATTCCATGCTCCTATATACGCGGCCAATTGAATAGGGTTATCGTATGTATGTTTTAGAGTAGGTTTTGGTTTTTGAGACGTCTTCCATTCAATTAGCACTGTTTTATCTCTGAAATTAGGAAAATAAAATTCAAATTGATTTTGAAGAAACGTAAACTTTTCCATTTTTCTACTCACTGAATTTTGGCTATACAATCTATAATCCCCACATAATTTAAATAGGGATGAGTTAGCTTCGTTTCTAATGTCACGACATCGCTTATTTTAGGGAAGAACGAAGATATGGATTTCCAGTGTCCTTCAATATTTTTTTCTATGTTTAATTGTGATTCAGGAGTCCCGCTTAGAAAATCGTGGATATTTTTATGGAATGCATGACCAGTTGCAAACGTTTCTGAAATTATTAAATTTAATTAAATAATAAGGAGATTTAGTACCCTTATAATCACCTTTTGTGTATTCTGCGAATCCCTCTTTTCCTAATTTTTTTATCATTTCTATTCGCCAATTTTCCAGTACAGCCGCGTTCTCGTCGGACATCGTTCTTTGTAATATTGTTGTAACACTGGGTACTTTAGCATTTTTATCGCAGTTGAATAAGATTTCTTTCGCTAAACAGTTTAAATCTTCAGTGTTCGCTTTGTCCACCGCCAATGGGAAAAATTTTTCTGACGGTATTACTATGTCTGGCGTAATTGTTTTACTCGATTCGCCAGTTTTTTTGGGTTTCGGCAACAAGGGTCCATATAAACTTTCATTTTCCACATTGAATTTTTCTAACTGCTGTTTATTCTTGATTTTATTACTAGCTGATTTCGACGAGCTAGCATTTCTGCTACACAATTTGATAGCAACAAACCGTGTCAATCGAGTAGCCATAGTTGTGTGTCGGACTAGCAAAGAGGACTTTCAGCTCGACTTTGCGTATCGTAATACCGCGTAACCGATCGTAAAGTAACTCAACCTCGGTGCACTTATGCACAAAGTGCTCCTGCTTTGCTTGCGTCCTCTAGTGACAAATTTCACAATTATCGCATGGCTATACTACGGACAGATTGACAATCTGTTGTCCGTAGTAGAGTATTTTAGAAACTATTGCCAATTATAATTTAAAACTTAGTTATTTTGATAATTTCTTTAAATTACGTTTAGGGCCGGTTGAATTTTGAACTATGAAGCGCACAAAACACATAAGTCGGTTCCCAAAACTTCGTTTTAACGGGGAAAAAAAATAAGATTACAAAAACAATTATCTTCCAACATGTATTTTATTTATAAGAGACATTCGTATAATTAGCTGCAGGCATCTCGCACCGGATTTCCCAATAAAGTTTTAACCTTTCTAGCCACAGGTTCCAATACGCTAGCATTTTATCAGTTTCAATATTTAGTACATGTGCAAGTGATTTGTCCGCACTTGGGATAACCAACAATATTTCCTTAATCTATAAAAATACATAATAATAAAATTAATCTAAATCGACTTTTATTCAACTGTATTACGTACCTCAAATGAATTTGTCGAGTCTGCATTTACAGCTCCTGCATAAGCTGCTGCTCTAAGAGGTGCATCTTTCAAGTTTCTCATAATTGATGATTCATTGTACGGTAGCAACAATTCAATTAGCACTAAATGATTCCTAAAACAAATGTAATTAAAACTATAATCCTTCATTCTATTTTCAGTTAATATGCTAACTTACTGCCAAACAGCGATACAATCCGTTTTGCCTGAATAATGTAAATAAGGATGAGTTATTTCTTGATTTACATGTACATCAGAAAGCGAATATAGAAATGGTAACATAGAATTCCAATAAGAGATCATGCTGTCAGGAAGTCGGATATCATTTTTCGATGGACTAAAAAACAACTTTATATATTTTCTGATAGCTAATTCGATTTGATACAAATCTGAAATTATATACAAAAGTGTTAATTAACTCATCGTGAATAAAACGATAGAAATTAATTTTACCATTTTTATGTTTGCTATAAGAACACCAATTCGACTTGCTGATAACAGACACAATTTCTTTTTTTCTTCTATTAACTCGTCAGCAGACATAGTTTTCCGTAATATACTGCTAACTGTTGGCAAATTTTCTATTTGTTTATCACATTCCGTAGCTTTCTTCAAAAGTTCAGTCGATTTGGTTTTCAGGTACTGCTCGTTTCCGAAAGAATTAGCGGTAAACGGATAAAGAAGCTGCGTGTTTGAGGTAATATTTTCATTCAATTCATTAAATATTTGTTCGACATTAACTCTTAAATTGGATAAATTTACTGTTGAATGTCTCTCATTACCGAGTTTCACTTCTGGCATTTGGTGATTCTTATATCGGCCAGCAAACTCCTTGTTCTCACCGAACAGATTCACTCCTACCCTGGGCAGAACTGGTCCAAATAAATATAAGTTTTCCCAATTGTATCGCTTCAATGCAACCGCAACTTCAGCTCTTTTGTTTTCTCGACTCACAGGAATTACTTGAAACCGTGACTTTTTCTCCGAGTGCGCAAGTTTGCAGCACTTAACATTAATATTAAACAAACGTTTTGCAAGTATCCTGTTTTTAAATAACATTTTCACTGTGGATGCCGCCATTATCTCAAATATGTAACCCACAGCGCCCTCCTTGCATTCGAGTTCTCATTGCAGCCGCTAGGTTTAATTTCGGTTCAATACTTCACTGGTATTAAATAGTTTTGCGCCTACCGTAGTTTTGTTTATACCTTTAAAAAACAATTTTAGGCTTTCCCAAAAAAAATATTTCGCAATGTTTATTTATTTTTAAATAGAAATGAAGTCATCAATCACACTATTAGCATGATCCAATAGAAATCCAGTTGGAGTTTTGTCAAGTCTGAAGTCACATGCTTCTTGTTGTTGATCAACAAGGTACCTTGAATTCATCGGATTTATCTGATACCAGTGCCTTTATAGAGAAGCGACCAAGATTGCTAAATAGATACAATTGATGTTGATGGACATCTCTGTTTGCGCCTTCCTTCACTGTTGATCGCTATGAATATTTTTAGTTCAGTTTTGGTTCTGAGCATTGCTCACTCGGTTTTTGCTCTTGACATTATTTATTATCAGCCCGAGCAAATACATTTATCCTATGGAGGTAAGAAAATCTGATTGAGTAGATGAGTATGACTCACGAGCTGTTTTCAAAAGTTGTTTAGTTTCTTTTTCATACCAGTAACTTTAATTTTTATCATTTATCAGACGATCCATCGCAGATGGTTATCACATGGTCGACAATTAATGCAACTAACGAGTCAATTGTTGAATATGGAGATGAATTAGAAAATTCAGCGATTGGATTTAGCACTTTATTCACTGACACCGGTGACGAGCATAGGTCTCAGTATATACATAGAGTGAAATTATTCGACTTGGATCCACAAACAAAATACAGTTGAGTTGAAGTAAAAATACTGGTAGAAAAAAAAAATATTCTTATACTCTTATTGAAATAAAATGTTTTGGGATACATTTAAGCACGATGCATTTGAGGGAAAAAGTAAATAGAATTTTTAAATCACAAAAGTATTGCATAACATTGTTTTTTATCCGTAGATAAAAATGTTGACTACATTTCTATTAATATTTTTTTTTTTTAATGTTACAGCATATCACTGTGGAAGTAAGTACGGATGGAGTGCATTGTATTATTTTGTTACGACTCCATCTGGCTCGAATTGGAGCCCTCGTGTGGCCTTATTCGGTGATATGGGAAATGAAAATGCACAATCATTACCTCGATTACAACAAGAAGTCGAGAAGGGAATGTACGATGCTATTTTACATGTTGGTGAGATTATTGATCAACGTTTCTTACGATTTTTCTTTTTTAAATTTATTGATTTTATAATTTTCGTAGGTGATTTTGCTTATAACATGGAGGATGTAAGTAAATATGCAAAAACACTTGACATTTTTTATATCCAACTGTTTTATTAGAACAATGCCAGGGTTGGAGATGAATTTATGAGGCAGATAGAACCTATTGCAACTTTAGTTCCTTATATGGCATGCGTAGGCAATCATGAAAAGGACCAGTAAGTGTTGTATAAAAATGAGTATTGTTATTGAGTTATTGATTACATATGTATTTCTTTTACAATTTTAACAGCAATTTTACAAATTATAAGAATCGATTTTCGATGCCAGGATCGGAAAACAACTTATTGTATAGTTTCAACATGGGTCCTGTGCATTTTATCGCCATTTCGACAGAATTTTATTATTTTTTCCAGTACGGGTTCAAACAAGTTGTTAAGCAGTATAATTGGTTGAAAAATGATTTACAGGTCATCTATAATTACTAAAGATTGACTAAATTCACTCTATAATTTATGAATTTTTTTTTTTAAAATGTAATTAGAAAGCCAATCTTCCGGAAAACAGAAAAAACCAACCATGGATAGTAACATTTGGCCATCGTCCAATGTATTGTTCCAATGCCGATCATGATGACTGCACTGAACACGAGACATGGGCAATTAATATTTTTTATCTGATTTGATGTGATGTTTTTTTAAAAATTTATAAATTGGTGTTTAGGTACGTGTTGGTATACCTGTTTTCCATTGGTTTGGTTTAGAAAAACTATTTTATGATAATGGAGTTGACTTGGAATTTTGGGCGCACGAACATTCATACGAGAGACTTTGGCCAGTTTACAACAGAAAAGTACACCAATTGCATTTTATCTCAAAAATACAATACTAAATTCAGTTCAATAATTATATTTTGGGTAATTACTATAACTAGGTTTATAATGGCAGCTGGAATCAACCATACACGAATCCAGGTGCACCAGTTCACATTACAACTGGATCCGCGGTAAGATTTTGAAATTAGAAATATCAATCAATATATTTTTTAATTTGTTGTAGGGCTGTGATGAAAGACACGATCCATTTAGAGATGACTTTCCTGAGTGGTCTGCATTTCATAGTACAGACTATGGGTATACGAGAATGCAAGCTTTTAATTCTTCTCATTTATATTTGGAACAAGTGTCTGATGATAAGGTGAGTTGGAATCCACTGAACTAAAATATTTAATAAAATAATTTTTTTTTTATTAAAGGACGGAGAAATTATTGATAAGATTTGGGTCATAAAAGATAAGCATGGCCCGTATGTTTAATTTTAAAATCTAACTACCTACTGCAGAATTTCTATTTTGTTAATATCTGAACGCTTTATAAATGTTAATGTTATTTTAAATTATTTTAATAAAAAGTAATAGTGTGGGGCAGCAGATTTTAGAACAGTATACTTTAATATATTGCGTACTTAAAAAAAATACTTTTCTAAATTCTGTTGCCAGCTATTCATAAAATTATGTGTTTGTCAATATCTTATTACACATTTTTTTTTGTATTGATGTTGTGTAACCACAGAATATTCTGTGGTGTAACTAAGGGTGCAACTAGTGACATCTAGTGTTGAGAAGTTGAAACTAGCGCTGATTGCTGGACCGGTAGCTTTTTTAAACAGAACAGAGGTGAGGCAATTTACCTGCTACGATGCTACTTTATTTGAAGCTAAGTGGTGAGGTGAGGTAAGTTACGGTACCTGAGCTCTGCTACTACGGTACTAAGAATTACCATTAAGATTTGTAATAATGTCAATTCTACACGGCGTGAGCATTGGTGGAGAAATTAGGTAAGAATCATAGCAAAAAGGTGTCGTATAAATCGTTTTTACTGAATTAAAATTTAAGTCATTTGCATAATTCTGTCATGTTGCAATTCAATTCTAATGCTTTATTAGCACATGGAAGTTGTGACCGTTTCTCTTCATCCGCATCCTCTCTCTGTGATCCCACGCTTATTAAACGACTACGGTAGACGGCTTCCAAAAGAATTGCTTATTTTTTAAAAAAAATAATTCTGTTCACTGAGATTTTTTGCTCTTGAAACGAGAAATCATTCACGGCGCGGGCATAGCACATCCCCTTTAGATATGACTCATCAGTCATCATAACTCGGGCAGGGAATTTCCGATAAATCATGGCACGGCACGGGTTTTTGGAGATGGTTTATTATCCAGCAAATTTATAACTACTGTATTAATTATTGTCAAGCTAAATATGTTTGTATGAATTTGTATGAATATTGTTGTTTTCTTTCTTTCATTTCATTTTTTTATTCATTTTTAATTACCGGAAATTAAATTTTTAACTCATTAATTTCAGATTCTCTTGGTAGAGTCATCTTTCAACAGAGATAACATACTTTTATTCGCAATGGCTCAAGGTAATTACACTTATTATTGCAAAACCACAAATTTATTATTTTATCAGCAATATTACTAAATCAGAGATGTTTTTTATAGGACTTATTAAAGGGATTCAAGAAGTAGTTTTTGACGAGCTTTGCGGTAAGTTTAAATTTGCATATATAAATTAAAAACTAATTTAATCTTATTTTTTCTAGATAACAAGCTGAAAGACTCCATACCGATCATAAGTTCAAGCTCGATTTGTTGCAGCTATAGAACGAAACAGCAAGTTATTACAGGTCAGATTAAAAAAAAAACATTTACATTAAATTTTAAGTTTAAACTCTCGCATAAAATTACATTAATTGTCAGTAGACGCATTTATTTAGTCATTAAATTGAGTGTAATTGCTGCTTTAATATGTAAAACAAGCTACATTTATGTAAATGTTTTACACTCGGTTAAATAATTTAATAAATGTGTCTAGTAATGTTACCGGTAGTAAGCAATAACAATGGTGATTTCTTTATAGAATCGCAAAATTTGAAGCAAAAATTAAAAATCCTTTACCAAAATGTGAAATTACCGAGAGTTTATTGGCTGAATAAGGGCATTCCATTGACTATAAAGGAACATTTCATACCACTCAAGCTTGAGAACATTCAGACTGGCCAACCCGTCAATAGCAGCTTCCTAATAGGCAAACGTACTTTACTTTATTCCCAACCAGTTTGTGGCAAAACTGTTCAAACTTGGCGACTCATGCATGACTGGGCAGTGGAGAGTGATTATATGAAATCTATGCAATTGGCTTTTGTTTTGCCTCTTCATCTGTTAAACTATAAGCAATTTACGGACTTAACTAGTGCCATTTCAAGCTATTACTGCTTCGAAAATCCTAAACAATTGAAGACAATCTTAAAACAAAATCCAAGATCATTATTTGTGCTAGATGGATTGGATAAACTAGGAGAAGAAGAAATCAACATTTTGTTTGAGTTTCTACTTAAACCTAAATACATTGACTCGACAGTGGTTGTTACATGTAGAACGAATTTGAGCCAACTTTCGGAGCAAGGGATATCGAAATATTTCGACAATCAAATTCAAATATCTGGAATGGAAATTAAAGATAGAAGACAGTTTATTTCAAAGTTTATTTCCCAAACGGAGAACAAAAACGTCGTTAATCACATAGAAACTGTAATAAGACCAATTTCAGATTTATTTAGTTTGCCGATCTGGGTTACGAGTTTGGCAAATCAAATCGCTCAGAGTCAACACATCACAGCGTATACAACGTGGACAAAAACGGACATTCTCAAATTTTTCATAAATTATTTGTGCAGAATGCATCTACTTGAAGATGGAGTTAGTTTGACGGAAAACTTTAATGTGTTCAACAGGAACGATTCAACAGTGGCCAAGTTTCGCGACAATTGTGTAGAGTTAGGTAAACTTTGTGTTGAAAATATATTGAATAAGAAGGAACAGTTTAAAGACAGTGCGATAACTAAGCAGTTTTGTAAATACGGATTACTGAATTACATCAAAGAGATTGATAATGAGCATTTTGTTTTTTCCCATACGTCAGTCTCAGAGTTGTTCGCAGCTATTTATTTGTGGAACGAATTCCACACGAACGATTTCAGTTTTTCCGAGTTAAATATTAGCCTGATAAACGAAATGGTTGTTAAAATTGGAAGAACGACTTTAGTTCTTCCATTACTGGTTGGTTTGTTAAAAGAAAAAGCCGTTGTGTTGTTCGAACAAATGCATCCGTTTGCGCATTTGTATTCTTCTCAGGAACTTCTGCTGTGGCGAATGTTAGCGGAACATAAATCTAATTACGACTTTATAAAAGTTGTTGATTTTTTCCCAGTGAATGTACACAGAGATGTGGACGAAAATTTATCAAAATTTTACGCCTCGTCGAGGCACGCAAAATTGGTTAGTGCGGGAATAGAGAATGGTAGAGTGAAAGGTGTATTCGTAAAATCTGAATTAACGTTCAGTTTGCCCGAAGATACGGTCATTCCTGAATTGTATATTGATAGCAATTTTGATTCTAGTGTTGATCCACTTTTCCCCTTGATTGAGATTATATCAAAGTGTATGTTAAAACTTTCAAAGTTAAAGTTACTCGAAATTTCCGAGTCGCGGGAAGTACTGGAATCCAAAATGGAAGCCATATTACCGAATCTTACTATTTCCCTGACTGAAATTAAAAATCAGTTGTTAAATCCAAACAAGAATGTAGAATCGAAACTTTTACAAATCGTGAAAAATACATTAAGAAATATGAAAAAAACCCTTTCCACTTTTTCTTTTGATAATCAATCCAAAGTTTTGATTTCATTGATCGAAGAGATTTTACCAACTCTTGAATTTCCATCAGATTTTTCAAAATTAAATTGTCGATCCGTAGTTTGGACTTGGGCTGAAAACGTTCATAATAATGAGAACATCCGCGACCAAATATGGTCATTCTATACGTCAATAAAATGCATACAGAGGGGCTTTTATTTTAATGACATTAAATGTGTGAATACGGCGCTAAATAAACAAACAGAAATGAAATCTTTACATTACGAAGTGACCAAGCATAATGCTTATCACTCGGAAATCTTATGCAATTTACTGCAAACTAGTCAATTAGAGGTGCTAAGTCTGACTTTATTAGACAAATCATCATTGCAAATTTTGCACGATATCAGTCCATATCTAACTTCCCTAAAATCGTTAAATTTGACAAATAATGCAAAGAATATTGTTGATGTTGACTTATTCATGGATAAAATATCGTTTCCTTTGCCCAGGAAGGCGGGGTGGCACAGTCTGGTTTTATTCGACATCAAATTGAAACACCATCAGATTGGTGTTAGGGTTTACCATTTATGCGTTCGAAATTCAGAGCCCGAAACTGTCAGCGCAGTTTCGTCAATTGACGTGTGTCTACTGCAATGCACAGCCGATTTGCTATTCAAGTTACACTCTTTAGATTCCAATTGGGCGGGTTTTGAGTCGGTTGTTGAATTGGGCTTGATGTTAGACAAGCATGAAGTTGCGCAGTCTTTTTCATTTTGGACTGTGGTGGGCTCTTTTAAGAACCTTCAATTTTTGGAAATTGCTTTTCCAGCTCCTTCCATGACTGCAGTTGGGGAAATTATTAAATGCATTTTTATGTTGCCAATTACTCATGTTCTATTTTCCTATGTCGAGTGGGATTTGGATTTGTTGAGCAAACTTATTTCTTCTTTGGACCAAAATTTGTCTTTCAGTGTTAATATTAAAACTATTTCTTTATTGACCCATCTAGATGGACAAGAGTCGAGCAAGGTTGGGGTTATAAGAGATCATGTAGAGACTTTATTGCAGCTTTTAAAGCAAGGCCAGTTTGAAAGATTACAAATTATTTGCTCTAAATCAAGGTTTTGGCCTTCATTTATGGAGAAACAAATTATTGACCCCGTTTTATTCAGAGTTGAACATTGTTTATGGGGTAATAATCGGGAAGACCCGGAGACTTATAAAATTTTGCATACTGATTTTCATGCAATGTATAATAACTTTTCTATTACTCCTCTAATCTAAATTTAAGATGGTGATTGCTATGATTGCTATGTTGTAAATGTGCCTTTAACAGCATTGCTACAGTATTAAGATTAACAGAAATTTTATGTTTGCTTGCAATTGCCATGTTTATTTTTGTATTTAAGAGCATAGAACTGTAATGACAACTATATTTGTTTTGGGTGTAAAAAAAAAATATTTACTTTTGGCTAAAAATTTGTGTAGATTATTTTTGTGTGTTCTAACAATTTAACACGAATGTTTCAAATATGTATTTTACTAAATTGTTAAATAACTGTTGTTAAAAATCCCTTTTATCTAAACATTTATTGCGCCTTAGGTCAGCAATCAGGAATTTGCTACAGACAAATGTGAAAAGAAAACAAAACAACGCCTATCTATGTAACTTTTTTAATTGCATGTAATAACAATATTAATAAAACAGATTTCGGATTTGGGCTTTCAAATTCACAAGTTTGATTTATTTCACATTAGTAATTAAGAAAACAATTATTGGTAAGTTTATTGAAGGGCGGGAGTGGTTTATATTTATTAAGAATGTATTACAGGCCGTGTTATAACAATGCTATAATAGGGTTGTTACATAAATAATCCATCGCCATACTCGTTATCGGTTCAAAATTTTCTGTATTCATTATCTCCTCTTTATTTTTGGCTAAAATCATTCCATACATGATTTGAGAAAACTTCTAAACACAAAAACGTCATTACAATGACCTCATCGGTCATCAAACCGAAAATCAAAACACGACTTGAGATTTTGGCTCAACCAAGGAATTACGTGAGAATAGTAAAATCTTCATGTCGACCTGTGGTCAAAATGTCTGCCATTCGCAATACAGTGTTTACAAAAAATGAAAGATGTTACATGAATTCCTTCATTAAGAAAACTCGCGGGATTGCAGCTGAGCAGTGTCCATGCAGAGTTACAAGAAGCAAGAAGCAAGTGAATTGTGACAGATGTGGTGAAGAAGTATCGTACTTGGCTCCTCGGGATAACAGAGCATCAATTTTAAGGTTGAATAATGTGAAAGTGAAAAAAGAGATGCCTGATTGGCTCATTGTGCATCCTGGAGACTGGAACTGGTGTTAATATTGCCCTTTGAATCATGGACACAAAAATTGTAGAGAGTTGCTGAGGGGATATCCAGAGTAAACAAAAAACTGAATACGTATTAAAAAAAACTCAAGTTAAATTATTTAACATTCTAATATTTTGTTAAAATTTTGATAAAGTTTATTATACCATAAGACGTATAAATAAATTTTGAAAAATTTTGCTAAAAACAAGGAAATGTTTTCAGGGACCTGTCAAATATTCTTAATTTTAATTTTATTGCAGTATCGTATTAAAATACTTGGGTTTTATATTTTTGACTAAATTTAAAAAAGTTTATTTGTATTTAGATCAATGGTTTAGGTTTATGTCATTTGTCATAGTTTTATGGAAAATTAGGGTAGGGTAGAGTAGCTAGTAAGAAGTGACAAAGGATATTCTTTTAAAAATGTCAACAAAAAACAGGACGCACCAACTACTGATATAAATAGACGAAACCTT
Organism: Strigamia maritima; assembly: GCA_000239455.1. NCBI lineage: Eukaryota > Metazoa > Arthropoda > Chilopoda > Geophilomorpha > Linotaeniidae > Strigamia > Strigamia maritima. Next base: position 554,377 of record JH432074.1, read on the forward strand.
ATGTGTATCTGCATCGAATCACTACATTATCTTTAAAAGGTATACATGCAATACTCATTTAAATTTATTTCATTTATTTTACGATTTTTATTTTAACGTTTGTATAGGTAAAAATCAAATTTAATTATGCAGTGGATCTTAACAGTTTTGACGATAGTATTTTGTGTCGTACTAGTTACAACAGATGGTAATATCCCGAAATATCATTTATTTTCTAACAAAATAGTGTACATTTTTTTCTCGTAGACGATGAACCACAGGCTTTAGATCAGGATGACTACGCCAACCAAGAGTATGCCAGTGCTGATGAAGACAGTTTGCCTGAAGACGCAAGCTTTTGTAAAGACCACTAATTTGAATGCATACCTATTATTTAATTATTATTTTTTTGTATAGTGACAAAAGCCTGGTGTAGAATACGATGTTTTGGAAAAAAATGTTGTGGAACAGGAAGTTGCCAGTGCCAGAAATTGCCGGATAGGTTCTCCCGACCAGGGCACGTGGGACCTCGCCCTAGATTTATGGTACCTCATCCGGGACGTATGGTACCTCGTCCGGGGCGTATGGGTCCTCATTGGCGGGACTGGAGGGTTGAGGGGCGCCCATGAGTCAAACAATAATGTACCGTAATTTTATTTTATTATTATTTTACATAATTTTGTAAGGTATCTAATCGAAGTGTTTTTAAACCAGAAGTAAAACTATATATCTTAAAATAAATACTAACTATCATTAGAAAAAGATATCAGATATATTCATACTTTGATAATTGCGTAGAAAAAAAGTGAGGTGTCTAATCTTTGAATCTAAAGGTCGATGTGGGATCAGTTAAGTTATTCAAGTGTGAAATGGATCTTCTGTAGATAAGCTTTTAAATTACCCGGGTAGTTTAAAACAGTTTTATGTTTTAATGACGGAAAAACTTGTGTAGGTGAGTAAAGCAATGTCACAGTGTGTGACGTCATGTTTATGCAGAATATTTTAAGGAACGATTATCACGATTGTGGTGGTGTGTTTTTTTCACGCTTGACCGTACTGATTTCATTTATTCAAATGTTTTGCAACTTGATAAAAAATTACCATTTGAAGCCGTTACAGGTAAAGCAAATTCCGTAAATAATAATGAAAAATGGAAAAATAACTTACATAACACATTTAGTTTCAGATGATACGAACATTAACTACAAAATTAGTATCTGTTAAGGATGAAAATGGGATCAGACGAATTGATTTGAACAATCCAGCCAAAAGGTATGGCATTCTCCGTATTTCAACTCCATTTACCGGTAGGTAATTTGTTAATTTTTTTTCTACCGACTGCCTAGAAATGCATTATCCCTGGCAATGTTAAAAGAACTAAAAAAAAGCTTAACTGAAAACATAAATGAAACAAAATGTATTATTTTGAGTGGAAAAGGACCTGCATTTTCTGCAGGGCACGACTTAAGTGAATTGGTAATATTTGATGAGCTAGTGCTAGCTGATTATTAAATAAAATATCTATGCATATTACAGACATCCAACACAGGAAAGGAACATCATGAATTAATATTTTCGACCTGTACAGATGTCATGGCAACGATCAGTAAATTACCGATACCTGTTATTGCTCAAGTGAATGGTAATTTGATTTATAATTTTTTTTTTTTTGTGCAAAATATTGAAATTATTTTATTTATTCACTTAGGACTAGCAGCAGCTGCAGGGTGTCAATTAGCAGCTTCTTGCGATATTGTAATTGCAACCGAGAAGTCCACATTTTCAACACCGGGGTATTGTTAACAAATTCCTTTAATCACTTTACTTAATTCATCGTCCCTTGAAATCGTATGATCAGAGTGAATGTTGGCTTATATTGCTCAACCCCCGGAGTTGCTGTGTCTCGAGCTGCTTCCAGGAAAGTCTCTAGTTATATGCTTATGACCGGTTTACCAATTTCTGCTCAAGGTAAAAAAATTACAAATACCACAATAGTACCAGATGCATGAAATCATTTTTTAGAAGCGTTGCAATGCGGATTAGTCAGCAAAATTTGCCCTGAAGAAAAATTACAGGAAGAAGTACAGTATTGGTATTTTGTTCCATGAAGTAGATAATATTTAATTTCTTATTTTAAGACGGCAAAGATAGCCAATGCAATTTGCTCCAAAAGTAGATCTGTTTCATTACTGGGAAAACGATTTTATTACAGTCAGATTGAACGAGACATTTCGTCAGCTTACAAGTCAGAAATAACATCATACTTAACGTCAAAGTGACACTAAACCAAATATCTTATTTCAATAGAGATGCAGAAACTGTAATGGTAGAAAATTTACGATACAAAGATACACAGAGAGGAATTGAAGCATTTTTGGGGAAACAAAAGCCAGAATGGACTGGAACTGATGACAAAGTACATTAACGTCAAATGAAATAATGAACCAATAAAATTTTCATATCACTGGCATTTAATACATTCGAATTATTTGGCGTGGGAGATGTTTTGTGGAACTTTTACATGAAATTTAGGTCAATATAAAAATGGAATGATACAAAACAATGCCTCGTTTTAAGGCATACATTTATAAAAAGAAATTAATAGCGCCTGTTAAGTATCAATGACTCCTAACTTTTATTTCAAAGATCAAATTCCACGATTTGGTAAACTTTTAACCTTGTATATTCGTACGAGCCAATGTTCAGTTGTGTAAGCTTCTTCTAAAACATCAAGTTCAAAATCTTTATTTCCAATTTCTGCATTACGTACTCTGTCATACCCAGGAGGTTTACCTAGTTTTAGAAAACAAAATATTTGCATTATCAATACACGACATCAATTCATGAGTTTACCAGCTTCAGTATAAACAGCTCCAAACTTATAGTAGCACATTTTATACATAAGGCAATTAAGTAAGGTTGGTGAACCCTCCCGATCTACTCTAAATTCACCGGATGAAGTGTAATAATCAGCTTCTTTGATGTGCTGACCCTTTTCCGTGCTCCCACCAATCCTAACCATCCATAAAAATTTATTTATATCTGCAGCACAAGAGAGAAAAAACGATGAAGCATTGTATTAGCGAAAGCAGATATTAGTTGTTACCGTCTGATGAGTATCCAGTTAATCCTCCAAATATTACCAATACGTAATTTACATCTAATTCACGCATAATTTCATACGCTTTTTCTTCGGACGATGCCATTGCTTGACCTACTCGAGATATATGAGTGTTATTCCATGTGTTGTTGTCAACTAATATCGTTCGGTTAGCCATGGCCGTTATTTGATAACCATAATCCCACCAACTCATCACTTTGGCATCCTAGAAGAAAAAAATTAGAATTAGAATTGATCCATTAAATGTTGATTATAACTTGCCTCGGGTGTGTTGTGACGTAACCAGTAGTAAGCTTCTCTGAAATCATCAAATATAATTCGGCTTCCATCGTGCGCGCGAGCAGATAGTACAATCGAAGGGCTCGAGTACGCTTCAGAAGTGACCCAAGTACAGTGGAAGGTGTATGTTATTAAGAATCCTGTCATAATACTAACAAATGCCCACGCAATCTGAAATGTTACAGTAAATATGATCAGTTATAAAATATATTAAATAAATGAAATAGGTATTACTGTGAAGTAATTTTGCGAGTTTTAAATTAGAATGTGATTTGGTTATTTTTATCAAATTCCTGAGTGCAACTCGCATAAAATATATAATTTAGTTAAAACTTAAAATACTAACCTCGTTCTTTAAAAAGTAGTTATTTTCATATTTTTTCATTTTTTTATCCACTCGAGAAATATCCAAATGTTGCATGTAAGTCGATAGCATTGAGGAAACGCCAATTCCAGATAAGATGCACATTACGGGTGCTAGGACTAACATCAAACGCACCATAACACCCTATTGTTTAAAGATATAATAATTAAAATTGATAACCAATATTTACATACAAGATGGTAAACGTACGGCAAAGTAAATACTTGTAACTCCATACATAATAATAAAAATATTCGCATCCGTCAGTTTATTAAAACAGAAATAAAGTCCGGCTGGAAAAGAAAAAAATAGAATAAATTAATTCGTAAACCTTTTAAATTTTAATTTAAAAAATGTACCCGGAAACATAAACACAAGCATTTGTAAATCAAAGTAAAATGAGCTCCATGATGTTGGCTGATGTTCAGAAACCGATGCAATAATGGGAATATTGTTTTTGGCGTACGACGGATCGAGGAGAGAGTAAAATCGACCTGTCCAAGGTGCAATTTCTGTGCAATTTTGTTAAGAAATTTTGCAATAAATTAATTCGGTATTCAAAATCATAAAGGATACTGCCAGTAACAGTAAGCACAGCCCCTACCAGGGCACCAATAAAAGCAGTAATCAAAATTAAAGTTTTGAAAAGAACATCGAAATGCTCCCGGGTCATGCGAGATCGTAAATAATCAACAAAGGCGTGTAATTGGCACAATCCAAAAACTCCCAATGCCTAAAACAAAAGTGATCTTACAGAATCAGCCATACAATGAAACAATAATTAAAACTTACAGCCATGTGTTCACTCGATTGCACCGACTGAAAACCAACGAAAGAAATCTGCATCGACAGAATGGTGCCTAAGCAGTACATCTTTAAAAAAGTAATACCGTATAAATGAGATAGCTAACATTGGTGTCAAATATGTTACCGTCGAATAAGCAACATAGATTCTGTGAGAGAATCTACCAGTAAACATGAGAGCCAAAACATGAAGCGGTATCAAATTAATTAAAAACACGTATCCACCCCAGGAAGATACCATGTAGAAGTAAGCGAGAGCGCACAAGCTTGCCCAGTACAGAGACCCGCTTTTGACGGCTTTAATCCAAGTGTAATAAGTCAGCAGCATGCAGAAGATTGCAATGCCTTCATTGTCGTAAGAACCAGCTACGGATCGAGATATGTAACCGGGTACGATCGATATCATGGCAGCTGCGACCAATCCTGATCCAGCATCCTATTCAAATTTGTTATTTAAATGATTTTTGGAAATTTATTGCCACAATTTTACAGCCTACTTTGAGTTCTTTGGTGAGCAAATACGTCACTATGGTTGTTAGACTGGAAAACAGGGGAGCAAGAAACACGCAAACGTTCCTTATGTCAATCGTGATGTTAATCATTTGAAGCGAGTGGTAAATTACAGCTGAGGTAACCATCAGACCTAAATTATTATATAAAGAGAATTAAAAACTGTGAGTACAAGTTTAAAGTTATGTTTTTTCAACCTGGATAAATTGTGCCACCGATAATTCTACCCAGGGGGTACCAAGCGCGGTCGTCAAACCAATTGTGAAAATTGTAAAATCCTTCTTCAGTAAGATATCGAGTTGTACGATAATTAAAATACGGATCGAACTCATGGATTACACTCTCAAATCGTAAAACAGAAAACAACCGACATGAAAATGCTGCAACAAACAAAAGAAATTATCACAATGCGGTTTTTTGATTTTATGATTTTTGTGTGTTTAAAGTTACACAATATAGCAGCCAAAGAAAGAATCAGCATTTTGATTAATGTGTCCTGCTTGTCGGGCGACATTTTCAGAAAACCTCTGCTTTTGCTTGTAAATGTTGTCATGATTGTCTTTTAATCTGCAAAGTGATAAAAAAATAATCTTACAAAATTTGTTAATTAGAAATAAAAATTTATACTTTTACTACCTTTACCTTAACCCAAATAGTTATGTTAGTCACACAAATTAACGATCGCATAGATACTTGATTTTTAAGCAAAACATGTGGTTAACCCGTTTATAACTTATGCCGCGTGGCATTGAAAGTACGCACACCATGTCAAATAATATTATCCCTTGGTTTTAAACACCAAAAGCACAATAAAAATAATTTTGCATTAGTTACCGATTTCAATTTGGAAATATTATCTTCAAGAGAGAAACTACACTACATAAAATTTGCTTTTTTCATCCAAACTACCGGCATCAGATTCAGACATTGGCAAGTTCAATTCCACTATCAGATCCACCAGATCATGTTCTGTGTCTGAGTTTGCGCCCCCAGTGGAGAATTTATTAAATTACATTTTAGAACGCTTCAGAAATGAGAATTTGTAACTGAATTTTTTATTGTTTATTTAAATATATTTTCTATAAAATGAGAATTTTATTGATAAAAAAAACACACAACACAAAATTAATTTTGTCTTGGGCCAAATGCGATACCAAATGAGTATGATTACTTCGATGATTTTAATCATATAAAATCATAAAAAATGATGCAGCCATTTGCTTTTTTATAGTTCAATATTTGTTCACTAGGTAACTTGGCGGCGCAGTTTGCAGATAAAGCGCCTGCCGTAAGCATTGTTCGTCCGGCAAGACCTCGCAAGGTAAACATTTAATTGCTGTTGTTGTTGTATAGAATAAGGTAATTCGAACCGAAGCAAATAACAGACATTAAAGCAGAAATCGCACAATTAAGGATTACTATTTAGTTTAAATTACACAGAACACTTGATATGTTATAATAGCACTTGATTTACGCATTTCAGATTGATTATCATCAGCAATTAGCATCGGCAATGGGAGATAGCGACGACGACTACGACAGGAGACGAAGAGACAAATTCAGAAAAGAACGTAGTGATTACCAAGATAGACGAGGTGATGATAGAGGAAGACGGGGTGGAGATGAATGGATTGACAGGTAGTTTTAAAAATCAATTTCCAAAACATTTTTTTGTTTGATTTTGATTAAATAAAATTATTTTTTCTAGTCGACGGGATAGAAATCGAAGAGAATATCGGGATTACGATCCACGGAAACGTGACCGATACAGTCCACCTAGACACGAAGTTAGCCCTCCGATGAAACGAATGAGACGAGACTGGTAAATAAACATTTGCAGGATGTTTTGACTTTTAATAATTTTGTATTTGTTTAGGGACGATCGTAACAATTATCCTACCTACGATATGGGATATGGTGGAGGAGGTGGAGGTGGAAATACTGGAGGAGGCGCTATGATGGCTACACACCAAAATTGGGGTCCGCCAATAGATGTTGCACCAGTTCAGCACGGATATGGCGGAGGGCCAGGAAATATTCCTCGGTTAAATTTTGTTATTTTTATTTAAAATTTTTTAATTTTTTGAGAGGAAAATTGGAAAATGTGATTGATTGACTTATTAATGAGATATGTTAAATATTATCTTTACAGTGAACAAGATCATGGACCGACGCAACCACCCATAATGACTTTTAAACAGTTTTTAGCTTCACAAGATGACACTATAAGTGATGAGGAAGCAGTGAAAAAATATAACGAATATAAATTGGAATTTCGCCGTCAGCAGCTGAATGAATTTTTTCTCAGTCATAAGGAAGAAGAATGGTACGGAATTTTTTTAATGAATGATTTATTTCATTTAAAAATTGTTAGATATTATTGAATCCTTTAAAGTTTTTGCTGTTTAATAAAACACTGCCAAATAATTCATACAATTCAATTACTGGCTGTGTTTTATTGAATTCTTGTTGATAATATTTGTTTTATTTTTATTATTGTTTTGTTTTTACCCCTTACAAACCAACAGTTTCAGGGTTTTATGCAGTGTGGTGTTTATTCAGCCACATACTGAATTATCGTCCAAACCTTCAATCCTTCATGTTAGTCAGGGTTCACTGCGCACAATGCAGTGTAGCTTTTTTAGTTGTAAGGTCTAGTTTAGAAAAGATGTGAGGATTTATTTTCTGCGCAATCTTTTTGGATCTGGAAGAAGGAGGTGAGACATTGATTTCCTGAAACTGTGACATCTACAAACTGGTAATGGTTGAAACTTGACTTGATTATTTTTTTAAATATTATTTGTTTATTTTCGTAGATTTTATAATTTGGAATTTTAAATAAGTCAGGCATATTTGGGTGCTAAAACTAAATTTAAAAAAAAATGTAGTAGTAGTAGTAATAATAATAATAATAATAATAATAATAATAATAATAATAATAATAATAATAATAATATTTTTTAGTAAATAATTTTTATATATATATTATTATTATTTGAAGTTTAGGATTTATTTTTTAATCAATTGTTAAACATTACTATGTTATTAATAGGTTTAAATCAAAGTATCACCCAGAAGAATGTGGCAAAAGGCTTACAGATCAAATGAGTGGTTTGAAAAAACGTTTGCAAGTGTTTATGGAATTGATGGACAAAAATATGATGGATGTATCAATTGATGCTGATAAATCTGATGAGATTGTCAAAATTTTGGATGCATGTAAGAATTACGGTTTAAATCTGTGTACTTTTTATATATTAATTGATTTTATATTTTTTTTGTAGTTGTTATTAAATTGGAAGGTGGGAATGATTTGGATTTAACAATTCTTGATCAAAGTCCAGAAGAAATTGAAAAGCTTGAAAAAAAACATCAAGAACATCAACTTTTGGAAGCAGCTTTTGCTGCAGCAAAGAAGTAAGTAAAATGAATGAATTTTTATATCCATTATAGTTTATTGTTAATTTTACTAGAGAGGAATCATCCAAAAAGAAGGAAAAATCGAAGGATCCATCTAAAAGAAGTAAAAAGAAGAAGAGACATAAGTACGACGAAAATGAAGAAAGTGCTAGTGATTCAGAAAGTGAATCTGACGCCGTTCCTGGTCCTGGTACATTGACTTGAGTAATTACCTTAATTTTGAATGGCAGCTAACTCTGAAATTTTACAGAAAACACTTCAAGAGATGCATTCAAAGAAGATAATAACAGTCAAGATGCGACAAAGCAGAAATCAGACGACAATGCTAAAGAAGAAGGTGAAACGAGTGATACTCAGCTGAAGAAACCATCAAGTCCAGTGGATGAAAGCTCGAAAGAAGTGGCTATAGAGGCACCGAAGTCAAACGAAGCGCCAGTTGAACCAGAAGACAACAATAATCTTGAACCCAGACCACTACATCGATCTTGTTCTATATTTTTACGGAATCTTGCTCCAACTATAACAAAACAAGAAGTCGAAGCGGTAAGAATCAGATGTTTTTGTTGTCTGCAACTTATAAATGTTTTTATGAATTGAAATAGATGTGTAGAAGATATTCAGGTTTTCTACGAGTTGCTATTGCTGATCCACAACCAGAACGGCGCTTTTTTAGACGCGGTTGGGTTACATTTGAACGTGGAGTTAATATCAAAGAAATCTGTTGGAATCTCAACAATATTCGAGTAACTTGAAAAATTCGCCTTGGCTATTTTCACAGACTTACGTGAAACTAGACGCTAGCGTCTGTTTCACGTATATACATAAAAATAGTGGGCCAAGGAGAAATTGCGCTGAAAAACGCAACAAAGTTGCCATGGTTCGAGAATTGGATTTAAATATTAAGGACTTTGCGAAAATCGATTTTAACAAGTTATTTCTGAAATCGAGTTTGGTAAAGTTTTTTTCTTCACGGGTATAACATTTTTATACACGTGAATGTAGCTAACCTTTTACGTGAACATGTCCTCGGCCAAGAAGTTTCAAGTCCTAAAATTTAATTACAATTTTACTGTTTTAGCTTCGAGATTGTGAACTCGGTGCGATTGTTAATCGCGATTTGACACGTCGTATTCGCTCTATTAGTGGAATAGCGTCACATAAACAAGTTGTTCGTGCGGATATTAAACTTGCTGCCAAAATTATTCAGAATTTTGATAGTCGACACGAATTGTGGACAGAAGAAAAGGACGGGCAAGAAAATACTATTGCGGTACGAATTTATTTTTTATTTTACAACGTTTTATTTATTAATGTATTAAATTGTAGAGTTTTGGACTTATTTCGAAAAATCCGCTTTTAAAAAACATTACTGACTATTTGATTGAAGAAGCAAATGCTGAAGAGGAGGAGCTTCTTGGTATGAGTGGTCAAGACGAAAAGTCCAAAGATGATCAAGGCGATACAACTGTAGAACGAGACGATGCTCTAATTAAAGTAAACATTTTCAATTGAAACTAACTAAAACGTACTTAAACAATGAAAATTTTATTTAGGTTGTCGATCGTCTTTTGCTATATTTACGTATAGTTCATTCTATCGATTATTACAATCACAGCGACTATCCAAATGAAGATGAAATGCCCAACCGTTGTGGTATAATGCATGCTCGTGGACCACCGCCCAACAGCAAAGTGACTCAACAAGAATGTAATTCAGTTAAAATTGCCGATATAGTTATGTTTTAATTTTAATTTTTTTGTAGTGAATGAATACATAACAACATTCGAACAGAAAATTAATCCATTTTTACAGCCCTTGACAAAATTAAATGATGACGAAGCACTTAAATTAGGGAAGAAAGACCCTGAAGCGTATCCTTTTGATGTAAAAAAATTAACGAAGTTAATTATAGTGAATCTTTAATAGCGGTTTAGTGAAGTTGAAAAATTCATACAAGCCAACACTCAAGAATTGGCCAAAGATAAATGGTTGTGTCCACTAAGTGGAAAAAAATTTAAGGGCCCCGAATTTGTGCGGAAACACATTTTTAATAAACATGCGGAAAAGATTGAAGAAGTGAAAAAAGAGGCAACGTTTCAAATTACAAATAACGATGATTTAAGATATTAATTTGAATTCTAACTTATTAGGTTGAGTTTTTCAACAACTATCTTTTGGATCCTAAGCGACCGCAGTTACCAGAACATCCAGGCAATAAAATACAAGGAAATATGGGTTTTGCTGGAAACCGAGGCGATGCATATCCGGTTCAACCGCCAAATTTCATGCCAACACCGCAGTACAGTTATACAGGATACGGCCAACAAGGATCGCGCGGACACATGGCTCAAAGTCACATGGGTAGTGCTGGAAATCAAAGTATTTAAGCATCTATTATTCATTTAAATATTACTGGCAGTTATTTTATTTTATCTGTACCATGATATATCCCATATTTATGTATATTTCTAGGTGGAATGTATTCGGCAGGCGGTAATTACCGTAGTAATTACAACGAGTCCTTTCACCGTTCGAGTGGATATTACCAGAAACGCGGCCGGTAAGTCGATTATTGTATTTGCACCAATTCAGTTAGTTAAGGAGGGAAATTAATGAATGTGTGAAATAACTTTTATTTTATCTTTCTTGAATTTAGATGTGCATCTTAAAAGCATACCGAGTTAACTTTACACTTTAATTTTTTCTCATGTTTAGCCGTCAAGATCCCCGAGAAATTATAGGTTACAGCGATCTGGACGCACCTGACGATGCCGATCAGTTTTAGAATGCTTGGTAATAATTTCTTTCAAGAGGAAGGGAACGCAAGATTATAATTTAAAAATAATAATTTTAAGTGTAATTGTTTTGGTTGAGGGATAGCGACGAGTGTTTTGTTATGAAACTATTTATTAGTTTTGATACGATTTTACAAAGATTTTTTGTTTGTAGGGGAGGCCGCAATGACCGTCGTCAGCTGGTGGATTATTGCGATTTGGATGCGCCTGATGTTAATGGTTTTTAAACTTTTTTTGTGTTGTTTACCAAATTTGTAAATTCATTTCAATTTCAATTTTCATCTTGTAATTGCAATACAACATTTACTTAAAATAGTTATCGATATTCATGTAAACAAAGCAAGTATTCAGTATATTCGTATTATTGACACTGTATAATTATTATTATTAAAAAAAATATATTCGAGACTTTTTTTTGCTCTTTTGATAACATTTTTTTTTTTTGTAGTTTTTAACTCTCAATCCACTTGACTACCATCTTCGCTACTTCTGCACTCGATTGCAAAACGAATGCGTGATCTATATTCTTATCGCATAATTTAATATCTGCTAGAGGAAAAAGTTCTTTAACTTTTTCGTAATATGAAACCGGACACCAACGGTCAGTCGAACCATAATAAAAAATCAACTTCGATAAATTACTTTTGATTAATTCAACGTTCAGCTCATTTACCGATTCCATTTCGGTTTTTGCCATATACATCCATTTGTTTGTACAGTGCACATCTAGCACGTTTAAACTTGCTGCGAATGTGCAAGCGGGTATGGACCACCTGTTACCTTGCGTTACATTACTAACGTGTCGAAAATAAAATTCCAATAAATTGTATTGCATTGGAGTTGAAAGATAGGATAGAAAATACACTAAAATTAAAATAATTGGGCGAAAATAAGTGAGTGTTGGCCAAGCCCATCTACCGTTGGGTGATTCAGCTAAACGTTCAATAGTTGGAAATAACAATATTGCTTTGAGAACTCGCTGTTTAGGAAGCAAATTCATTAGGTGCAAACTGATGTAACTGCCAATGGAATGTCCAATAAGAATAAGTGAAATATTGTCGGGTAAATAATCTTCAATGAATAATAACTTGTGTTTAAGTTGACCACTAACGGAATACAGATGTTCATTTTCTACAGATAAAAATATAATACGGTACGGTAACACTTTTAGATGACTTCGCTAGAAAGTTCTCACCACTCAGTTTTGGAATCCTGTAATTGTCGGGTACCCTGACATGGCCCGCGTGTGAAATGCCAATTACGGAGTGTTTACGATCTAATCTCTCAAAAATTGTTTCCATGAATAATTGGTAATATTCAATCATGCCTGGGTTTCCTGAGAAATACATTTTTCGTGCATTTTCAAATGTTACGTTGATTCTTATTTCTTACAAACCTGGGATAACTAATATGACAATTTTCTTTTCTTTTACATCTTGCAAGGTGTCCAGCCAACCTCCGTACGTAATAATGTGTGTCGGCACTTCATTGATGGTTATGTAGCCGTCATGTCGATGATTTTTCTTCAAATCCATTTCAATATTTAGAGATCATAGGCCGACAAATGGCTGAAAACGTCACCCTGCAAATTGTCGACACCCCGAGTGAGCCGAGTGAGTGATGAAATTTCTTTGCCTCTTCTAAGTTTTCTCCGTCGTTTGTTTAATTTGGAATTGTAAGGTCCAAATGCCACGCATGAGCGTGAGCGCGGTTTGTCATCAATAGGGAAAGCGAGAGGGGAAAGGGAAGTATCTGATTCTGTTTCGTGCAATTTGTGAAAGATGGCTAATAAACTTTTTTTTTTTTAGGAGTTTCCACTCTACATCTTTATTTGAGTTTCACATATTGTATTGAATCGATTATTGCGTGAACATCAACAAACACTTTCTTTTAAAAAATTTACAGCAAGTGGCATATTTGCGCAGCCGCCCCAACTCACCACCAGAGGGCTTTGTGTGGTGGTGTGGTGGTGGTGGTGGCACAGATCATAATCTGTGGTAGTGGTGCAGCGCAGCGATTCTTTGGATTGGACGTAAAAACCAAACGTTTTTTTATTTGATTTTTTTTTAAACTAAACAAAAAAAAGGAAAACCCGACCGCCACACTGCACAAAATGAGAGGCATCACTTTACATGAACACGCTTTTCTGGAAAATGGACTAGTTTCCATGACGACCTTTTCCAGAAAAGCGTGTTCATGAATTGAATTTTGTTGCTTGTGCGAAAATTACGGAAAATTATTATAACTTTTTAATTAGATTTATTATACGTCCCGGTTTTACGTCTTGGTCCCAGCGTCCCGGCTGGTTTGGCATTTTGTCCCGAATTGCGGTACTTTGCGCGGTGCGCACCAACCCCCATAAAACAATAAATTATTAAAACAATTGGTAGTAGTTAAATTTGTTTCTTTGTAATCAATATTTAATCATCCCACAGACAGCCTAGCTGCAGGACCCACCAAGTAAGCTGGCCATCCAAGGTGTTCAGATCAAAAAAACATCACCAAGTAAGCAGCAAGACAAAACGAGTCCTTGGCCCTTGCCTTCTTTTCGTTTTGTTGTTTTGTTTTTTGGTGGTGTAGGGTATGTAGCTGTTTGTTGTTGTTTTGTGCTGGCATGTGGATGTGTGGGTCAGAAGGGCGTGCGTATGTGTGTATGTTTCTGTTTCGTTAGTTGCCAGCTGTTTGTTAGCTTTGTGTTGGTGTTTATTAGTGTTTTTTCTTCTTTCTGGAAAACCAGGGGGAATGTGCGACTCGGGGCTTTGGAGTGTATGTTGGGGTTTTTGTCCGTTTGCAGTTATATTTGTTTTTTGTGGGTTTTTTTTTGTTATTGTTTGTGTGGGTCTGGTTTTTTGTGCTGTGGGTGTTTGTTGCTAGAGTGGTGCATCTACTTGGGGTGAGTAGACGAATGGAGCTGTGCATTTGTGTTTCTTTTCATGTCTGTTGGTTTTGTTTTGAGTTTTTCTGATGCCGTTGTCTTTTAGAGGTTTTGTTTGTTGGGCGTTTGTGTTCGGAGTTGGGAGGGTGTGTGCAAGTGCGCCGGGTGGTGGGCTGGTTGCTGTGTCGATGGTTTGTGTTGGTGATGTTGTTATAATTTTTGTGTTTTTACAATGAATGGATCGTTTGTACAAAACTTAAAATATTTATTTCTTGCCCAAGTAGTGGCCGGCAAAAAAAAACAACTTAAAAAGACCTTAGTTCATAACGACCCAATGAATCCTCTACGCCTCACGGTTGCCAAGATCACTCAACCCAATCGCTAACCCTAACGCCACTGGAAAAGATAATCAAGCCAAGTGTCTTACTTGGCGAGTGCTATTGCCCTCTATAATATTTTGTCAATCAATATTTTGTCTAAATAAAATTAAATTAAATTTCTTCAATTATACAGACACATCATTTTTCCAAATTATTCAGTGCTAATAGTCTTCCTTCGCCACGCTTTATAGGTACTTGGCTCGTGAAATTAGCTCAGGAAATGAAGAAATTGAAAGATGAATTGGCAATAAAAAAACCTTGTAAATAATAATTAGGGTAATGAATAAACGTATAAATTAGTTATTATTGTCTATTAAGTATTCATTTTCCGATAGCAACCAAAACAGAGCGCATAACCCCTACATGGAGCTTCCAACTCGTAAGCAGAGATCGAGTTTTGCTGAATTTTTATCAGAAGTAACAAGTGGAAACAACGGTGCACGACAGAGTCAATCCAGTGCAACAGCCCCCAAATCAGGTATGGTGACATTGTTACATTACATTTTCTTTTATTGTTTGTTTGTTCAATTTCAGGAAGGTCAGTTTCTAGCAGTAGTGAATGCAATCAGTATGCGACTCCGACAATCAGAAGGTGGACGCGGCGCACAAATGAGAGACGCGTGAGCATTATAAGGTCGTAGCTCTCAAGGTATTCAATTTTTTTTAAATTTTTATTTTCCTATTATATTTTTTACTTTTCAGAATTAATCAACTCTAGTTCGCCTTCTTTTAGCTCCGAACCGCGATTAATTCGGCAATCGACAGTGAACATCCGACTGTCTATTGGCAACAAGACCACAGTTGTATCATATTACCTCAGAATCCATCAGCAGATGATGGCGACCCTTCGCGCAAACATACAACGTCAAATGGGCTCAAAGTCGAAAAACATTCCGTTTCCGATTATTATTATTATTATTTAATTATTACTAATTATTATTTTAGTTGCGCATTTTGCAATTGTCTCTGATGAGATTTTTGCATTGTGGATTCTTGCACACGTACGCACTCTAATTGTGCTTTAAGGTGAAACAAATAAAAGTGAGATTTTCATTTGCCAAAAACTTTCATACGGTAATCTAATAAATATAAATTTAGTATTTATATTAGTTACAGGCGATGTCAACAGATAGCAGAACGAGTTGATTTAGAGTTGCTTAGCAACGCTCAAATAATTTTTTAATTTTTTTTACAAATGTGTCTGATAGATGGCAGTTCATTTATTCTAGACGTTTCCACGATAGTTATTCAAATGAGTGCGCAAGTCTTTCACCTAATTTCCGCTTACTTGTTAGTTCATTCTTCAGTCAGGAGCATGGTGGCAAGTCGGAGCGCGTCGGAAATTGAGGTTCTTGATGTAACTGTAAGTATTATTTGCTTCCATTTATAATTGTTAGTTTCTAAAAAGCACCTAATTTTTATCATTTTCGAGAGTTCTGGAGTATTTAATTAGCTTGTGCGTTGAATTAGAATTAGACAGTCTTGGCAATTGTCACTTCGAATTTATTTGGTTTATTTATAGTAGTTTTATTTAGGGCTATACTCTATTTATCATTTCGTGCGTGAAACTCCCATTGGTTAATAACCTATATTGTATCGAAAGTATATATTGTGGCATCTTATTTTAATCCTCTAGTTGAGCTGAGTCGAAATCATTGTTTTGTAGTACAAAAATGTGCATGCCATTGTTAACAAATGAAAATGCTTGTAAAATATTTTTAAAAAATTATTTACATTTGGGTTTTTCTATTGTTGCGCACATTTTTTGGCTATGAAACAATGATTTTTTGACTCGGATCAACTAGAGGATTTAAATAAGATGCCACAATATATACTTTCAGTACAATATAGGTCATTAACCAATGGGAGTTTCGCGCACGAAATAATAGAGTATAGTTTTCTCGCTGTTTCTACTAATTAGGGCTTGTTCAGTACTATATACTTTAGTTTTTAATTTCGATTTCTTTAGTTTTTAATTCGGGAAGTAAGTTTTAATTTCGGGATTAGTTTGTTTTCTTAGATTAATAAATTATATTTTTATTTTTTTGTTTATACGACTAGGGAACTTCACGACTCGGAAGTGGATATCGCCGGGCGAAATGGACCGAGTCTTCGTCGCGGGATGTGAACCAGGTCGCGGACATAAGCCCACTATTATTTGATATTTACTCCAAAAAAAATTTTGTAATTTTTTATGAATAAAAAATATACACAAAATAAAAATATAATTTCTTTTTATTTAAAACATTTATAAATAAAAAAATACGCAACATTGTTTTATTTTAAAGGGGGAGGGTGTACAACCTTTCGCAAAAATTTTTTCTAAGTCATTCCTCATTCTCCTGACTTGGCTTGTTTTGAAAAAAAATTTGGCAGCATAACGCCCTTATAGTGAAATTTTAGAACTCTGAAAAAAAGGATCATGTATTAATAAAAACAAATTAAAAAAATTTTAAAAAAACCGTTCCTGTGTCGCCGAGGATCAAGGACGTCCTGGTGCAGGTCCATGTCCGCGGTCAAGTCCTAGTTCACATCCCGCAACGAAGACCCCGTCTATTTCGCTTGGTGGTGTCGCGAAGTCCCTAGTCGAATAAACAAAAAAGTAATTTAAAATTAATTAATTAATTAATTAATTAAAATATACGATACGGTTAGTGTAAAGCGAGCAGAGAGTGAGCAAAGAATAGAAAAATTTAAATAGTCCCGAATTTGAAAAATTATCGAAGGACCGAAATTAAATCCCCAAATTAAAACTTAAATAACGAAATTAAAACTTAAATTACGAAATTAAAACTTAAATTACGAAATTAAAACTTAAATTACGAAATTAAAACTTAAATTACGAAATTAAAACTTAAATTACGAAATTAAAACTTAAATTACGAAATTAAAACTTAAATTACGAAATTAAAACTTAAATAACGAAATTAAAACTTAAATCCCGAAATTAAAACTTAAATCCCAAAATTAAAACTTAAATCCCAAAATTAAAACTTAAATAAACTAAAGATAAATATCGAAATTATAAACTAAAGATAAATATCGAAATTAAAAACTAAAGATAAATATCGAAATTAAAAACTAAAGATAAATATCGAAATTAAAAACTAAAGATAAATATCGAAATTAAAAACTAAAGATAAATATCGAAATTAAAAACTAAAGACATATACCGAAATTAAAAACTAAAGACATATACCGAAATTAAAAACTAAAGACATATACCGAAATTAAAAACTAAAGACATATACCGAAATTAAAAACTAAAGACATATACCGAAATTAAAAACTAAAGACATATACCGAAATTAAAAACTAAAGTAGTACTGAACAACCCCTAAAATAATTCAAATGTCGTAAATAATAGACTAATGAATTGATTAACATGTCGTTAAGTGAAGTAAATAAATCCTAAATTAATAAATTAGAAACATCGAGAAAACTAGCATAAATAAAAGTACTTTAAAATAAATTTCCAAGCATAACGAATAAACCGAATGCCAATCACAAGCAGCCAAGTTAAAAAATATTAAAAGATAACGATAACCTACTACTACATGCAAATTAACACGGGCTATGCGAAATAGAATATTATATTGACTCACATACGTGAATGAGTCAACTGACTGTGCTGCCACCGCCAGCGAAAGCAAATTTCTAAGTTTTTGCTTCATTTCGGACTTCGTATCGGCACCGGCCAAGAAGATAGTCTTGCACCGGCTCCAGCTCATCGCTCGCTGCATCGACTGGCTGAAAATGGAAGTTTCTTCATTAGGTATAACAGTTCTATTTAACAAGTTATTAGTTATTTTCGTTATAATATGATAACAAATGGTTTTTTTGTTTTTTTTTGTTTAGAGATTCCACTTCGTGACCAAAAAATTTGCGCTTCACCCGGAAGGTTTAATATTTCAAAACATTTTAAAGAAAAAAAAGTGTATTTGTTAATTAATAAATGAATAAAAAAATTATTCAATACAATCTAATTTTATTATTAAAACAACAAATTTTTATTGTAATATATATGTAAATAAAAATAAAAAAATTGAAAACACAGCAATTAAAAAAAAAACAAAAAAAACAACCAAAAGAACAACCCCTCGAAAGACAAGCTGAAAAGGTCAGCTTCACGGTATAACGAATCCCAAAATACTCGGTTAAGATTCACCAGCCTTCATATAAAAGTAACGGTGGGGCCCAGATGTGTGCGGGTCTGGGCCCTGAATAAATTATACCTCAATAATGTGTCCTTTTCAGAGTTCTTCCATGTTGTTTTCAGTTGCATGTGTTCGGTGACCTGAAATAAAAAATAAAATGTTTAAGTGAAGTAAACGTTGAAATAATTTGAATACAATCAAGAAAACGTCAAATAATTTAATAAAATAAATTAATTTGAAGAAAATCAACGGCCAAATAATTTGAATAAATTGAAAACTGCTAATAAAGTGAAAACGGTCAATTAATACAAATACCTAAATGAAAACGGGCAATAATACTAATACATAAGATAAATGAAAACGGGTTATAATTTAAATAAAATAAAAACGGGAAAATAATTTTAAAAAATAAAAACGTAGAAAATAATTTAAATAAAATGAAAACGTGGAAATAATTCAAATAAAATGAAAGCAAACGGCCAAAGAATTTAAGAAAATAATATATGTAAATGAATAATTATTGTAAAAAACGAAATATTTCAATACGGTAAATGAATAAACGGCGAAATAAAAAAGCGGCATCATAATTGAAGAAATATATAAAGAAACCAAAAAGCTCAAGGTTTGAAACTTACGATGAACCGAGCCGAATTTGATAAAAAATAGTACGGAAATAATCAAAATAAATATAAACAAAACTTACGGAAAATCAATAGCTACTGCCACTGCTTTATCTGTCGGTGCAAAGAAATTCAAAACTTGCTATAAAACTAAATCCTGCATAAAAATAAGCCTACTTTTGAAGAAAGCTTAGCAGTTTAATCTGGAGCAATATTTCCGCCGTCGATATATCTGCCACCTGGTGTCAATATCAACAACTACAAATATAAAAAAAAATCATACAATTCTTTCATTAATTTTACAAGTTCTCACTAGATGGTGACTAAATGTCGCTTTCGGTTAACTCCAGACAAATTTTTCAATTCCATCGTCAAAATACAAACAAAAGCCCCGTACTACTTTCCCACACTAACAGATGGCGCAACGCACAAAACCCCAAACTAATTTGAAGTGTGGAAAATTTACTGACTATGCTGACTGTGATCTCAGGTTCGAATCCTGGTAGAAAATTAAAGAAATTTTTTTCCCCAAAAACAGGTCGTGGATTCGATAGAAACACCTCAATAAATACGTATTAATAATAGTTTAGTTTTTGTGATATTACAACCAACTGTTTATTTTCGTTCATTCACTTTCATAGAAATGTGGTACAAACTGATTTGATAATAAGTCTCTAATTTGAATTTCAATCTTGGTTTTATTAAATCCACAACAGCTTCATTCAAGAAACGAAATTTGCCAAAGCACAAATTTCTACAAGCGTTATATCTGAAGAGTTTTTTTTTTAAACCGCTTTGTAACTGTTCTTCATCTTTTCTAATAAATATAAATTATTTCCAGTGTTCACATTTCACGCTTCCAGATCGTGAACGAAGAGCGTTTCTGAAGGGCCCAAGCCAATGAACGCAAACGTAGGAGGGTCAGGATTGTCCGTTGACGGTTCGCACGGCAATACTCGACGAGGAAAATTTGTTACAACTTGGAATTGGTTGGGCGAGTCGGGATGGCAGAACACGTAATAATATAAAACCTAATAAACACAAAATTAATCGACAGCCTCACAAATGTTAAAACACATTTAAAAAAATACCTTTAAAGAACATGTCTTTAAAAACCGTCGTTCCAATCGAGTTCCATTTGGCAGTTTAATCACAATTCGAATACAATCTGGGTGATTTAATGGGGGTTCTTGTGGAATCAAATATGCTAACTCAACTTTTAAACGACTAATTTCCTAATAAAATCAACATGTATTGCATTAACACATTTTAACACTATTTAAAAATAATACTTCTCGTTTCCGTTCAGCAGCCATCTGTTGATCTCGCACATCTTGTTCTATTTTCTCCTTCTTTTCCTGCTCCTCACGTTTTCTTTTCTCCTTTTCTTGATCTGCTTTTAGCGATTCTAAATAAGCTTCATCTTGCTGTTGGCGAATTGTTTGATTCAAATTACGTTCGTGTCTGAAGTGAACGAATAAACATGAAGTAATTAACCAAAACTAAGTGATAAAAGGAAATTACCTATCGGCTCTAGCTGCAATTAGTGAACCTTCGTTTTCAGATAAAACTTGTCTTAGCCTAGTTAGTAATTCAACCGGTTTCATGATGCCTTCAATTCGAGCTACGACAGTCATCCGATTTTCTCTTAAAACTATTACAGCTAGAAATGGATAACTATTTTCCCGGAGTGCTTGGGATACGCGATATCCTTCCGGACTTCGTACAGAACAAGCCCAAAAGAGCGTATTAATATTAACAAACTGAATGAGATCGGCATTCCTTAATGTAGACCTGCGATAAATACTTCCATTAATACATGTTTTACATTTTAAATAATTTTTTTTTGCTTTACCGACAAAATTCTGCTGTATCTTGATGCTCATCACTGTGCAAATAAACAAGAAGAAATTTTAATTCGCGTTTTGCGTCATTTAATACCTAAAAAAATAAGATATCAAATATAAAAGTTGTAATAATCTTTCGTTCACAGTTTTAACCTGACTGTATGTTCCCTGATAAAACACAGGATGCAATGTACCGTAGCGAGTTTCATAATCCGTTATAAAATTCATTACATCGGCCACGGGATCCGTAACATCTGAAAGAAAAATCAATTAAAAAGTAATAAAACAATATTCTAAAACTATTATTCGAAATTGTCTTATCGTACATCTGATTGGATCCGGACGGACTAGTCGTACTTAAAACATCATTTGGAAAGATTTAATCCTACACGAACTTAACACTAAATCGCATAATAAGGTAACACTTACAAGCGAAAGACAACAAACTGAAAAATGTGTTGTACAGCAAACGAACTGGAAATGTCAGAAAATAATACGTCCATCCAACCAGACCGAGCTGTCGACTCGAAGCAGAAGCAATATAAACCCTGAAATAGTTTTTTCTTTCTTCTGTTAAATGGAATCAAAACTCATTAATCTGCATCACCTTTGATCATCTGGATGTGTTACAACTTGAGGAGCATTATTTGACGGCGGATGAAAAACTGATGGGGAACCTTCTTGCATATTTAATGTATCTTGAACTGCAACCTAGCAAAAAATAAATAAAATTAATCAATTGCGTCAATTTTTTCACTCTTTCTTACTTCAATATCCCAGTTATGCATTTCTAGTAGCCTTCTACATCTATCAATTTCCTCTATTCCTGTGAGATCCTGGAAAAGAATAAAAATAAAATTATACTCCTTCATTCCAACTTCACTTTTAATTTTTTTTAAAAAGAAGACGAAATTTTTCTTTTGGCACGATATTTTCACCTCATTAAATATACAACAAAAGTAAAAGTAAAAATTGACCCGCATATTATGCAGAATTCAAAACTTGCAACAATCACATTACAAAACTGTAAATGACTTACAAATACCAAAACCCCCCCCTGAAATGAAATATATTAATTTAAAATCAAATCTATACCTGGAATTGTAGTAGTTTTTCTGTTTGAACAGGCGACAATTCTTCTTCGTCCGCCATCTTCAAGCAATTCAGCGGAAGCCTCGTTTACAAACAGGAAACTTTCCCACGATAAACTCTCTCGAATAAACGAAATGGAAAGTTCACATTATTATTCAGCTTGCATTACAATAAATTATTTTTCCTTTTATATCTTTTCAATTGGCAGATCAACATTGGGATATTGCTACACGAAAAATTTTTCGATGAATAGCATCGAGACATTCATACCGCGGCAAGCCGCCATAATTCAAATTCCGAACTGAAACTCCTCAAAATGCCACAAGAATTTCAAGTTGTGCGCTGTTGCGCCTGTAGCGCGTTCCAGGTTGAAATAAAAAAGAAGTCATTGAAGTGGCAATGTAAATTATGCAATAAAAAGCAAGAATTGAAAAAAGTATCTTTTTTATTATTCATTTAAATTGTATTTGAGTTTAATTTAATTTAATTTTTATAATTTCTAGGTCTATGGGGAAAGTACCAGTGCTGAATGCAGGCGACAAGTTCAGAAATTAAATATGCAACGGGGAGACGTTGATAAGGTGCCGATAGATATGGATTTTTCATCCAAATACACTAAAAAATCCAGTCTTGCCGATGTTCAAGACGAAGATAATGATGGTCCAACTGCGAAGCAGAGTAAATGGAATGCTTTCATTGACTCAGAATCGTCGTCATTAGACAGTGATGTTGAAACTAATGACGAAAAACACGAAGAAAGTGGGGAGAAACAGGACCAGTACCTACCTCAAACTAGTAGTGGCTCTATTTCATGCAGCAGCGTAATCCAGAAATCGAGTCAGAGTGAAACATCTATCCCAATTTTTGCAAATGTTTTGAACAATGTTGCTATAGAAGAATTGGACTCAATCTTTGAATTATAAAGGAAACCATTGTTACGATATTGTTATTAGTTACGCGGTAACTATGTACCGTAGGATAAATATATTTGTCGATTATTTATTTCATATTTAGGTTCTTAATTTTTGAAACATTTAAAATGGCTTTACCCTCCTACTCTCAATCATCTGTTGGAATATATCCAACTTATTCGACCACTGATTTAATTTCTTTGCAAAGTTCTGCAAAAATTCCCACGTTGTCAACAACTTCACTTTTTACAAGATTTAGACCTGTAATTGATTCAACTCCTACCACAGAATCAACAGTTGTTGATCCAAAGGCCAATTGTAACTCATAATAATTTAAAGAAAATAATTTAAAAATAACTTTATTTGTTTTGCCTATTTGTAGTAGAATTAACGTACCCATCACTCCATAAATTTGTGAATCATCAACTAGATTGGGATGCACCACTTCAGTTGTTGAAAGTTACTTTGAAAATTATTAATGACAAAAGAGTCTTTCGGTATAAGTTTTGTTAATTTAATTAAATGAGTAAAAAAACCTACATTATTGACCATTTTAAGAAAGAAAACCGACGCTGCTCAATTCGAAGATTTAAAGCAATTATATCGTGATTGGTGGATACTGATCAGAAATAACCCGACTCTTCAGAATGCTAACGTGCGCAAACTATCGAAATTTATCAAAGATTTCATAGTCGCTGCCCTTGAAGATGCTAGCTACGCGGTGAAAATGGCTGTGCTAGGCACTGAAAGATTGGCACGGCTATCGGTCCGCGAGTCGTCTGTCGGCAGTTGGAGATCAGACGCGGATAAAAAACCAATGCAGAGACCGTCCAGTCTGATTTCACAAGTAACTTCTATAACAGATGGCCCAACTGCCGAGTTTTCCAAAACAGATTTAATGTTAGCACCTAGTAGCTCTGGGAAAGTGCATCCCGTTGATATTAAATCAACTCCAGCTCAATCTCGAGTTGGTCTGCTATCGTCGCAGGTACAATTTCTAGGAGAAGGATCCGTTGATATGTTTTCAACAGCGATGAAATCTATGGTCAACGAAGACGAAGTGTACATGCAAATTATAGTTAAAGACATTCTCAGCGACATTTCAGCCAGAGAAGCGGAACGTCAGAAAAAGCTACTACAAGCCAGCGACGAAGCAGCTCGCGGGCACCGCAGCAGTGCAACTACGGGGGAGCATCCGCGAGTACCGTTCGGTTCTAAACGAATGTCGGGGAAGACAATTAAGAGTCGAGTTCCCTTGCATGCGATTAAAACGAGCAAAATAATCGGATCATTAATGGATAACATGCACAGTGTTGGTCAGCATCATTCGACAGGTTTTGGTTTTGGGAATGCGCTAGAAGCGTCGTTTTTGAGAAGCGAATTAAAGGAAAAAATAAAAAATATAAAACACAGAAACGACAGACCAGATATTGCTCCGGTAGAAGGAGTGAAATCTCTGAAAGAAAAAGTACATATGAAAATCAGAGCTAACGGCGCCGGGAAAGTTCAAAATTATGTTCGTCCTCTCGGGAAGAAATAATGTATTTAATAATTAATCCAATATACAATAAAGTTATTCTTGCTCCTCCACAATAGTTGGATGTAGTGTCGAAGTAAATGGAACTGAACCGGGTTTACTATGCGCCCTACGATTAGCTTGCCTGAAATAATAATTAATTTGTTAAAATTAAATATCACAATATTGGTATCTCATTAAACATACTTTCTCGCAGCTTTCTGTCTGATAACATGCATTTCTTTCTTAGCATTGTATATGTGTTTAGGCACGTGGCGATGCCGAGCAATTCGGCTAATTTCAGGATGATGCGCGTATTTTTCTTTCAACTTTTCATTGTAATCCGAAACGACTTTCTCACGCGGATGTAGCTACAAATTAATGAGTTTAATGTTAAGAAAAGAAGAAAATTACGTCATCAAATTGCTTTTGTACCAGTCCCAGCTTTTCAGAAGCTCTGGCTTTCCAAAGACGAATGCTCATCTCATCAGAACCAGATAGAATGTATGTGTTATCGCGTGTCCAAGATACACATTTCAGTCTCTGCATTCGTTTTGTGTGATAAATATCCCTACAAACACCAAATAAAATAATTGGTTTACACGAAGTGCGACAAACTATACCTGCTGTGGCCTTTATCAGATGAAAAAATACGTATTGTTTTATCGTAACTGCCGGAAACAAATTCTTTTCCCGTTGGTGCATAATCAACATCAATGACTGAAATAAACAATGTTTAGTTTTAAACTGTCATTTATCGGTTTCATTTGATTTACCTGCTGAAACATGATCCCTATGAATATTTATAGGTCTCCGTAAATTCCTTAGATCAAAAGAGTACAAACTACAAAATAAAATTAAAAAATTAATATAAATCATATGCATATTAGTCATGCATATTTTACTTGTAGTCTTCATTTGCAACTGTAAACACAAACGCTTCCATTGGATTCCAACAAATTTTATTTGACTTCAAGCTCATAATGACCTTCACATAAAGAAATACAAATATTTAGTTATTGTATAAAACAGTTTATACAGTTACAGAAATTTTACCTTTCGGACTGGGAGCTCTCTTCGTATATCGTACAAAACAATACTTCTGTTACTTACGCAACTAGCCAGCAAATTCGTCTATTAAAAGCAGAAAAATTTGGTTCTTGTTGATTAATAAAAATTAATTTACTTACTTCAATCGGATTAAATCGGACACTACAGTGAGTGTCAACTCCCCAACTGATAGATCTTAAAGGAACCGAACGAGATTCCTCCCACAGATCGATTTTTTCTCCACACGTTACAAACATCGGTTTCTGCCAATGATGACTCATTCCTGTCAGCATTGTCTAAATAGTACATATTCAAAATCATTACATTTCTATGTTTTTCAAAATGTAATTTTAAACAAACCTTTGCTATTATTGTATTACTGGGGACATCGTCACCATCTTCAGGAACTTCAATCGGCCATTGCTTAATCGTTTTGTCATCTCCAGTCTACAAGAGAAATACATTTACAGCTTTGTTTTAGCATCAAGACGTTTTGATTTAATTACTGTTAAGAAATATCCCCCATCGCTTGGAAAACATATTTCTCGTACAAATCCTGTATGAGCTTGAATAACGCGTTTACAAACTTTTTCTGCTAAATCCCATACACGAACCTGTAAAAAAAATATAAATTTAGTAATAAAATTTCATTTTTTTAAAATAAGTACTTCTCCATCACAACATCCAGACAGCATACAAGTGAGTTGCGTGGGATGTTTTGTTAAGCATTCGATTCCATCTTTATGCCCGTCAAGTGATCCGATAAACGGTTTAGAAAACAAATTTTGAAGTTTAACTGCATTTCTTGCTCGAACATATTCTCTTCCAGCTTCAAACGGATGCAAAACTGGGTCGTAGTTTCGATGAACTGTTTGAAATTAATTAATTTTAGTTTTATAATTTAATTCCATGATAAAAATTATACCTTTATGAATATCAGCTTTAGTTTCCCGTAAATAATCATCTGGATTTCGACACAGCACTTTAATTTTCATGATTGTATAGTATGCAGTATAGTATTGTATTGTAAGCAAGAACTAACATGTGTGTCAAACCCCACCAGCCTTCACCTGCTGCCCTCTATGCTTGGTATCAATGAAATTGAACAACGGCGCTAAAGCTTAAGAAATTGCCATCATAAGTTTTATAAAAACTTGAGAAAAAATACATAAATAAATAGCTCAATTCATCTGAAAATGTAATTTTATTACTTTTATGATTAAAAATTACAGATTATAAAATATTACTAAACACAAATAAAGTAAATTAAATAAGAAAAATAACTCCTTCAGTGACCATAACTTCGTAAGCTGCATCCATTTTTTTCAAAGCAGCATCAACTTCTGGATAATCAAATGGCTCTACAGTCTCTTCTTTCTTCAAGTAACTCATGAGTTCTTTAACTGGCACAGATTGAGAATTCTCAATTTTATATACTTGATAAATGTGCTTTGAATTCTCCAAAACTAGAAAGAAAATAAATATAATCAATGTTATACACAAAAAAAAACCATTTACCGTTTGTCAGTTATTGTTCTAACATCATCTTTATCTGCAACAGGTGCCTGATCGACTTCCATTCGCTCGTCCGCAGTTACTTCAGCCCTTGAACTTCTTGCAGAAGCCCGAGAATCTCTGCTGCTGGATTTGGGAGTCCCTTGAATCGAAACATCGTCAATTCCGTCAATGTCATACGGGTCAAATCCCTCTTCTCCTGGCTGCTTTCGCTGTCTTGTCCTTTTTCTAGGTTTAACAACCTCTTCATTTTCCTCGTCTTCAAGTTCTTCCTCTTCGTCACTAACAGAAACTCTTCGTCGTTTCTTCGATCTCTCCATTACCTTCTTAAAGTATGCAAACTGGATCAATTCAATAGCTGTTTGTGCATCTTCTAACATAACAGTAGATGACAATCTGATTTTTGCATGCGCAGTAGCTAATCGAATTAATGTTTCAAGTGTACGTGGTGTAACTGGCTGAGTCTACGATACAAAAACAAGAATGAAACAAATACAAATCTAATTATGATGAGTTTAAATAACCCTCGCAACATCATTATTTTCGGACTCGTGCGATCGTAATCTTGAATATTCTTCTGCAATGCATTCCGCAGCATCTCTGGTGAGCACAGGTTTCAGAAGACGCGCCACATGTATATATTTCTTCATAAATTGGACGCTTACAATTTTTTCTCTGTATAAATATCATATTACAGTCGAACACCATTTAGTAATAGTCGAAGACCATTTAGTAATAGTCGAAGACCATTTAGTAATTATTATTATTAACAATAAATCCTCACCTTTTACCTCTGGTCGAGCCATGTAACAGAGGATCGTATTTTTCATAAACCTGCAGTTTATTATCGTCGACTTCTTCTGCGTTGGGATCTTTGGTTGCCAAAAGATCAACCGATAAGCCCATTGGTAGCGCTAAATAATAAAAATAATTAGTCCATTCGTCCAGGTACCTTTAGCTTACAATCAATTTAAGTTCTAACCCTCTCCATCCTGTTCTCCCGGGTTTCGATACCTATGCATCCTAACAACGTGATCTGAAATTTTTCGATCTTGTTCAGGATCAATCTATTATTAAGAATAAAAAAATAATCACATTCAATTTAAATTATTAGAAAATAGCTGTAATTGTTATCTTACAATGTCCAACACAATAAACAGTAAATCAAATCGAGACAATAAAGAATCTTGTAAACCAATATTCTCCATCGGTGTACGATATTGGTCATACTATTAGATAAAAAATATAAATATTAAATAAATAAATGCAAGCAGAATGTAAACACACCCTTCCGTAGACAGGATTCGCTGCAGCCAACACGCTGCATCGTGCATTCAGCTGAGCATGAATTCCTGCTTTAGCAATAGTGACTCGACCTTGTTCCATCACTTCGTGAATCGCTGTACGATCAATATCCGACATTTTGTCAAATTCATCAATGCATACAACTCCTCTATCAGCTAAAACCATAGCGCCAGCTTCTAACCGTCGCTCCCCTACAAAAAAATTTTAATCGTAGTTATAAAATTTAAAATTACAAGACTCCTAGTAACCTGTTTCGTGATCAGTGGTGACAGCCGCAGTCAAACCAACTCCAGATGAACCCCGACCAGTTGTTGGTATGGCTCGTGGTGCTGAATGAAGAACATACCGAAGTAATTGAGATTTGGCGACTGACGGATCTCCAATTAAAAGAATGTTGATGTCACTAAATGTTTGAGATTAATAAGTATTTACAAAATACTAAAGTTTCTCACAACTTACCCTCTCAGACGCGTGCCATTTGGCAAAACCTTTTCTACACCGCCAACTAACATGCACAAAAGTGCCTTCTTAATGTATTCGTGACCGTGAATTGATGGCGCCAATCCCTTGGCAAGTAATTCAAAAACGTCCTGAAAATTTGACGAGCATTTAGAAAATGTGTTATCTAATATTCTTAGATAATATATTATACCATATTTCTTTGTCCAGATAATGATCGACATTTAGTTACATCTTCTCTCGTAATAGTTGGTATAACGTCTTTACTTAAAACCTTAATATTATTTGCTATAAGCACGGTCCTCAATGAAGAAAAATAAATAACTTTATAAAATTATTTAACTCCGTTAAAAACTCAATTTTTACCGAAAAGCTCCTGACGTGAAAGAGCCTTGTTTTCCAGGTAAGCAACGATATACTCCAATAATTTGAACCCTTTCCCCAGGTTTACACACATCCACTAAATCGTTGTCAACAATTACGTCGACTGAGCGAGGTAATTGTCCTGGTGGTGATTTTTCTGGCATTTCTTGAATACTGAATGTTTGATGGTCCTTGTAAATTGATAAGCCATATTCCGTTTCCAGCAAATTACCATCTTCGTCCTGTAATTACAATTTATTGACTGATTAGTGCTCTGGGAAATGTTTAAAGTAACTTTCATAATACTTTAGTTGGATAGATTGAAGATGACGGAAATGCATCGTAAGAAGTGAGGTCGGTGTATTTTCTCTCAATCGTTTTCTGTGTAGCTGGGCAGTAATGGACACTTCGAACAATTTTCGGTCGAACCAGAGAACCTTTAAAATAATTTTTGTGTTATTTAAAGTACCCTATATTGATTAATCCAGTATTTATAAATTACATTTTGTTACAATTCCTTCAACACACACAACATTTCCTAAAAATCGAGCTGTAAGCGTGCGAGGACTGACATGGCGGCTACCAAAGCTGTTAAAAAACTAAGTTAAAACCCAAATTTCTCAATTTAGTTTTGTACAGTGTACAGACCTTCCTTCAAATCCGATAAAGAATTCGTCGTATTCTTTTGCATAAACAGGATCACTTTGAGCAACTATTTCTTTCAATGCTCTTTGAAATGCAATAATTTCTTCAAAAGCACAGCTTAGTAACCTAAAAACAATGTTTATTGAAAATTTTATTTACACCGATTCGATAAAACAAACTTGTCGGCTCTCTTTGGAAACTTAGATTTTCGTAAATCATTGATGCTCACAATTAACCTCCTCTGTTTGTCACTGATCATGTCTTTTACAGCTTGAATGTAGGTTCCTTGATCTTGCTGCAACAACATTAAATACCGTACCGTAACAAATGAAAACGTGCTAAGAGTAAGTTTTCCGAATACTTACCTCATCGTCAAGAAAACCCAAATATTCACTTTGAATTTCACGTATTTTTTGCTCTAAATCACCGTCTTCCATGATGATTAACAATTAATGAGAACAGAATAACACACTCCCTCCCAGCTCAATGTAACAAGAAATAAAGAAATCCCGCCAGAATCAATTTTACGGCCAATCAGATACAAGGGTTTCGGAACACCACATACGTCACAAATATGGCCACATGGCAACATCCCTAGCCTATCCTGCCACCAGGTACAGCGTTTCAAGTTAGCGTTTCAAAATGAAAACAATAATTCAAGCCATTGCACGTCAAAGAAACTATTTCTTTGACTGAAGATTGTTTCACTGTTAGTGTCATCAAACTTGGTGTCGAGAAATGATTCAAATATCTATTAATTGTCAAAAAGCATTTATATGGAGCGCTGATGGTAAACAACTCAATTAATAATTTTTCATAAAATGGAATTAACATTAACATAAATTATATTTAGATGCTACTATCCTGAGGACAAGATACCGAATAATTGGAAAATGTGTTGGATGTTCCGTGTCTGCACCGTATCAATATGAAACTTTAAATTTGCCCGTACAAATAATGGAAGAAGCAGCTAAACTTTTAGAAGAGAAAAGTACCGTATATAATAATAATTTAATAAGTAGAAAGAACAACATTTTTTTTGTGATTTTTTTAAAGGAATTGCGTATTTGATTGATTCAGGGTTAGTTTTACGAGAGAAAATAAAACCTACTGAAGCAGAATATTTACAGATGCGGAAAAAATCTTACAACGAACAGGTTTGCTTATCGTTCTTTATAAGCATAATTTGTACTAATTGATATATTAAAGATACACACAGTGAAAGAAGAAAGAAAAGAATTTTTATCTAAGAACGCAAGCGCTATAGTAAAGAGTAAACTAAAAAAGCTTAACCAACCAATTGATGAGTCAACCACGGCGGCATTTATGCAAGAACTATACGATGACATCCAACCACTACCCGAGTCAGCTTGCTTAATTCAGATTTATACTGGTAAATTAAATTTAACCCAAAGGCTAAAAACGACTAACTAAATCTGAAACATATATCCATTGCAGGATGCCCTTGGCCGAGCGAAAATGTGAGTAAATCAGAGTGGAATTACCCCAACACAGAAGTAGAAACGACACGTTTCGAAATATATAAACATTTTTGGGAAAAGGGCTATTTTGTAACACCGGGTGAAAAATTTGGTGGCGATTTTTTGGTTTATACTGCTGACCCGGCAATTAAACATTCTGAGTTTATCATTGTGTGTAAACCTCGCCATGAAAAAATTAGTATGGTTGAAATAGTGACAAAAGGCAGGTTAGCGACGAGCGTGAAAAAGACAGTTTTGTTTTGTTCAGTTTCTTGTGGAAAAATATCTTGCGTTTCATTAAATTGGACACATTGGATTTAAATTAGAAATTAAAATATATTTTTAATAACGTCTTGTTTATATTATTTACAATGCAATACAACTTTATTATGTTTTTTTTAAGGGATGGAATTGTAAAAACATGATAAGGGATAAAATTATGAGATCAAACTCATAAGGTTAAAATTAATTAAAACTTAAGATTCATAGTTGTTAAAGTCGTAAGCGACGTAAATTTCTTTTGCATCCTACTGATCCTATTCGCATATTTGGGGTGGCTGAACTATAACCACCTCCGCCACCGCCGGCCGAAGTTGACATGGTAACTTCGCGGCAAACGTGGTTGTCAGTAAACTGACAACGGCAAAGGGAACAGAATGTGAAACAACACGAAGGCGAGATGCAACTTGCCACAGGTGATGACGGTAAAACTTGACTTGGACTACAACATCGCATGCATTTCAACAAGTAGGCACCACGAGGTAAATGTTTAGCAGCCTTTTAAGAAAAATTGTATTAAAACACGTTGTAATAAATTCGTCGACTAATTTACCTCAACAAATCTTAGAAAATTCGTAGGCTCCGATTTCGATTCCACCAATGGCACAGCAAAGGGCCGGTTGTTATTGTGATTTAGTGGTGTACTTTCTCTAGACCGTGGTGCAACAGGTGGTGGAAATCTCTAAAAAGTTTAAAATTTTAGTAAAATTAAAACTTCTAGCGAAAATGCATCTTGTAAAGACTTACGGATAATGGATTTTCCTTATTCAATGCTAGAAATTCCAAAAATAATTGTCTTTTCTCATTCGCATTTTTATCGTTCTTGCAAAGTTGATTCCAAGTGGTGCTCACACAACAAATCGCAGTTAAGTTCTCGCCATTTATTAGCGATAAAATCTTAGAAATAATATGCGGAAAAGGCGTCAAAGCATGCAAAATATCTAAAGTTTCTCTCGGTTTAGATAAGGTATTATCATCGAGTTTTGTTAATTCTGGGTCAGAATTTCGTCGTTTAATCACCGGTGTAATTTCCGATGCCAAATTCTCCTGGCTCCCTCTGTATAATACACGTTTACAGAAGGATTTTCGCGTAAACGGCGTATCCGTGTCTTGAAGGCTTAAACTTCTTCTATTCAATTTTGTCTCGGTGAACTTAATCGGAGATGGTGGCAATGATAAATATCCACTGTCAGGTAAAGATGGTCGTGATACTAGGAAATTTTTTGGAGTAATTTTTTCAGTCAGTAGATCATCAAACATGGCAAACGAGCTTTCATCGTGTTCTATCTGTAAAGGAAATTGATAAGATCTGTGATAAAAGAGGATTAACTGTTCATGACTATTTTCTCTCCCTCCCTCCCCCACTAAATCTCGTTAATTTAAAACTACAATACTTTAAGTTGTGAAATTTTATTTGGTAATTATTTTAAATTCGATAATATATAGTCTAGATTGTAATGTGTATACATAGTCTTACATTGATCTCCATGGCGGCAAACAAACTTCCCCAACTTCTCTATCCGTTTTCTGTTCTATCCACTAGGCATATGGAATCATAAGAGTGAATATTGTTTAAATTCGCCGCTAACTGGTTTTATTTTTGGGATTTAAGCCAATGGAAATTCCGCTATTGCTAGTTACAGACCTATGCCGACCAATAAGCATTTTCTGCGCGCTTTTTCTTCTAACACAATTATGATGTCATAGCGTGTCGGTTGCTCACAAATTTTGCATTCGCAACTAAACTGGAAAGGGAAAAGTCAAACATCAAAGCGCCTCTACTGGCAAGACATTGAGTTACGTATTGACGTTTGACGAGTTCGTGTCGTCTTGTGATTTTTTTTTGGATTTACTTAGAATACTTATTATGGATTCCAACAAGGAACAGCAGACGCAACCGAAGCAACCAATGGTCTACATTTGTGGAGGTAAAGAATATCATACAGAAAATTAAATTCGTTCTTTTTTCATTGAAATATATTTTCATCCTCTTTAGAATGTCACAACGAAAATGAAATTAAACCGCGTGATCCTATCCGATGCCGTGAATGTGGTTACAGGATTATGTATAAAAAGAGAACAAAGCGATGTATTTATTTACTAGAGAATTGTACCATAGGATGTTTATTTACCTGTTAATATATTTTCCTTTTAGTGATTGTATTCGACGCACGATGATTCCGACTGCTTTGTATAGTTTAAAATGAAGGAAACTTGGCCTTGAAGAAGATTTAAATATAAATTCCAACAGTGTGTAACATGTTAATGTAAAAAATTGTCACTAGAAAATACAATTTTGAAAATTTGCATTCGGTCCCATCAAATTTTCACACGAACTGAATATTATTATTTATATAACAAAAAGTTTATTAAGTCCTACAATATTGTTTTCACGATTCGAATATGATTCGATCACTGAACTACTGCGCAGATTTGTTGATGCTGAACAATTTATTATTTCCGAATAACGCTGTTGGTAATTCAATTTGTGATAAAATGCTCTTTGGAATTTGTCCAGCTTGAGTAGTTTTGGCATCTGGGATGATTTCACTTACAAGCTACAAGAAATAATAGTAATAGTTTAACTTTACACGTATAAATTTGGTAAAATTGCTTTAAAAATAAATACATTTTTTATGTCAAACCATCCGATGTCTTCTCTGTTACTCAGCAATGCAGATAAATGTTCTTGGGTCATGTCTGGATAATTGTGAATTAAACCCTGCAAAAAAAAATTAAAGTTGTAACTTATTTTCATATCATTTGTTCAAACAACTCACAGAAAGTATTAGCGGCAAAATTTCTTTATCCTTAACTCTAAGCACTTCAGCAAAACGAACTAAAACATCCGTTAAAGAATCTGCCTAAAATAAATACAAAATTAATTAAAAAACTATAAAAATATTAAATTTATCATGTATCACCTTTGCTAAATGGGGTGCCAAGTTTTTGATGAGGTTTTGTAGTTGCTCCACTTCTCTTATGACTTTTTCAGCACAATCTTTCCTTTCGTCAAAATTGGAAAAAGTTATTCGTCTTTAATTAACAAATAAAATTAAGAATTAACACTTCAATCCAAAATTATTCTTGTTTAGAATACTTTTGAAGCATTGCAGCAATATAATTCTTGCATATTCTCTTCTTAATTTCAACAATGACATCGTCATGATTCTTCGGTCTTAAATGTTGATATTCTTGGTGAAAATCTTCAACTGTGAGGCAGATTGTATCCATGGGTGCATCACTACTTAGCCATTTTCTAGTCATCAAATCTTGAAAATGCGGTTTAAGATCCATAAACATCTCATCCAATAAAAAGTTGCAGCTAAATTGTATACAATCAATTAAAAATCGTAGTTTGTTCTATCATTTGACTCACGTTTGTTCCCGAAGCCGTTTGTATGTTTTTATCAACGAATCAAACTGATGTACAGCTTCGTCATCATGCATTCCTGGTTTCCATATTTGATCTTTTAGTTGATGACACAATTCAATAAAATGCAAACAATTGTTAACCGCTGCCACCTGTAAATCAAATTTGTTACAACCAATACGTATTCAATTAAAATTAAAATTTACCATGTAATGTGTAAAATATTTCATGGTATTTCTGTTTTGCATACAGGTATTTTTATATTCCATAATTGCATCTTAAATTTATCAAAAAACAAACAAACATAGTTACTTTGACGATAAATTAAAAAACTAGTAGTCATTACCCAAATACATGGATCCTAAATTAGTCATTTCCGTCATAGACATGCGGAATATTTTCACAACTAAATCAAAACCAATAGTTTTGGCAACAAGAAGCTAAAATCGTTGAAATTAATTACTCTGCTTAAATATTTCTAAGTTTCATTTGTCTGAGTACATTTTGTTCCACCATTTGAAACACTACTATAGGTAATGTAGTTTGATAACATCCTTCGGCATCCGACTCCGGTTCAATATTATCGCGAAACCAATCTTGCTTCTCAGATTCGATAGTTGTCTTCATCCATTGAGAAAAGTTTTGTTCCATTTTGTTTATATACCTGAAATAATCAGTTAATGACATGACATGATAGAGCAATGAGATTTCAAAATGATCATTACTTAGACTTTAAACTCCCAACAGTTCTATCATCCAACAATGGGCCGACTTCTTTAATACTTACATTAATTTCGGGATGTTTTAACAATTCGGGACTTCTAAAATTCACAACAAATATCATTACCAACTTAATTTTCAAAATTCAATTCGTACTCGTAAGTTTTCAGCCACATAAGTATGCTTATATACTCATCATTTTCAAGCCCACAGGCAATAATATCTAATAACTAATTTAAAAAAAATAATAAGTCAATTTGTAGTTAAATATTTGACTCCCTTACGTGCTTCGATAGACAATTGTGATACATTTTCACGTATTTATTGACAATGTCGTAGCTGGGTGGAAAGCACTGCACACACAAGGACTAAATTAAATAAAAACAAGAATTAGTCACAACAAATTCAAGTTATTGAGTTAAAATAACGTTATACCTTTACCACTCGAAGATCTTCTAAAATTAATAGCCGCGTAATTTCTAAATGTCTTACTAACCACATAGTATTTTCATCACGTACTTCGTACTGATTTTTTTCAAGTCTAGAAATTAAATAGACATACCGTAATTATCAAAGCTGTTCGTTACCAGGTACTCTTTATTTACCTGTCTTGGATTGTCTGTTCCATAATTACGAAAGCCTTCTTTCTCCATTCTCTCGTTCTTCCAGGAGGAAGAAATCCGGTTTGTTTTTGTAGCTCTAATGAAAGTTGATCGCTTTTCTCTTCTCTCTCAATAATGCGCATTGCTGTTACAATAAGTTTCGGGTCACTGCGCACAGTTGGCAACACTTTTTTTAAAATCGACCATAAATGCTCGCTCAGCGATTGATATAACTCATCGACACCAGAAAAATACACCTTAAGTTTCTGCAATTAGAAATCATTAATTACTGACGGTTTTCTAAAAAAATTAATCGACTGACAATTTGATCACTTTTGTTTTGATCTGGAAGTTTGTACATTTGAAACAATAAATCATTCCTGGAGTTTTCTAATTCCGCTAAACTATAAAAATAAAAATTTGTAGAAATTAACTTCATTATACATAAAATATAGAGTTACCAATAATGAGCCTGTAAGTATTTGCCTTCGTTGATCCAAACGTGAGTTTTTTTAACACTTTCTGGAACTGTAAAAATGTTTTTCAAATGCTCCATTGCCACTGCATTCTGCAATAATCATTACGGTAATAAAAATATTAAAATTATAGCATTCATTTACAAAGAAATCTCATTACCTGAAAATAATTTAAGTGTTCTTCCCTTACGTCTTCCAACTGTTCCCGCAATTTCGATACGGTTTTTAAACCTTCATCAATTTCGGTCAAACTAAAGAAAAATAAATTGTTCCGTAATATAATGAAACTCCTTCTACTTCATTTAGTACTTCATTTTAATATCTTTGACATCTATCAGCGCTGTTTGCAATAAATTCAGTCCATTTTTCACACCGTCCAACTGGGATTGCACTGTTGTTTTAAGCAATGCTTCTACTGAAGCCTAAAAAAGCACATAAATTAAATATATTTTACGCATAGAAAATATAAATATAATATCAGCGCAACTTCAGTCGCCGCCCACTTCGTACCTTTTCCCGTAAAGAACTTCGCTTATATTGTTCAACTCTTTCCAACTGATGACTTCTTTGCAACAAGTTTGCTACATGTTTTGCTGCCTTCGCCTTTGCTTGTAATTCTAATTCTTCCACATCCTTGTGTGAAGCCATAACTGCGACCACAACGTTGACAAAATGGTTGTTGATACGAACCAGCTACACAGAATTACGTTTATTCTGCAATAGATGGCGGTACCAAGGTTGAGATTTTCTCTCAACCTTGGGCGGTACTGCGGTGACACTATTTTTTTTCCTTTTTCTATTTTCTTTACAATAAATTCAAGTATATGGGGTGTACATACCGGTATATATATGTATATATATGTATATATATGTATATATATTTTTACATAAAAAACATTTGTAATTATTTGTAATTTTTTAAATTGCTATTAGTGTTGTTAAAAATTGTTTTGTTGGTAGATTTTTATTTTGTGGATGTAATAATATCAATTTTAACCAGGTTCCATAACAACTATTTTCATCAATAAAGGGTCTGAACTAATTGTTGATTGTGATCAAGTGGTTTCGCAATAGTAATTTTGTTTTGTAATTTATTTCCACTTTCAAGTGGTCTGACACTTCAGACTGGTTGTCAACATGAAACAAATACGTACTTATTACCAATTCCGAAATCCGAACCCAATATTAAATGAGTAGCATCCTCAAGAATAAATAATAAACTACGTATAAAGTCACAAATATACCTTAGACATATTACGGCAAATATATGTGATGCTTTTAAGAGAGCAAAGTGCGAATAAGTATTTAAGAACAAAAAAGTTATTAAATAAATAATTTATTGTATTGTAAAACAGAACAATATTTTATAAATAATCTTCTTATTTTTCTTCTCAACTTTAATAAAATTTATGAAATGAAGAATTCTTTTCTTTTTTGTATTTTAATTTTCTAAAATAGTGTTACATGCAGAAACATATTGACAATCATTTTTGCCGCAAATAAAAAATATTTAAAAAATCCAATTGACACTTCTACAATGTCACTATATAGAACAACAAGAACCAGCTAAACCAAACAAAAAACTACAGTAGGTATTTAATACTCTATAATTAGCAGTTTGTATTCGTGAATATTCCGTTCCATGCCATATAAGTCAACGGTTAGTATTAAGTATACAGACAAAAACAAAACATGTAATTATTAGGAACCCAATTTTTTCACTTTGTTTATTTTAAACTGATATTTTTTTGTACATAGCAACACATAACATGTTTGTTTAATAAAACTAATGTATAATTATCAGCCTGAAAAAAACTAAGCAGAATTGATTCATAAACTAAATTAAAAGTGAAAGTTAAAAAGTGTCCTCGAGTTAGAACAGGTTATTAGCAGTACAGCATGTCTCCACATAGAGCCATCAGTATTCAGAGAAAAAGAAAACTTTGTCTGAGAATTCATAAATTTATGAAAGATAATGCAAATAAGCCGAATTGCAATTTAACTGGTTTAGATGATTTCATCATTAGTAAAAGACGATCGAGCAAGTATCAAATTTTTTGGCAACTTCTGTTCTTATTTTGTATTTGCATGCTCACTTATCAGACACATAACAGAATAATGTATTACTTAAGTCATCCTATGGCCGTTGACGTAACATCTGAATCGGAAGATGTAGTTTTACCCAATTTAATGTTCTGCAGTGGCAATACAAAAGAAATGTTCACACTTTGGAATGAGAGTTTTCCAAAATTCGATACTGAACCAGACACATTTACCGACGCGAGCTTTAAGTGCGTAAATATGGTTAAAACCCTCATGAAAAATCAAATGTATGATATGAGTGAACTTTGGGAGGCAACCAATATGACCAAAGAAATAGTTAGCATTAAATTAAAAGTAAAAAAAAGTCAAAACCATTATTTCTCACAGTATGGTGATTAAATTTAATTTTTTCCGCAGGGATATTCAAATGAAGCTGTTGTTCAGAGAGAAATTGATGGCATCTATGGAATGTGCTCAGCATTTAAATTTCGTAAATACATTTAAGTTATTTCTTCTTTAAAATAAATATAAAATAAAAACTTTGTGTTATGATTAGTCAAAAATTCTACTAAATCATTTGTTGGGAAATCATTGACTGTAAATTTCGAAAAATTGCAAGATTATATATGTTTTACAGCTATGTACCACGTAATCCAATAAATAATTTTATCTTTACTTAAAACAAATCGTAATTTACTTTCTTAATTTCTTTTATACTTAGGTTGTACTGACGTTAAATGATTTTGGAAAAAACTATTACAGAACAGCAGAATTCAGTGGTTCAACAGAAAAAATTAATCTCATATACAATAAAGTATAATTTTTTTAAAATTAAAGTAATGTACATTTAAGTTTTACGATAGAATTAGTTTTAAAATTTTAATCGCACGCTTAGTAGGCACGCAATGATGCATCAGCTCAGCTTCCGTGTTCAGCTACAGCATCATCAACAGACATATTTTCAGAGAAATTGTTTTTAATTCCTCTCTGATAAAGCACCTTTGATCTAATAATTACTAATATTACTTATTATATTTAAAATTTCAGTACATATTTCTCAATTCGTCTAAAAATACATGTTCAAGTGAAAACGAATACACAGATTGCTATCGAAAATGCTTGTCAAAAAGGCTAGAAGATAGTCTAACCTGCAGGTAGACAAATGTTTGTCATTGTGTGCATTTGTCAACAGGTTCTGTGATGCCAGTTAACATGTTACCTTTAATTTTATATTTTTCTTCTTCAAGACTTCCATTTATTACAAATCTATACATAGATTTACCTCTGTGCAATTGCTCATTAACCACACACGACCAATATGGTATTGCATTGGAAATAATTGAAACCACCGATGCCATTGCTACTTGCTCATGTCGACGGCCGTGTCAACAACTCATTTTTATTCCGTACATAGATTCAGGCAAAGCAGATGATAAGAAAAAACATCTTTTTCCTTAGAGATAACTAATGAAAAAATTAACGTGTATAAAGAATGGTATACATACGATGTTATTGCCTTACTATCAGATTTAGGAGGCAATTTAGGATTGTTTCTCGGTCTATCTCTGATCTCTTTAGCCGAAACTAGTTGGTATTTATTTTGGGTTTCATCATATAAAATTCCCCAAAAAAAGCATTTGAATAAGATTCGTCATCTCTATGAGAAATGCATTAATAATACAATTGCAAAAGACGAGAACATTAAACCAAACGTAGTCCTATTAATGCTTAAGACGCTAACTATTACAATTAGCGTAGGATTTACTTTATACTATTTGAAAAACCGTTTAAACTATTATCTTGAAGAACCCGTAACAAAAACTGTTACCGTTGTTCCACGAATCAATACGGAATATCCTTCTATCACAATCTGTGGCGAAACTAAAAATGAGCTCATGGATGAAGCCAGAAATCAATTAATTAAAAATGCAAATAAAACATGCGAAAACATATCACCCTGGCAATTGTTTAACGATAAATTGTCATTGGAAGATATTTGGCAAGCTCTTAATGTTCACGGATTAATTGAAAAGGACGATATGGCTCAGGTACATGGCAAAATCGCCAAAATGATATAAAAATATGTATAATTATTTTAAATTTATAGCACTTGAATGGATAT
Organism: Strigamia maritima; assembly: GCA_000239455.1. Taxonomy (NCBI): domain Eukaryota; kingdom Metazoa; phylum Arthropoda; class Chilopoda; order Geophilomorpha; family Linotaeniidae; genus Strigamia; species Strigamia maritima. The sequence goes on from JH432074.1 coordinate 595,480, forward strand.
GAAGCAATGTTAAACGTAACGAAAAACGTTATTGCACTTCCTTTTGGTAATTGTTCACAAGTGCACGCAGGTAATTCAACTAAACAATACAGTGTAGGTTCATACTTTTTTCTCATTAGCTGCATTCAAAAATTCTGATGTGTGTTTTAACTTTTACCATTAAAAAATCTGTCAAAAAATTTGTTTTATAACACACAAACTGACATCATACGTCTGAAAACACACGCTTAAACGCAATTTCTTGACATCCTTTTCAATGATCGAATTTAAACCATTTTCATTTTTTTTGGCTGATGTGCTACTGATGTAAATCTGTATTCACCCATTAGGTACTTAATGTATTAACCCCTGTATCCTTTTTTTTTAGATAAATCAAATGACTTAACAGTTCCATTTTTAGTTTCATTGAATTATCTTTTTCTATCTGAAGTTTGTAACCAGGATTTATGGGTATGATAAAACTACTTGCATTATAAAAATCTTGCTCTTATGTGTATGTCAATAAAAATTAATTAACTTAATTTTTCAGTATTTTCTTAATCATCCGGAGGAAGACCTAAACATTATGATACCATTGTCTGTAATCTATGCTTCAACGAATGTCATAAAGCTACGAATATTCAAGGTAACAAAACAATATTTATAGATACTCATATACTGACCTCATTTTACAAAATAGACTGTCCAAAAAAATACAAAGCGTAACCCTTGCGAAAAAAACAAAGCTGCTGATTTAAAATGTAAAAATGCTTGCACGCAAAACGATTTATTTCGAAACATCAATTGCAGGTACCGTACAGAAAAGTACAGATTTAAAAAATGTTTTGACTAAATTTGGTTGTATTGAATGAAAATTTTTAAGGTCGCCAGTAAAACTTGACTTATCAGATTAACTCCTATAACCAAACTTTGTCAGCAATAAGCTAAGCAATTTATAAATACACTTACTGTAAATTATTCCTTAATTTAGATTACCTTATATGACATCATCTGACTTGAAACTTTGCAGCACAACAAAAGACGCCATGAACGCCCATTCAACGTACTTAAACAATTATAACTCGAATCAAAGAAGATGCAAATGTAAACAATCTTGTGAAAAAATATTTTACAAATCTACAATGCATGGAAGTAAAGTGCCTGTAGAATTTTTTACATTTATACAGCTTGAATTGGCTGATAGTTTCATAGAGAATTTAATAGAGAAACAAAAATATCCAATAACACAATTTTTAAGTGATATAGGTAGCATTGTAGGATTAACTTTGGGAATGTCATTACTCTCTTTATATATTTGCATATTAAAAAGTTATAATTGGTTTCGACATATTATTGACCGTTCAAATAAGTAAATTTAAAAGCTTTTTCATTAGACCTGTAAAAGAGGTTTAAAATATTTATCTATCAATCAATCAATCACAATTTTGCACAGAAATAAAATTATGATGTATTTTCATAATGGCAGATTAAAAATAAATCTTATCAACAATTAATAAATGTATTTCTATTTAAGCAGTAAGAACACAAATACAACTATTTCTTATACCATGGTATTAGAAATTTATTTAATTTAAAAATATTCAAAATCTATGCCTCTGCCTCAGAGCTCAGATTGCTCTAAAATTCGTGCCAAATTCAAGCCCATTAAAAATTTTCCCTGTCATTATATTCAACTATAGTTTCAAGAACTCAACAACTCCTTAAAAACAGCAATTAAACTCTCCATGTCGCGTAATTTCGAAAAACTTGCAAAACTCATACTGGACAAAGTAAACATGGATCAAGAATAGTGTATAAAATAGCCGATATAATTATATGGGTTTTGTCTGTTTTGTCTGATTGATCTGCTCTTGATGTTTGTTCACTTGATAAACAAAGACCATTTTTTAAAAACCGTAAACTGAATGTTGTTCCTTGCATCACATTTACATTACAGCATAACGCAAAGTAATAATTATTGCACAAGAATAAACAAAACAAAATTGATTGCAATCTAAGAAAAGCTAAAAATTTAATAATTGTGCTCCAGTCGGGACAAGTCAGCTGTAGCAACCAGCATGCCTCCACTTCTTGCTATTCGTGTTCAGCAAAAAAGAAAACTACGTCTGGTAATTCGGCAATTAATTAAACAAGATGAAAAGAAACCAAGATGCAATTTAACTGGTTTGGATGAGTTCATTAATAGTAACATACGAGCGAGCAAGTATCACACCTTTTGGTTACTTTTATTCTCATTTTGCATCTGCATGCTTACTTATCAGACACATGATAGAGTGCAGCATTACTTAAGTTACCCTAGAGCAGTTGACGTAACAAGTAAAACAGCCGATGTAAAATTACCAGACCTAATGATCAGCAGTGGCAACACAGCAAAAATGGTCAAACTGTGGAATAAAACTTTCGTAAAATACGATACTGACCCAGATTACTTCGGCGAAATAAGCTTTCTATGCGTAAACATGATCAAAACCCTTTTGGCATATCCAAAATATGATATGGATGAACTTTGGAAGGCAACCAATATGACCATAGAAATTGCTAACATAAAAATAAAAGTAAAAAAAAAGTTAGAAATATATTTACCAATAATTTCAAGCTTTTTTCGCACAGGGATATTCAAAAGATGCTGTTGTTCAGACATATACTGAGGGTAAATATGGAATGTTCACCACATTTCAATTTCGTAAATATTTTAGAATTTAAAACTATAAATATAAAGTAAGTAAAATCTTCATATTTTGATTAGGCAAGAATTCCAGTAAATCGTTTGTTAGAAAATCCATAATGGTGGACTTTAAAAAAACACTCGATTACGTATGCCCTACAACTATGTACTATGTAAACTTATATTATCTTTGATTATTAGGAAAAAAAATCATTAGTTTCTTTTTTACCATTTTTCTTAGATCATTCTGTCATTAACTGATTTTGGAAAAACAGATTTCTCAACATCGGCATTTACTGGTTACACGGCAAAAATAAATTTCAGTTATGAGAAAGTAAAATATTAAAAACAATATAAATAAATTGAAAGTTCTAACGATTTTAATTTTCAGTACACATTTCTTAATTCATCTAAAGATTCCTGTTCCAGTGAAAGAGAATTCAGAAATTGCTATCGCAAATGCTTATCAAGAAAATTAAGAAACAATGTCACTTGTAGGTAACGATTTCGTAACAAAAATCATTACCAGTCCGCAGACTGAAACTCATAAAATTACCTCCAATAATAACAATTTTTTTTCATTCAAGATTTCCTTTTGTAAATAATATAAAAACAAATTTACCTCCTTGTAAATGTTCAAATGCCACGCATGAACAATATGGTAGAACACTCAAATTAATTGAGACAACCGATCCCTTTGCCAATTGCTTATGTCCGCGACGGTGTCAACATCTAAGCTTTATACCGCAGATTGATTCAGGCTTAGCGGATGACGAAAAAACGACTTCAATATCCGTAAAGATGACTAATGAGAAAATTACCATGTATGAAGAACGGTACACATATGATGTTATCGCCCTGCTATCAGATTTAGGAGGCAATTTGGGTTTGTTTCTCGGTCTATCACTAATCTCATTAACCGAAACCAGTTGGTATTTATTATGCATTTCATTAAATATTCGTAAAAAAAGGCGCGCTTTTAAAGTTCATCGGTATTATGAGATACGCAGGAAAATAGTAACTGCACGAAATGAACAAATGACAACAACAACAAACGGAGTCTTATTAAAGCTTAAGCAAATACTTGTAATAATTAGTGCAGGATTCACATTATACTATTTAAAAAATCGTTTAAATTACTACATTGATGAACCTGTAACAAAAATCGTGATCATACTTCAACGACGCTATACCGAATTTCCATCTGTCACAATCTGTGGTGAAAAACAAAATGATTTCATGGATATAGCCAGAAGTCAGTTAATTAAGCTAGAAAATAAAACGTGTGGAAAGATATCACCATGGCATTTGTTTAATGATAAATTGTCATTAAAAGATATTTGGGGAATCCTTAATGTTCACGAAGAACTTGATGTTAAAGACGATATGGCTAAGGTAAAGCAACAAACTTTATGCAAAAATTAATAATTATTTTATATTTATATTTATAATAGTACTTGAATGGATATGAAACGATGCTTAACATAACGAAAAAAGTTATTGCACTTCCCTTTGGCAATTGTTCACAAGTGCATGCGGGTACACAGAAAAACTAAGATTCACACATCATTTCACAGCAGAGGCGACAAAAGCTGTGGCAATAAATTTTTTAAGCAAAATCTTATTTGATATTTTCTCTGCCAGCTGATGTACTATGTGAAAACTGATGTGAACAAACTTGACAGATTAAGTTTGTATTAATTCTGATTTTTATACTCTTTAGATAAATCAGACGACTTATCAGTCTTCTTTTTAATTTCATTGAAAAACCTTTTACCTCCAGAAGGTTGCCAGGAACTGTGGGTAAGATAAAATCATTTAAACAAAAAATTATTTCTTTTTTAAACATAATTTATGATAAGAGGTAATTATTACTGGAATCATTTGATTAAAAAGAAAACTAAACAGGAAATATGAAAACATACTTTACATATAATTGAGTAAATTAGGTAACTTTGTGGAAAAACCTGTCAGACTTATTAGATGAGAAGTTTCACAAAATTGTGATTTCAATGTAAAGCATATAAAAAATTGCATAAATCTTGCACGAGCAAACTTAATTCATGTTGAAACATGGCATAATGTGTTTCAGTTTATCACTGTAATACTACAAAAGTAAATTTGGATGACAATAATTTTCAGTTTTTTCTAAATCAACCAGAAGAGGAAGTTGATATTTTGGAACCACTGAATGCAATATATGGGAGCACAAATATAATATCGATTCGAATATTTAAGGTACGTTAACAAACAATTATACAGTGAACACCCAGTAGTTGGGACCCGGACTCATCGGCCCAAATCTTATTCCCTCTGTAATAAATAATGTAGACGGGACACTTTTTGGCCGTCCCAATAGGCTGTCCCGTCTACAGAATGTTCACTGTACACTCAACTTAGCCTTATCTTTTCACCAAATTAATTTATGAATAGATTATACGAAGAAATACAAAGCGAAATCCGTGTGAAAAAAACCCGAAAGCTTATTTAAAATGTCAAAATGCTTGCAGACAAAACAATTTATTTCAAATGCATAATTGCAGGTACGAGTACAGTAATACAAGTTTAAAAATATTCTGAAAAAATTTGGTTAGCAAAAATAACTATAACATAAAAGTTTACAGTAGTCGAGTTGTGCCATAAGAAAAAGTGGTACAAAATTAATTCGAATTTTTTTTAAACTAAACACATTGGTGCAACCAAACTTTCTAAGCATATTTGTAAATTCAGCTTGAGTGAAGTAACTAAACTGCTTGTTTCAGCTTACCGTATATGTCATTGTCAACGCCTAATTTGCCTCCTTGTAACACTGTAGGAAATGTTACTAACGCCCATCTAATGTTCTTAAGAAACTACAATGCAAATAAAAAAAGATGCAAATGTAAACAACCCTGCAAAAAAATATTTTACCATTTTAATACGTATGCAAATGAATTGCCAATTTCTATTTACACATTCTTACGGTTCAAATTCCCTAACAATTTCATACAAACTATAATAGAAAAACAAAAATATCCACTTTCACAATTATTAAGTGATATAGGTAGCATTGTAGGATTAGCTTTGAGTATGTCAATACTCTCTTTTTACATTTGCATTTTAGAAACTTATAATTGGTTCCGACGCGGTATAAGTCATTGGTTTGGCCGTTAAAAAAGGCATTTGACATAAACAGCGCTTAAACAACCTTTGCGTCCCAAATATTGCACAACTACTAGTACATATTTCTCAGTGAATGCTAGATCAGAACTATCGGTTTACCCTATCCTATGTAAAAAAGAACAGCTCAGAAGATGTTTTACTATGAAGCCATGAAAACGTGGAACTCACTCCCTGCCGACATCAGAGCGCTTAAATTTAACTGCAACACTAAGGTGCGTTCGAAGATAATTTGACTTATCTTAATCTGACATAATCCTGACTTATTGAGAAGCCAGATAAGTCATTTAGATTGTGAACGCTCCTTTAAAAAAAATTATGATTAAAAATAATGTTTGTTTTGAGCTGATTTTTTTGCTTGAAACAATTAGTTTAGCTCATAAATTGTCAATTCCATCATGGCTAATATATTCCATGAAAATCCATCTAGGAATACTAAAATTTGTGATAAATAAAATGAAAACTTTTTTTGACAGACCATCAGCGAACATCGTGGCCGACGTAGGTGCGTGTTCCGCGGCCACGATGTTCGGTGACGTCTGTCAAAATTGTTTGTCATTATTTTTCGCTACTTTTATGCCGATTTCTTATGGAATCGTTTGGATGTTGTTAAATGACATCCCCACTTACAAAATTTGCAGATTTTATTCGCTAAAACCTAGTTTGGATTCGAGAAACACCATGCTCGATCCAAGATAGCTGCCACTGAATGACTTATGCATAAGTCAAATCATAATTCACGATTGGTGTGACTTACAGTGTTGCCAACTTTAAAATCTGGATTCCCGCTCTGGTAACCTCTAAATTCCGCTAAAATCCGCTGACTCTAAAAGGTGAAAATTCTGCTAAAATTCCGCCAATTTTTTCAGAAAAAGCCACAAAAAAATTAAAAATAATTTTTTTTAGTGTTTTAAATTTATTTGATATTTTAAAAAACCAAAGCAAAATCAGCCAATTCTTGAAAAGGATTTTCATTTGCTGCATCCGTGTATTTAAAAACTTCATTCCAAAATTGTATGGTATCACTCTTGTTCTTGTGTTCCCATGGTACACAATACAAAAAAAAGTGAAAAACATCGTTTTTTAACTTCTTTTTAAAAAATTCTAAAATCCGCCAAAAATCCACCGATTGGAAAATCTCCAAGCTAGATTTTCCGCAGTCCGCTGCCTTGTTTTTTTCCCCGCTGGTGGGAATCTCAAAAATCCGCCAAATCTAGCGGGAAATCCGCTAAGTTGGCAACACTGGTGACTTATCAAAAAGCCACTTATCAGAGTTGACTTATCTGTTTAGTGACAAAATTTAGGTCACTTCCGGTTTGCCATAAGTCATTTCAAACATGACTTACGTATAAGTCATGTGACTTTGAACGCACCTAAAATAACTCTTGTAAGTTCAGCAAATATTTCAACCAAAAAATCTATAACTTTTTTTTCTTCTCATATGTAACTTCTTACTTTCTGTTATCACTATTTTTTTGTACGTATACTTTGCCTTCTGACGTTTCATTATAATAAATAAAGTCAAACAAATTCAATTAAGCCCTCTAAAACGTGATTTAAACACGTAAACAAGGTTGATAAGGACTAAGTCTTATTTTTATCCACAAGTGACATTATATACCTAATCATTAAGCTTTCCAAATTTTTTCTTTTGTTTTAACTGAAGTTGTTCTGTGTAGCGCCACGCCTCATAACATGCTTGAATAACATAAATAAAGCAGCACAATAATTACACTTCTTAAAAATACACAAGCAGAATTAATCAAATAAAAAATATTTAAAGAAAATCACTTAAGATTATGCTCGAGTCGAAATAACATCGATGCCCATCATGTACCCAAACATTTCCGTCAATTTTCAACAAAAAAATCTGCGGCTAACAATTCAGCAATTAATTAGAGATGACGCAATTAGACCGAGATGCAATTTAACTGGATTGAATAATTTTGTAAATAGCAAAATGTGTCGGAGCAAGTATCACTCTTTTTGGCTACTTTTTTCTCATTTTGCATATGCATGGTCACATATCAGACACATGATAGAATTCAACATTACTTAAGTCACCCCATAGCTGTTGAGAGAGAGAGAATTAGATTTATAGATGCAAGCGGCGACTCAGGCCATAAACGTCTTAAATCTGACAAAAGAGAATCTGACATGAAAACTGACAATATGAAACTAGACATATAAATCCAACAAAACAAAACCAACACGCTACATCTGACTAAAGAAAACTGACACACCAAAACTGACAAAACGAAACTAACATATCCAAACTGACATAATAAACAGACATACAGACACTGACAAAATGAAACCAATATATTAAATCAAGACAAAATAAGAAAAAAGTTTATACAAACTGAAACTGACATACCGATACCGGCATGAAACTGACTCCTTCGCACGACAAATCCCAGCGTATCCCGGCGTTCCAACCCAGCGTTTCAACCCCAGCGTTCTAACCCCGGCATACTGATCCTGGTGTATCCAGCTGGCCCGGCTAATCCGGCTGGCTAGGCATACTAATCCAGGCATACTAACCTGGGTATACTAATCCAGGGCGTACTAATCCGAGCGTACCGATCCGGGCGTACTATCGACCAAATCTGTCCATATAACTGACTTCCTACTACCACCGACTTCCTACTACCACCGACTTCCTACTACCACCGACTTCCTACTACCACTGACTTCCCACTACTACCGACTTCCCACAACTACTGACTTCCTACTACTACCGACTTCCCACCACTACCAATTTCCTACTACTGACTTCCACTACCAACTTCTTACAGCTGACTTCTGTCAACTGACTTATACCAGCATACCAATCCCGGTGTACTAACCCCGCCGTACTGGCCAGGCATACTAATTCGGGCGTACCGATCCAGGCGTACTACCAACCAAAACTGTCCACACAACTGATAGCTATTAATAACAAAAGACACAGAAGAGAAAGGAGCAATAAAGAGAAGAAGGAAGAAGGAAAGATAGATAACCAGAGGATCCATTAGCACCAGTGCAGCGGAAAAACAAAGTGTCACAGTGGAGTGCCCAGGGGAGGCCACGAGGAGGCTGGGCTTGGAAGTTTTCTCCCCCATAGCTAAATTGGATGACGTTGTATTACCAAACTTAATGGTGTGTAGTGGCAACACACAAGAAATGGTTCGAGTTTGGAAAAGAACTTATGTAAAATTTGACGCTACAAAAAGTAATGAAGAACAAAGTTATGAATGTCTGAATATGGTCAAAACTCCCATGAAAAACCCAAATTATGATATGAATGAACTCTGGAAAGCAACGATATAAGCAAAGAAATAGTCAACATAAAAATAAAAGTAAAAAAAGTAAATAATTACAAAATCTAATATAATTCAGTTAACAGGACTATTCTGATAAAAGTGTTGTTCTGACGAAAGTTGACGATGTAGTTGGAATGTACCCAACATTTAAATTTCGTAAATATAAATAAATAGGCACTTTGCGGTTTTTCGTACAAAAAATTAAAATACAAAATCATGAAAAAAACAAAATTTTAATACAATTTTGTTATAATTTTCTTGTTTTATTATTATGGTTATAGGTAAGAATTCGAGTGAATCATTTGTGGGAAAATTACTGACAATGAATATTGAAAAATTTTACGATTTAGTATGCACAACAGCTGCGTACCATGTAATCTTAACATGCAAATATACTGTAGAAAAACCACCTTATTCATTTTTTGCTTTTCATAGATTGTATTATCACTTAATGATTTTGGAAAAAGTTATTTTATAACAAACAAATTAATTGGCAGTACAGCAAAAAAAAATCTCGATTATAACAAAGTAACACATAAAATTATCAAATGGCATGTTTTAATTTAGTTTTAATTTTCAATTTTCAGTACATGTTTCTTAATTCATCTAAAAATTATTGCTCAAGTGAAAGAGACTGCTATCGAAGGTGCTTAAGAAAAAACTAAGAAACAGTTTAACCTGCAAGTAAAATAATAGGTGCGTTCAATTCCAAAATGATTATAAAAGATAATTAAATCTGATTATAGAGAATCAGTTTAATCTGCCTTAAGCATTGAACGTGTTATTAAGTTTCAGTCTGCGCATGAGCAGTTGCAAACTTAAATATTCTAGGGTCAAGTTCCTTGATCGGAACTAGTTCTTAATCCAAAACCCATGTCTGGATTGTTGTAGTTTTTTCCTTTCAGTTGACATTTTAAGCTACTATAAAATAGTAGTATACATTAAATAAAGTATACAAGTCAACATCAAAATACCACCTCTCCACATTCAAAAATAAAAAGTTTTATTGTTGATTTAAAGTACATAACAGACAATAAATGGAAAAAAAAATGCCTCCATGTTGTGTATCATGTCATTAGGAACAAATCTGTATAAAAAGTATAAAAATGCTCAACTGGTTAAGTAAATAAACAACAATTAAAAGTTATTCATCAAATCAAAATACCTGGGACAGACAAAAAGCAAATCAAAATACCTGGGACAGTAGCTGAAATTATTACTTATTTGCATCCCCATTAGCTTTAATTACTGCTTTGATCTGCCGGGACATAAAACTTATCAAATCTTGGCATTTTTCAGCTGTGAAGTTATCCCAAAATTGAATTTACTGTGAATTTTTGAAAAATGATGCCTTTCCACCTCTTTAGAAAACTATACATACAAAACTTTAAAAAACATTTATTTTGAGAAACTTTTATGGTTAGGGTTTATGGGTAAACTGATTGTTGGAAAATGACGTAAAAAAAACGTCATTTCCACCTAGCAAGAATCAAAAAAATCAAGATAAACAGTTTATCACTTTGGAATTGAATGCACCTAATGTTCTCGTATTTACATTTACACACAAATAATAGCAATGCTCTTAAAAGCAAAAACACACACGACCAAGCACAACCTCAACAGCAAAACCTAACGCACAACAGCCACACAAATATCAGAGTACAAGCTGAAGGAAACATTTAAAATCCCCCAAGTGCACAAAACGCAATCGTATCCAACAGACAGGAACGGGCCACGTAAAGTGAAGTGTGTGGGTTTCGGTGGGATCTGTTTTTACTTGGCCGTTGCGTTGTCAATCTGCCCGCTTTGACGGCCGGTTTACTTGGCGACCTCGGCAGTTGCGCTGCTTTTGTGATGATTTAATTTAATTGCTGATGATTGTTGATGCAAATTTTCATTAAAAGATATATGGAACACACTTAATATCCATGAAACAATTGGTATTAAAAACAACGTACATCTGGTATTTCGCCAAAATTCTACAACAAAAATGAAAGGTAATTATTTTATAAGCTTTATCACTTTTCAGAAATTGACAGGATATAAATCATTGTTGAATGTAACAAAAAATCTTATACCCTTTCCTTTCGGCAAATTGTTCACAAATACTTGCAGGTAAATTAACATTCCAAGTTTTTTTTCTTCTCACTTGAAAATCGCCCTTGACACATGGGCATTGTAGTGTTTGTCGCTAGGTTTATTCCTTAATGGCAGCAAAACACCACCAATTTAGAACTAAAAAAATTCTTTTCCCAAATACCCCTCGAATACGGGAGATTAATATCAAATAATCATACAAATACTCAGTTTTCTTGCTTTGCTAAGACCACTTGTGCCCTGCAAGGACTCGTGATCTTTCCTCGCTCGTATTCCATAATCTCCCTAGCTCTTGAGATATTACATTAGTTTCAATGGAGTTGCTTTTTTTTCTAAAGTATGTCACCGGGATTTATGGGTAAGATAAAAAACCGATTGCAAAAACTGTGATGACAATGACAACTGTAAAATAGTAGCCCTGCTGTAAAAACACGCCAAGTTGCGATTGCGGTGGTGTGAAGTTGAGGTGGCCAAGTAAGGCATAGGTTTCTGTTTGTTGTGTGTGCTTACTTGGTAGTTTGTTCGATCTGTTGTCCTTGGCTCGCTAGCTTACTTGGCATTTGGCGTGTCTTCACAGCAAGACTGTTTTTGAGATGATCTAGTTCTTTTTGATTTTGCATTTAGTGGTTGGATGTTGTAGCTGGATGGGTGGACAGGTCTAACCAAGCTTACTTGGCTAGATAGCTAGCACTATCTCCAGTATTAATATATAGATAATAAGTATAACTGATGTCACTTAACTAACACTAAAATGAAATATACTGGGTATCTAACAACACCAGATAAAAAATGCACTCAAAATGTGTTCAATGAGGTTAGTCCATTGCAAAAATGGTTTTGAGAATGTACTATTAAGAGTTTAATTTAAATTTTTATAAATCAATGTGTGAGGTTATATTACCACATTACTACAAATTTTGTTTAAATTACAATATACACAATAATTTTCAGATTTTTCTAAACAACCCAGAAGAAAAAAAATTACCTTCTTATACTGACCTAATTGTATGATCAATAGATGGCATTAGTCATCAGCCAAGTAAACTTGGCTAATTGACTATTATATTGGCATGAACTAGGGTTAGGCTGTGGTTTGCGAGATCTCGGCTTATGCTGAACAGATTTGGGAACCGTGAAGTGCCACGGGTGCTGATGGATGTGCAGGATGGCACCTACTACTTTGTTTTCTTCATTTCTTTTTGGTTACTTAGGAAATGAATTTAATATCTCATGTTGCTACAATGAAGTCATTGTGAGACAATATAAAATTTGTCCCTTGTTTGTTACAAACAGTGTTGCTGTTACAAGGGTTTGTTGCATTACTTACTGGTGTCAGCAACAGATGTCATTGGTGTCGGCTGTTGTACAGAGCAACTCATAACAATATAACGAAAAGTCTAAGAATGGCAGTGTGTGATATTTTTTGTTATTTAATAATCTATTGATTACATTTTGTTGTCATAATTGTCTTGACGACATGAAATTCACTGTCATGACCTGTAAGAATACTTTTAGAAATCAATTTTTTGTTTTTTACATTACAAATCGTTAATTAATTTTTAACCTTCCATTTTATTTTGAATTGTAAATATTGTCATTGGATGAACTTTTACTATTACTGAAAAATCTTAAACTGAGGGATTAAAAAAGTAGGCGGGTTCGAAAATGATTTTGCACTGACCGACCAGTGCAACTGATAGTGTAAATGTCAAGTTGCACGACTGACTTTTCGAGTTAAATTGTTGCATAAGCATTTACACTGGAATTTACACTGGAATTTACACTGGAATTTACACTGGAATTTACACTGGAATTTACACATAATTCACACAAATATGGCTGCCGTAATAAACAAACAAGCTGTACGGAGCAGTTGTTTTTCAGCAAGCACATCATTCTGCCTGCTTTTCTTTTACAAAAAAGTAACATTAGATAGTAACAATTAGTAACAAATAGTAACAATAGTAAAATTTGAGAATCATGAACAATTACTAAAAGTGTGTGGTTTTCTCTGAGATGTGTTTTACTTGGCCGTTGCATTGTCAATATGACCACTTTGACGGCCGGTTTACTGGTGGCCTCGGCAGTTGCGCTGCTTTTGTGATGATAGACTAAACAAAGAAATACAAAGCGTAAACCTTGTGAAAAAAATCAAACTGATCATTTGAATTGTAAAAATGATTGCATCCAAAACAATTTATTTCAAATGATTAATTGCAGGTAACTGTAGATTTTGACAAATTTTTGCTTGTGATTTAACCTAACCTAGGATCACACAGATTATTGTCAAACTGACTTGTCAGTCAGAAAATAAACTATACGTTATACAAAATTTATAAATTTAATTCAAATAAACTAATATTTGTTTCAGTTTACCGTTTATGCCAACACCTAATTTACCGCCTTGCAACACAACAGAAGATATAATGAGCTCCTATTTTATGTACTTTAAAAATTATAATTCAAATCAAAAAGAATGCACATGTAAACAACCTTGTGAGAAAAAATCTACCACGCTATTATGCATGAGAATAAGTTAACCTATGAATTTATTACGCTTAGACTAGCTAATAATTTCATAGAGACTATCAGAGAGATACAAACACATCCATTATCACAGTTGTTAAGTGATGTGGGGAGCATTGTAGGATTAACTTTGTTCTACATTTGTATTTTAAATAGTTATAATTGTCTTTGCCTCTATTTTTGAACCCAATTTGAATGTTCAAATTAAGAAGCATTAAAATGAGCCATTATAGCACCGGGTATCGATCACTTGTCCAAATGGTCGATTGTCCGAAAAACGAAAAAAGCTGACCAGTACGTTTGTCCGAATGCTTTCGGACAAACGTACCGTCGGACAAATGTTTTCCTGACAATCAACCATTCGGACAAATGGAACACGTTTTTGTCTTAAAAACGTTTTTTTGTCCGTAAAAACGTTTTCCAAGTTATTGGCAAGATCCTTGAACTCCATACTTGTATATCATTTTATAACTGGCCATAGTGAATGATCTTACATATAAAACTCACTCTAAAATTAAAAAATTAAAATTAAAACCTCAATTTGCATAATGCAACAAGTTCTAGCCAATCTAAAATTACTGTCATCGAACCAAGCTATTTTCTTTTCAATCGTATTCAAGTTTCTTCTTCATCTTCCAAAGCCAGAAATACAACACAAAAAAAAATAAGATAAAAAAAGATAAAATAGCAAAGTCATCTAATAAGAAAATAAACCAAACAAAATTTCCTTTTGTCAAAACATTTACACCTAAACAATTGAAATCCATCAACAACCAAGACCAATCACAACTGACCACAACATTCCTAAACAAATCTCCCAATCACTGAATGGCCTTTTTTTGTCGCCGTTTGTCCGAAAACCGTTTGTCCGGACAAACGGACAAACGGCGTCGGACAAACGTACCACACTCATAGCAACAGGTGTGTTGGAAAAGCTTTTAGTTTACCAAATTATAACAGCATGTAATTTTAGCACAATTTTTCTCAAACATGTCTTTGAATGAAAGTGAGAATTATAATTCATTTTATATACGGTAATAAGTAAAAAAAATCCCTAAAAACCATACGATTTTAATTCCGCACAAATTTATTAATTTTGGGAAATGTCCGTAACTTATAATTACATTTCTTAACAAAAGAAACAAGCGACTAGAGAGAACAGTCATCATTTCTCCTGATTGGTTCCCCACAATGATGTTTATCGCTTAGGTTTGCCGAGCCATTACTTGGTTCAATTTATCGCTTAGGTTTGCCTAGCCATAGTCTGTTTGAACACATATGGCATATTTACTTAATTAATCCAGTTAAGGTTAGGTTAGCCCGCCGCAGGCGTTGGAACAATCTCGCGAAGCTGCGCGTAGCGCAGCGAGCGAGATTAATTTTCAGGTTTTTAGGGAACACTAATCAGTAAGGTTTATATATTATTTTAACACCTGGCTTTGGTGTGGCTTGGGTGGCCTGGTGGTTAGGATGTTGGACTGGGGTGACTATGGTTGTGGGTTCGATTCTCACCTAGTCTTGAGTTTTTTTTTTAGGTTAGGTTGAGGATAAAACACAAGTCCACGCACATGCGCATTAGACTCGGCCAATTAGGAGAGATGATGACTGTTCTCCCTAGTCGCTCGTACAAAAGAATATCAAGAATTAAGGTCTAATTAAGTATAAATTTCATTTAAGTCTGTAAAATTCCAAAATCATACTTGTAAAGGTTATAGCTGTACTATTTATAAACTGATTTCTTTCACTAGCAGTAAAACTTGACATATTTCAATTAAAATTTAAACACACCGTAATTTGAATGTTAAATGTTGAACTACAAAATACAACACCCACAACAGCACTTTTGAGGATAGTTCGGTGCATATACTTTGTTTTCAAAACCATAAACAAAAAATAATCCGATTTTTCTTTCCACGTATAATACACTTGCGCAACTGGTACAATTCGTATTCGGTGTCTCTGGAAGAGAGAAACTTGTGAATTGAATACCCTTTATTCGTCGCTACGCACGCAGCTAAGTGTAGCTAAGCTAAAATTATAAAATACCGAATGCTTAAACACTCTGAAGGACTGAAACAGAAGCAAATAAATGTCCCACGTAATACCAAGAATATTTTCTTAATTAGTAATACATTCCATAGACATGCTAACCGTTAAAATCTTCAATACATACCTCGAATACGAACTTTCTGTGCCTCTGCCAACACGTCATCGACTTACGGCGCTGATTACAGTACAAACATTTGTCACCAGATTTCTCAGTAATCAGTGGTAGGATTAGATTAGGTGGGAGTGAAGGGAAGGGCTAGGAGAAGAGCACACCTTTTTTTCGAGTTTGTCATAATTTATAGAGAATTTTAATATGTTACACGTTTGTTAGACATTTGGATTTATGTGCTTCTGTAGGAGTGAGTCGGATTCGCACTAGCTAAGAATTAAGAAATAAATACCTGACAGACTATTCTTTTCATATTGTAATTTGTATTGTGCTGTTGAACTAATTGTGCAGATGCTCTATTAATAGCCGGTTCAGGAAAATGATTTATCGGCCAAACCTAAACAAAGAAAAAATATTTTATAGGCACTTTGGCATTGATTACAGATATTTAATTATAATACTCTGGGTAAATCCTCTTCGAAAACCAAATGACCACTAACTGTGCGAATTAAATCATCAGGCAATGATGTGTGCTCTTCAATGTAATCATCTACATGATTTTTCCTATAGAATCATAAAAATCTTGAAATTTGAATTTTAGTTAATTTCGTACAATTTACCAATAGATACTAAGTTGAATGAAACATTTCAGCTGTCCCTTTCCGCTACATGATTTGCATTTTACGTGACCACGCCCATGGCAAGTTGAACACCTAATATCAAAATTGTTAGTACGTTATTCGGAGTAAAATGCTCCAATATACCAATAATACTATACCTGCTTTTTCCTTGCCCATAACAAAAGGAGCAAGGTTTATTATCAATTTGCCTTCCTGATCGTCCGCAATAAGTACAATTCACCTTAAATTTAAATCAGCTAAATAACTAAACACATTAGATGCAATTAAGCTATTCGATATTTCACATGTCCGCGACCTCGACATTTTGGGCATCGTCGTCGACCGGTAGCAGCACAATCATGACATGATTTTACAGATGCTGTATGCGGCACCTCAGTCTTCATTTTAGTTTCGTTATACGCAGAAGGTGTTGCTACTTCAATTTCCCATGGATTCGGCGCTGGTCCATTCGAGCAGGAATCAATCCGTTGGCCTATAGCGATAAATTATAAAATATAAAATATAAAACACAAATTACAACGCTTGAAGATTATTATGTTACCAACATATGGCTCAGATTTCCAACACGTTTGGCGCGATTCTCCAAAAGTTTCCAAAGTGTACTGTAATTTAAAAAATGGTGACATCGTTTTCGTTAAATCGTGTGACTGTCGGTCACTGCCACACACTACTCCAGATGTCCCCACTGTAGAGACAATGGTCAATGGCCAATCACGGTTAGCCAAAAACCAGCGACCACCAAGGGGACAAGGTATTTGATGAGACAGTTGAGTTTAATAGCCAGCAGTACTAGACATCATGTAGTACAGTCCTGGTTCGTGCTGCCCAACTGTTTCAACAACCAATGAAACCTTACTGAAGAAAACATGCATGGCCGCAGGTAAACTTATGGTATTTAGAAAGAGTCCGTTTTCGCTGGCCAGAGCTGCTTAGAGCCAGTGTCCTGGTCAGCGGGTCAGTCTTATAGTTAAGCCATAGTGTAAGAAGGAAGCGTCTTCACTATAAGCTAAAATTCATAAAATAAATAAAAAAAGCCAATCCCCGTCAAACTCTTCATTCCAGCCCCCAATTAAAAAACTAATGATTATGCTACCTTTGCACAGTCAAGTTACCACGGCTGTTAATAATACACCGAGCAGGCCTAATTTATGATAACAAAACCCATAAACCATGTTTTTGCTAAACAGGCGAGAACAAAATTTGCCAAATTATTGTAATTATTAATAAACCTACTAATAACATCATTATAAACCCCATAAAAAATTCAAAAGAAATAACAAGTACACTACAAAAATCATAAAAATGTAGTATAACCAAATCCAAAAAGAAAGCTGATTCTAAGCCTACAAACTATAACAAAAAATAAACAAAATAAAGAGATTACCCCAATAATATAAAATCCCCCCTTAAAACCAAACACTATAAACCCCTAAATGATTTAAATTTAAATTTTATCCTTCTTACACTATGGTTAAGCGTACTTGGCATGCGGAATGCAGGGAAGCATCACTGACCTTTATATGACAACACTATTAAAAGACCCAAACCCAATAATACGATGTCTGTTTCTCTGTGTTTCCATTGTGAGTTGAATGCCCAGTGCATCCAATTTCCATGTTTGCGTTGCATGACCCCCATGACCACAATTGATAAAAGATGTGAAAGCAGTAGCAAAGTGAGAGGTTAAAGTAATTTGTGGCGCCCTTGCAGTTTAAACAGTTCAAATAGATGAATACTCACATGAAAAGCTGAAGAGTTTTCAATACTTTGAAAAATCATTGTTTCAGCTACTAATTTGCCATAACAACAATGCTCAGAGACGAAATTTAAAATAGCTTCTCTAGCTTGATTTTCATTCAACTCAGGACCACTTGTAAAACAATCTCTTGGAGGTGGTTGACCATGACACGCCTGATCATAAGTAGGTGGTGGAAGTGGTGCTTAATTAAATTAATGTGATATTATTTTTCAAAGTGTTTTCTTATTTTCGTTGTATTATACCTACCACCATAGAATGAAACGTCTTCGTAACCATTAACTTTATCCATCAGCTCAATGGGAGGCGCTGATGATGTATAATCAGCGGGACCTTCACATGCATCATCATCTAGACTTATTTATTACGATAAATGTGTATATAAAATATATTTCTTTTGGAATTTATTAAAATACCGTAATCTGAAACCAGATACTCTGAGCGATGAGTTAATGTAACATTCATCGGTGGTGGATTTCTTGATAAAAATAGAAATAAAAATTAAAAACTTCTATTTTTTAATATGCGCCATTATGGTACTGGTACATTACTTAAAATTAAGTAATTTAAAAAGAAATAAAATATTTAGCAAAGTGGGCAAAGCAGTTTATTATTGAATCAAATTATGAATTATAATTATGTTGAGAATTATGTTTATGCCGAGAATATTTCCTCGGATAATTTTTCATACATATACTTGTAGGTTTGCAACCAATTATTACATATTACAGTTTTCTAATTTTTATACAAAATTTGTTTATTTTTTTTAACGTTATTTGACATTATTGGTACGGTACTTACTCTGTATGAGCCATCGTTTACATTCTTTCTTACAGTACTAATACGAAATTTCTTATGAAACAACCTGCGTCTGCTGTGATAAAAGTTATGAAATCCAAACAAAACATTAAGTTAATGTTTAATTTTTATAAATTGATAAGATTAAATTTTCCTATTACAATTGGTCGATAAGAACATTATCAGAAACAACGTCCATAAAAAAATGTTATTTGTGAGTTCAATGAAAACATTACTGTGTGAAACAAAATTTAAATAGTAAAATGCAACACCCAAAACAACACTTTTGAAGATACCGGTAGTTATAGGAGCGTATACTTTGTTTTGAAAACCATACACAAAAAATAATCAGATATTTCTTTTCAGGCATTTCTTTTCACTGCTAGTACAACTCGAATTATCTGTCTCTGAAAGAGAGAGGCTATTTGCAACGTAATTTTGTACCTTTCATTCACAGCTAATAATCTAGTAATATAAAATATATTCATAACATTCTGCATTCACCAATTTACCGATCCTAAAACAGAACCGATCAAATAAATGTCCTACATAATAATAATACTACTTCATCGTGAAATACATAATACCTCACACCATTACTTTTTGCCCACACATCCATCGAGCAACGGAGCTATTTATGTGTGTGTTTAGGAGTGGTATAGCTGTTATTCTTTAGAATATACAAGTATCGTATTGTTTTTAAAATCTTCTTATTGGTATATAATATCAAATTATAGCTGCTATAACATTAAATGTGATCCTTTGAATGCACTCATAGAAAAAATGTTTCCATTTTACTCCATTTTGTCCCGTGGCCAACTCTCACATTTAAAAGAGTAATAATACTTCAAATTCAGAGTTTTGATATTCCATTTCAGAGTTTTGATATTCCATTTCAGAGTTTTGATATTCCATTTCAGAGTTTTGATATTCCATTTCAGTAGTTTTGATTATTCCATTTCAGTAGTTTTGATTATTCCTATTTCAGTAGTTTTGATTATTCCATTTCAGTAGTTTTGATTATTCCTATTTCAGTAGTTTTGATTA
>JH432074.1:615651-663742 GCA_000239455.1 Strigamia maritima
ATTTGGGGAGAAACTTCCAAGCCCAGCCTCTCGTGGCCTCCCCTGGGCACTCCGCTGTGGCACTTTCTTTTTCCGCTGCAATGGTGCTAATGGGTCCTCTGGTTATCTGTCTCTTCTTCTCTTTTTTGCTCCTCTTCTACTTGTGTCTTTTGTCTCTATTTTTGTTAGCAGGTTTGATTAAAAAAGGTGTATGGTCTAAGTCGCTGCTTGCGTCTATTAACTCAATTTTATCTTTCTATATGTTAGCAGGTTGTCCAGGCGGAATTGGTAGTGGGTTAGGATCAGTACACTGGGATCTTAGCCGCTTGTTAGCCCGGATCGGTACATCCGGATTGGTACGCCGGATTAGTATGCTCGGATTGGTACGCCTGGGTTAGTATGCCCAGATCAGTACACCTGGTCGGCGGGTTTAGGCAGGGTCAGTACGCTGGGAGTTGAAACGCCGGGGTTGAAATGCCGGATTGAAACGACGGGACTTGGTATGCCGGGATGGGAACGCTGGGGTTTGTCATGCGAAGGAGTTAGTTTCATGCCGGTGTCGATATGTCAGTTTCAGTTTGCATAAACTTTTTCTTATTTTGTCTGATTTAATATATTGGTTTCATTTTGTCAGAGTCAGTATGTCTGTTTTGTAATGTCAGTTTGGTTATGTCAGTTTCGTTTTGTCAGTTTTCTTTTGTCAGTCATTATGTCAGTTTGGATATGTCAGTTTCGTTTTGTCAGTTTTGGTATGTCAGTTTTCTTTTGTCAGATGTAGAGTGTCAGTTTTATTTGTTGGATCTAGTATGTCAAGTTTCATATTGTTAGTTCTCATGTCAGATTCTCTTTTGTCAGATTTTAGACGTGTATGGCCCGAGTCGCCGCTTGCGTCTATAAGCCTAATTTTCTCTCTCTCTCTCAATGTATTTGTATAAAATATCCTAGCAATAATAGATGCATTAGTTATAAACTGATTTATTTATATCATTTATTGAAATTAAAATTAAAACAAATTTGAATTTTAAAAATTAAATTACAAAATGCAACATCCACAACAACACTTTTGAGGGTAATTAGGTGCGTATACTTTGTTTTCAAAACCATATACAAAAAAATAATCCGTTTTTTCTTTCCACGTATAGTACACTTGAGTGACTGGTACAATTCGAACTCTGTGTCTCTGAAAAAGAGAGCAGGCTATTTTATAACGTGAATTCTATATCTTTCATCCGAAGTACGTAACACATATAGTAGGTACTTGTGACGACGCTTTTTGAGCTCACGAGAACAAGGGCTATTAGAAATTAAATCACCCTCAAAAATTTTTATGTGCTAAAAATATTTTCACTATTCTTTTTTCAGCTAAACAATAAAGGCCCTGAAACAATTGTACTTGAGGCTCCATTTACTTGCGCTGGGCCTCCTGGGACATCAGAGACCATAATCTGTCACTATTAGACTACATCTGCAGTAACATTATGCATCTTGGAACAAAAGCAAATGTCCCACGTAATGCTGACCTTTACATAATATGCATCTTCCTAAATACCTCTGTCACACGATACATCGAACAACGACGCTCATTAACATCATCAAAAATGTACGTCACTAATACTTGTAAAATTGTTTTTAATGACATTTGATACGACAGACGTCAAATTTTAAGTTTTAACCATTCTAGCAAAGATCACTGTGACGTGTCTGTATCAAATATACAATTTTATTTAATTCAAAGTAATGGCGCGTATTAAATATATGTTTTACTAATACTTGTTGTTTTTCTTTTATTATTTTTTAATTCTGACAATTTTAAGTTTACGCATGTTGATATCAATTTATTTGCTTGGATTATATAGGAACGTAAACTTAAAAAAAAGTAAATACCTGACGGATAATTCTTTCCATACTATAATTTGTATTGTGTTGTTGAACTAATTGTGTAGATGCAATATTGACAGCCTGATCAGGAAAATGATTTATAGGCCAAACCTGAAAAAAAGCAGAAAATATTTATACTTATTGTATACTTAATTACAGATGATAATGACCAAAGATATAATTTTAATACCCTAGGTAAATCCTCTTCAAAGGCCAACTGACCACTAACAGTGCGAACTAAATCATCAGGTAATGATGTGCGCTCTACAATGTAATCATCAATATGATTTTTCCTAGGAGAGCGAAAAATCTTTAGTTTGAAATTTTAAAGTTGACTTTGTACAATTTACCAATATAGACTAAGTTGAATAAAACATTTCAGCTGTCCTTTTCCGCTACATGATTTGCATTTTACTTGTCCAAGCCCATGGCAAGTTAAACACCTAATATCAGAATTGTTAGTACGAATAAAACGTTCCAATAGACCAATACTATACCTCCTTTTTCTTTGTCCATTGCAAAAAGAGCAAGTTTCGTTATTAAATTGCGTTCCTGATCCTCCACAAGAAGTACAATTTACCTTAAAATTTAATCAGCTAAATTAACTAAACATATTAGACGCAATTAAGCTATTCGATATCTCACTTGTCCATCACCTAGACATGTTGGGCATCGTCGTCGACCGATAGCAGCACAATCATGACATGATTTTACAGATGCCGTATGGGGTACTTCAGTTTTCATCTTAGTTTCTTTATACGCAGCGGGTGTTGGTACTCCAATTTCCCATGGAGTGGGCGCTGGTCCATTCAGACAAGAATCAATCGGCTGGCCTGCCAATACATTACGGTATAAAGTATAAAAAACAAAACTAAAACACATGTAAATTATTATACAGTATTACCAATATAGGGCTCAAACATCCAACATGTTTGCCGCGATTCTCCAAAAGTTTCCAAAGTATACTGCAAGGACGAAAAAATTGAGCAATTTGTGGCACTTTAAGTGGGAAGTTGAATATTCACATGAAAAGCTGAAGTATTTTCAATACTTCGAAAAACCATTTCTTCAGCTGCTGATTTGCCATAACAACAATGCTCAGAAACAAAATTCAAAAGAGCTTCTCTAGCTTGATCTTCGGTCAGCGCTGGATAACTCGTGAAACTACTTCTTGAAGGTGGTTGGCCACGGTATGCATGATCATTAGCAGGTGGTTGAAGTGGTGCTTAATTATGCGAATTTTGTGATTTGCAATGTTTTTACATTTTCTGAACTTACCAACATAGAATGAAACGTCTTCGTAACCATTAACTTTATCCATCAGCTCAAGAGGAGGCGCTGATGAGAGATGATCAGCAGGATCTTCACATTCACCACAGGCATCGGGAACATCACCAGCATCTAAAATTATTCATTGTGTAACATCTATTTGTATAAAATATATTTTTTTTGCATTGAAATTTTAAAAAAATAACCTGGAGCCAGATACTCTGAAGGATGAGTTAATGTAACATTCATCGGTGGTTGGTTTCTTAATAAAAATGGAAAGAAAAATATTAAGTTTTTCGTGTAAATAATAGAATTGTAAATAGACACAAGCAATGTGTGGAAAATATGTTACCGAATCATATTTTGTTGATAATTATTTTGCATATATTGATAGATTGCACTGAAAAATTACCAATTATTAAATATTAAGGTTCTTTTGATATTGAATTTTAATGTTTATACTTTCAGTCTCGTGTAAACGAAAATAAAAATGACAAATATCAACTTTTGATTTTTTTTAAAAAGGTTTTTAACCAGATTTAGTTACCTAATCGGTTGTATTTTATGTTTACAAAATAATGAGTACTTACGCTGAGTGAGCCATCGTTTACACTCAAAATAGCTTATAAGGGGAGTATTCTACAAGTAGATACAGTACTACGAATTTTGTTATCAAACAACCTGCTTTTGCAGTGATAAAAATTATCAAATACAAACAAAACATGATCCGTTCCCGTTGTCACATTAGATAAATACAATTGTTTTATTTTTATAAATTGATAAGAAGTAGTAATTAAAAATAATATAAATTCTATTGGATTTTTGAATAAACCACACAAATATTCGCTTTTAAATTTATAATATCAATTTTAATAAATGCTATTTAAAAAAAGAATTAGTATCTGATTTATATTGTTGTTGATACGGATGATTGATGTAATGCGAACACGTAGTCTACTTTCCTAAAAATCAAAACTTTACAATTATTTAAAAACAAATTTGATACCATATTAACACAGGTTTTCCCCATGTTGTTGTCATACCGCATGTATAGTACGGTACGTAACTGGTACAAGTTTTAAATTTGTTATAATCATCTTTAAATTATATGACTTCAATTTATCCTATTTTTTATTTACCTGATGTTCATAGTCATAGTACAGTAGTCTGTATGTACGATTGCATCACTCTTGCTAGTGAAAACCAAATCACAAAAAATTACAAAAAAGCGGATATTTACTTCCAGGAAGAGAATAATTTTCATTATAAATAACAAATAAATTCACAAGTCATGTTTGAAAACATATACCCACAAAGACGCCTAGAGTCGACTAACGTAAGGTTAGAGTCCTACTAATAACTTTAATATTTTAAATTATATTATTTCTGACAATACAAAACTGAACATTTTCTAATTGTCCATACATTATGCACTTTTTAAATTAAAAAAAGTGGTTTAAATTTTAAATTCAGCAACAACAACATAAAATTGTATTGGTACTCTCACCTGTGCAATAGAAAAAATATAATCCTTAGCTTTAAAGGGTTTATGACATCGCCATCTCTTAAAATGACCGAAATGATTTTTATTTATTTTTGAAAGTTTTCAGAACACGTTTAAAAAAAATCATTCATTTTTGTAACCCAAACAGCTTATTGCTGGCAGGGCGCTATTCCCGACGTCACAGTTGGTATTCCCCATGTTAAATGCATAGGGTTTGCGCAAATTATCGATTCGGTCTCGCTTTTATCTCTCACTTTTTCATATTCGTCTGCTCGTTTTCACAACTTCAACATTGGGTTTAACCCCAAAAATATTTGTCAAAAATTATTTAAGAGTTCTAAACAATGCTTGATCCAATGGATCAATAAAAAACGTGATGTCGTAAACCCTTTAACCAATTAATTAATATATTATTTTTTGATAGACCCTTCCCTTTTTATTACCTTGAAACCGATGTTCCTCCACGAGTTTATTAATAATAACATCGAGGTTTATTTGAATCGACTTTATATGTTTCTAAATGTTTTAACTTATCTTTTGTGCTAGATTTACGTAAACATTAAATAAAAGAGCAGTTGCTATTAAAAAGTAACTTGTTTCAATCCGGATTTGCTGACCAGCCACTGGAAAAAAATATGTAATAGATTTTATAAAATACCGTAATATGAAATATGTTTTTAAATTTAATCCACCTTCAAGCATAACGGTTTGCGATTCATAAACGACGCCCTGATGACGAGCACGACATCTATACAGAAATGATGCACGAGGATTTTTGTAATTAAAATGATATTTAGAGTCTGATTGATTTTTCATTGGATGGCGTCCGTACTGTCCAAAATACAGAACCCATTCATACTCATTCACGGGAAAGTTGGCATCGCATAATAAATAATAATCTTTGTCAGGCTGGATAATTATATGCGAGTCGTTGAGTATGGTAACATTTGGTTCTACAATAAAAAAATATAAAAATAAATAAATGTTATTCACACAATCAGTCTATGATGTGCCATTTGTTTACGTTGTGAAACTTCAAGTGGTGTAACGACTCGTTCAGTGATTCTTTCTGTGACTCTTTCCGTAACTCTTTCTGTGACTGTAGTTGTAGGTTCAGTTGTAAAAATTTGCCGAGTTGGTTCAGTGGGATATTTGTAGGCTTGTGTAACTATAATAAAAAATTAATTAAATGTCTTAAGGGCAATACATACAAACAAAAACGTTAATTTTAATGTAACAAACAAAAAAATAATGCCTTAAATTTTGCTAATGACAGAATAAAAATTTAATAGGATTATCTAGATATATATTTGGACCAATCTTGATCAAAAATGCACTTAATTCTTGTACATGCTCAGAACAAAAAAATTTGAAGTAAGCAATCCAAACATCAAAACATGATATAATATTAGAAAATAGGTTAAAAAAACATTGATGTAAGTGAAAATATTTTCCTAAAAATAACCTGTCTCCACTGTGGTTGGAGGTTGCTGATGAAATATACCAACGTCCATTACTAAAAATAAACAATGTTTTGAATTTTTCTCACTTCCGCATTGCCACATTACCATTGATTTCGATAGGTTTGGAAGTGTATTCCTGATCACGATAACTAACGCGGCATACAATTTTCGCTTGTCCCTTTTCAGGATACGTGAAATGAAATCGTGGATCAGAATGTGTGGTAATGACTGATTGGTAGTTATTCTCTCCCATGAAGTAAAACCACTCGAATGTGGGATTCGGGATATTTGTTTGGCAGATTAAGAAATTTGACTCATTTGCATGTACTTCAGTTACTGTATCGTTCAGGATGAGTACAGATTGACCTGCTGGAAAACACGAAAATAAAGCCAATATTCAGCTAAAAAAAAAAATTAAGTAATAAAAAGTTTTAACTTACCTGAAATATCGAGAAAAAAATGAAAAAAGTAACAAAGAAGAAAACATTATCAATAGGGGGAACTTGTTACTTACCCAAAATCCAAACTATTAATGACACCTTTAAGTTTGTGTTACTTGAATTTCAGCCAGACCTGAGACGTAAAAAAAAAAAAAATTTTGTTGAGCTGTAGTTGCTAACCCATCTATTTTATCTTGTGTAATAATGTTAAAAACATTTTAAAAAAAACCTTTCAATTTATTTTGACAAATGCTTGAACTTCCTCTCTCCTTTACCAGTCTGTTCGTCTAGTTATTTCTGGTTTACAATGCGAGACTGATTTGTTTGATACATAGAATGGCAAAAAATTGTAAATTTACGTATTTTAAATAATATAAAATCATATGTCTTGGAAATGTACCTTATAATCCTTGGCCTAAATTGTACGCCTATATTTAGTTTACAGCTGCTTCCCATTTTAACTGAGTGTAGAAATGAAAACATTCCCCAACCCATAACAATACATTCCACTTGCATATTTTTATATTTTTTGTATTTGTCTTTCCAACTATAGCGAATCGATAGTTCAGATTATCTCTAGACTTATTTGCTTTACCATACAGCTTCCCACAGGATCATATTTTTCATGTTCAGTAATCTTTCCATTCTCATCGCATCTCCATTTCAGACGACTTACTCTCTTATTTAACCACAAAGGAAAGTTTTTGATAATAAAATTGTGAAATTTTGATTTTTGAAGCAAACAAATTTCAAAGAGAGCAAAAAGTAGGCTTCACTGCGTTGAGTGTGCGTCAATTAAGTCACTTGACAATAGATTACATGATCATTGATGACGACACACGACAGTGAAACAAATTTATTTTTCTTTTTTCCGGGGGCCGCATGCGGTCGACACGCAAATGGTCGACATTTTCAGAAAACGCGCAAATGGTCGACACGCATTTGGTCGACACGCAAATGGTCGGTCGACACCCATATGGTCGACATGCCATGGCGTACATCCAGTCGACACTCACATGGTCGACACGCAAATGGTCGACATGCAAATGGTCGACATATTTGATTGTTTTATTTAGAACAAAAAGTTGAATTGTAAAAAAACTTAAATTATAATGCAAAAAAATTAAAATCAAATTGAAAAAAATGAAATCATAAAATATGTGTATATAAATTTCAGTTGGAAATAAAAATGCATAAATTTTTATTTCCAACTAAAATTTATTATATATATAAGTGTATACATATATATTTTATGGATTCATTTTTTTCAATTTAATTTTAATTTTTTTGCATGATAATTTAAATTTTTTACAATTCAACATTTTATTGTTCCAAATAAAACAATCAATTGTGTCGACCATTTGCGTGTCGACCATGTGAGTGTCGACTGGCTGCGCGCCATAGAATGTCGACCATGTGGGTGTCGACCATTTGTGTGTCGACCAAAATGCGTGTCGACCGGAAGCTACCCTTCCCTTTTTTCGAGCTAACAGGAGCTTTTCCCCTTTCTTGGAAGGGTAGCTTCCGGTCGACACGCAAATGGTCGACATGCAAATGGTCGACAGAATATTTAGTCGACACCCATTTGGTCGACACGCAAATGGTCGACATGACATGGCGCGCATTTGGTCGACACCCAAATGGTCGACACGCATTTGGTCGACACACAAATGGTCGACACCCACATGGTCGACATTCTATGGCGCGCAGCCAGTCGACACTCACATGGTCGACATGCAAATAGTCGACACGCAAATGGTCGACACAATTGATTGTTTTATTTGGAACAATAAAATGTTGAATTGTAAAAAATTTAAATTATCATGCAAAAAAATTAAAATCAAATTGAAAAAAAATGAAATCATAAAATATATATATATGTATATGTATATAATAAATTTTAGTTGGAAATAAAAATTTATGCATTTTTTTGACAAAAAGAAAAGTTGAAAAAGTAAAAATGCATAATTTTTATATCCAACTGAAATTTATATACACGTATACGTATATATTTTATGATTTCATTTTTTTCAATTTGATTTTAATTTTTTTGCATTATAATTTAAGTTTTTTTACAATTTAACTTTTTGTTCTAAATTAAACAATCAAATGTGTCGACCATTTGCGTGTCGACTGGATGTGCGCCATGGCATGTCGACCATATGGGTGTCGACCATTTGCGTGTCGACCAAATGCGTGTCGACCATTTGGGTGTCGACCAAATGCGCGTTTTCTGAAAATGTCGACCATTTGCGTGTCGACCGCATGCGGCCCCCCCTTTTCTTTAGTTTTAATTGCAAACTAATTTTGGTAATCCAAATTTATATTGGCTAACAATCAAAAACTGGTGTAAACGAGATCTAAGACGGTAAAAGACAAACATCTAAACTACCTATGGTATTCATTTTATTTTTATTACCGAGGAAATTTCCGAGTTAAGCCATATGCTCACAACATCATTCCGGCATTTCTTAGCCATTTCGCGAACAGAATGGTGTTGTGAGTACTTAACAGACACTACCAGTCAATATTTTATAAACTTATTTCTTTTATTAGCTGGCAATTAATAAAAGATGGAGGTGATGTGACATGATAGTCAAGATCGTATCCTCAACTTAAATTAATTACTCTTCTTTTAACTCTTCGGTGTAATGTGATATCAATACCAATACACAAGAACAATTTGTGAGAAACATCCAATCCTCTTGAGATAATTTGTTGTCAAGAACTCCAGATGGAGATAACAAAATTCAATTCACTGCATGTCGGCTACGGGATTAGTCATAACAAAATAATATTTAGTTCTTGAAATAAACCCCAAAACTTTATCCTTTTACTGAATACCAATCAAGAAAGAATAAAGGCCAAGGCTATTTCCCCAAAAAAGCTCAAATCCCACCAGCTATGATGACAGTAAACATAACTGCACAGACTACTGCACTGTCATTAAACCAATATTTTCTTAAAAAATGATTGAAAATAAAACAAATAAATTCCCATAACGCCAACCCAATATAACCACAAAGACTTATATATTTAAACACAACTCTATAACTTCGATAATAATTTCATATGTCTATATCGCGTACGTTTCACAGATTTATCACTTGGTCAAGCTGGTGTCATTTAGCCCGAAAACACTATCGAACGATGTTGCGTATTGTACTTTTTTCAACTTTACTTCTGGCTGTATTTTGTAAGAAATGTAATCAGAAGTAATGTCACTCATATTTTAACATTTATTTTTTAAAAAGGTGGCCGTAAGGTGTGAATCACTGACAAGAAACCTCCCAAATTCGAGCTGGGCGTCCCCGCACCATTATCATGCATAACGTCAGGCATATCAGAGCCAATTAACTACAGATGGTTTAAAATTTCAGAGCCTTACAACCAAACATTCAAAATCTCTAACCAAGCGACGGTCTATTTTACCTTCCACGCGGTAGTGCCAAAATATGCAAAAATGTTTTGTCAAGCCAAGGGACATAACGATCGTGATTTCACCAATTCTACAGCATTCTCATATTACGGTATAATCTGGAAAAAAAAATTTAACATTTAGTATTTTACATATATTTTTACATTTTACATTACAGTGACTTATTAAAGTTTGGGAGCAAATATTTTGAAATGATTTGCACTTGTAGTTTAACATGCAAATAAAGTACAGTTGATAAAATATACTAGTGCACTTAAATGGCCGCAAAACCTGTTTAATATATGGCACTCCTTCACGACGATATACCAATTAGTAAATACCAACCAGTACCAACCAAACTACAGCTATTTTATTAATTTAAATTTAGAATTTAATTTAATTTAGAATTACTATAGATCATCTCTAGAAATTTGTTGTTTAAAAAAGTACTTATTAGTTTTGCTGTTGCTGAATACCACAAAAGAAAGAAAAAAAATTTAAATCCCACCAGCTGCTGTGACAGAATCATGCACTGTCATTAAACCAATATTTTTCTAGAAAATTATTGCAAATGAAACAAAATTCCCTTAGCGCTAACACCATCAAATAATATTGCAAAACTTATCATTAAATAAATACAACTCTATCTTTTAGATAATAATTTCACTTTATATCTGTGTAGGTAAAAAATTGTCACCTACTTAACACTTGCTCATTAGCTGGTGTCACTTACATAGCTCCACACAGTTCCTCACAAGATGTTGCGTATTGTACTTTTTTCAACTTTGGTTCTGGCTGTTTTCTGTAAGAAATGTTTATTTTTGTAATCAAAAGTAATATCACCTATATCTACATTTTTAACATTTATTTTTAAATAGGTGCCAAAAGGGTATGGATCACTGAAAAATCCCCTGCTCACTTCAAATTGAACCACGCAAAACCATTAACGTGCTTAACAACAGGCCTAACAACACCGATTACGTACAATTGGTTCAATATTTCAAGGCCCTACAACCAAACATTCCAAAATTCTAATCATTCGTCGCTGTATTTTACCTTCCACGCAATAATTCCAAAATATGCAAGAATTGTTTGTCAAGCCAAGGGACGTAACGATCGTTATTTCACCAACTCTACAGCACTCTCATATTACGGTAAAATCTAAAAAAAAAAAAAAATTGAAGTCATCAATTATTTTTTATATAATTTTTATTACAGTGACCTTTTAAAGTTTGGACCGAATAATGTGAAATGATGTACGTACTTTAAAATGCAAATAAAAATACCTTAGAATAAAATGGTTTTTTAAAATGGTTATTCATGACTGACTAATTAATTCCAAGCACATTTAGCAAAATAAAAAAATCAAAGTTGATTGTATAAACATTTAAATAATTTCCTATTTACGATTTTATAAATCAATTTATGAATTAATTACATATAAAATAAAATATACACCTAAAAGCATAATAACCACCAAGTGATGAATTTGCGCACCCACACAATGCTTTTCGCCAATAACAAATTCCAAACTTCCAAATTTTTTATTATTAATTTACGTAAAAAAAAAAATTGCCTTCTAGCTGAATACATTTGCTAAGTAAGTATAATAACATAAAACAATAATATCTTAAATAAAACATTGAATTATTTTCTTTTTTTTCTGATTGTCCTGTTTTTTCAGCTGTATTTAATCTCGGATATAGCAAAGCTGTTATTAAGGATTTATGAAGACCATAAATGTTAGATACTTCTATTCCTCCCTTCTCATCATCTGATCGAGGCGAGGATCGAGGACAAGCTCAAGGACAACATCGCTATAAAGTCACTAGTGCCTCGAACTTTATGAAGCATGTGTTATTTCCCCGTTCTAATGAAATCATTCCTAAATTAAATAATTTTTTAATTCCAAATTAAAATCACTACACCGATGTCTTTAAATTAGCAACAATTCCGGGTGCATGCATATATTGACTGACACCTGTTGATATCCCGCAGGACCGCCGGCGACATAAAGTGGGAAAAACAAGTTATTAAATGGCGCCTGAGGCGTCCGATGCTCTCAGACCCAATTAAAACGCTGCCTATAGGAGCAAATGATGCGTTGTCATGGAGATATCCCTAATCTGACGTAGCGCACTAAGAAACAAAAAAGGCGCGTGCGCAGCTTCAATAAAACTCTCCGTTCTTCTCCTGAGATGCGGTTTAGATTATGTTGTGGCAACTTCAGCTCTCACTTGTGATTACCTTTACATTCGATATAATTACATGTGACATTTGTTTGTGTACCGAAGACAAATTAGTATGTGACCAAACGCATCAAATATCTTCTATTCCACGTTTGGAACCGGGATGGGCGAGGGAAATCACTCAAATGTAAGTCACAAACTTTTATTGATAACTATTTACTCACATTGAACGCATCTTTTGCTTTCTAAGCTTAATAATTGGACAACCGCAAATAACTCGCTTGGTACAAGAAGATTTAATGCCTTATGTCAATTTAACCAAATTGTAAGAATAAAAAAAAATTAATAAAATTATTTTAAAAAATATTTAACAAAATTATAGGCAAATAGAAAGAACTGGACTGAAATATATATCCCCAAATGCATTCATGTTTAATCCAAAATTAACACAAATGTGAGTAAACTTTTTTCTTTTTTTTTTTACAAACGTTTTGATTGTGTGTTGATATATTTCCAAGTCATCTCAGGCGGAATAACCTCAATTGGTTATCATGGAAAATTTTTGACCATTTCCAAATAAGTGAATTGTGAGTTTTAACATGTGCTTAAGAGATTTCTTTCTCATTCCCATTTAATATAAGGTTACTTCAAGACAATCCTTTAACCTGTAACTGCAGTGTCCTGTGGTTACAAACACTTCCTCACAATATTACGTGTGTAGATGGGCCTTTTACGTCCCCACGCTCAATAAGAGCTTTGAGAATTACTGGATGTGGTAGGATAAAAAAATTTTATGTTGTTAATAAACGTTTGAGACTCAATTCCAAACGACTTAAAAAAAATTCTGGATACAATATAGAACTTCCCCAGCTAACCATTGAACCACCTAATGCTGTTATCGAACTGGGTGGTGGCGTGAACTTCACCTGTTCATCCAAAAATCTATTTTCAACTCATCTCACATGGAATAAAACTTCTCTTGGATTGAACGAAACTCACGCGAGAATGAATTCCTCACTACTTCTCACAATCCACAAAGCCGCATCCCCGGGACAAACACTTGTGCAATGTTCTGCCGAGAATGAAATAGGCCGATCAAATGTTCACGCAGTCCTAGAAATTACAGGTACCGTATTAGCCATAAAATATATTACGAGGAATGCAAATTGCATGATTAGGTAAACTTTTTTTAAACCCGAAGCAAAGAAAATTCGTTTTACTAAATTTATGTTGATCCTATTATTTTTGTTAAAAGCATTGGACAATTTTATTGAATAAATGATAAATGTTTTGCCTTAGTTGAGGAAAACAAGATAAAACTCAGGTACACAGCTGTAACCAATAATCAATTCATTACTGGGATAGATATGAATTTTAGATTTTTTCTCGTTGAAACTAACGTGACGCATATAAATTCACTCATCATAGAATATTGATCTGCGCATCTAAATTCTGGAGATGTATTTGTCTTTTCCATCTGACGATATATTTTTTATAGTGTCAGTTTCACCATTTATAAAATTTATCGCTAAGAATATATGTGCAAATTAAATTACAGCCATGTGAATATTAATGACCAGCTGTTTTTTGCTGCTGTCACGTGTCAAACTATGGCATCTGTCAATTCAGTATTTGACAACAAATCTCTATTTTCCAATCATTTTCAAATTACATAATATTTGTACTTACAGCACGACCGAAAATAGTACGCCTTTATTCACATCTAAGTTTTTATTGGTCGATCTGCTACTCAATTACTGGATATCCAAATGCTAATCTTTCTTGGAAACTGAATGACACCGATCTAGACGCTTTTGAACACAATATTCTTAATGTAGTGGATACGTCAACTGCAGGTTCACTCAATGGGTGTCTTCAATTGCCTGGTACATCTTTGGATCTTCATGGCAAATACACTTTGACTGCTTCAAATACCATTTCAAGTACCACAAGAAGCATTCTCTTTAATCCAGGTAAAAGTTAAAACCGTTAATGAAATCTAGAATGAAGAAAAACTAATTAATATATTTTTTAAAATTTTGTCTAGGAGTAGCACCTGTATCAAAATCCAAACCTTCTCGTTTTCGTCCAAATACGAGTAGTAAATTCCCTCTGTTTTCTTTGATCTTGTACGTGCTAGGCGTGGCAATTTTAATCCTCATTTTGATAATTGGCTTATTGGCTTTTTTACGCCATCGCCGGCATCAGAAACGACGGCTCAACATACTACAATTTTCTCATTTACTAGATAATCCAACATACGCAAGACAATCAGGTTAGTTGTAAGATTTACACTATTAAGGACAATTAAGGAGAATTTATCCAATAACAACCAAAATAAAATTATTTCTCGTTAACATGGTCCACATTTAAATAAATTAACTTAATAGAATAAGTTTCCAAACAGATGTAATGCAATCCAGTTCCTCCCGATTTAACTAAAAAAGTTATTACTAACATTGGCTGAGCAGTGCATTGTACTGAAAGCATATACAGTATTATGGTAACTCATTTCGATCCTCTAGTCTAACTGAATCCAAAAAATCATTATAGGTGCATTCAGAAACTAAAACATTTTTGCGTTTCCCTCGTTTCCCTCGTTTCGTTTCCTGAAATGTGCCGTCATTTCCGGAAATGTTTATGTTTTAGTCAAGAAACGCGCATGCACGCGCGTTTTGGGAAACGCTACAATTCCAGCGTTTCACGAGACACGAGTTGTGTCTTACAATTGCGCACTCGTCTGCGCAGCATCTAACTCTACTGTTGCTAAAAACTTACCTAAAACCTAGCTAAAACATGCCTCAGATTTTCACACTCAGAATTATACACAAAACATACACAAAACTAACCACACGCAAAACTCGTTTTCGACGAGTTTTAGTTCCTGAATGCACCTAATGATTTTTCGAATAAGTTCGACAAGGTGATTAAAATAAGTTGCTTGCCATAAAATATACACTTTCAGTTCGATGCTCTTCTCAGCCAATGGGAGTAACATCTACCTTTTCGTAAATAGAGTACAGACAGTAGAATTGATTAAAAAGTGAAAAGATTTTCTAAAATCACAAAACAATTGTTTATAAAATAAATCTCAGTAGTTTCTATTTTTAGTTTACACGTTCATATAAATGGTTCTCTGAATACGTAGCACGTATTTAACGCAAAAATTGATAACAATATTTATATTCGCAGCAACTTCTCATACAGCAAAATAAGTGAATTTTTTAAAAATAAAAAAATATGTACTGTAGTTTAATTCTTTAACCTCAAAATGTCCCTGAAACGTGAAAATATTCTTATACACTTTCTTGTGTAAATATTTGTTCTGGGGTTCAGTTTTTGTTTACACGACAAAGCTGACAGTAGAAAAAATATTCTTAACAATCTTTTTATCAATTTCATTTTTATTGAAAATTTTTAAAACCAGTTTACAAATCTTGTGGTAACTTTCATGGTAACATGATATGATACTAATTATAAAATTTCCTTCCAAATTATAAACTCGAGGAGAATTTAATGTAGAATGAAAACAAATGTCATTATTATCTCAATTTTCTTATTAAAATCAGCTTTTTTTCATCTAGTGTATTACGGGTATTTAATTTTGTTTTTCGATAGTATGCGCATCAGATTCACCCTTAAGAATAATATTACAACTGAACATAAATCTAAATTAAACAAATAAATATCTTCTCATCAAAATTTTTTTCGTGTTAAGCAAATTTTGTGCTAAACTATAGAATTGTTCTTTTCCCCACTTCCCACCATTAAAGTTGGCTTGATTGCATTCCACTGAAATAACTCATGCAGCAAAGCCTAATACTGATTTAATAAAAAAAAAAAAACAAAAGTCAGTAGTACAATAAGAAATACAAAAAATTGTTTAATTTTTTTTTTTTAGTATCTGGTCACTGTTCAGGGGCATTACCAAAAAGTGGGAACTGCATCACAAACACAGGTTGCAAACTCTTGACAGATATGTGATTTAAATTTATTTTTTGTCAGGCGTTTATGGAGTTAATGCACAACACAGGAAAATATTGTCGATAAGTCAAATCAAATGACAAATATGAGGATGCAAATTCACCTTGAGAACAAATGAATAAACTACGATTAAGAAGTACAATTCCATTAATTTGCCTTATTTGACATTTGATTTGACTTATTGACAATATTTTTTAGTTTTTGTTGCCTCGCTAAAAAACCAAGCAATTAATTAAAAGTTAAAACTAAGATCATTTACAATATAGTTGATTAAGTTGAATAAAAAATAAAGATGCAACTAACTACTGAGTTTGTCATCATCAAATGAGAAATATATAAAACTTATTTCAGGCGAATTTAGAACATCATATGAGCTTTACGTTTTTAGAAGTTCTGTATCGATTTGAAGCAACCGGGGTACAGTTGGCATAGATACTTGAGTTTGCTACGTTTTTGATGAAACCGGATGTTAACAAAAAAGTAGAAACTATGTTAGTAGTTTTGTTAATACGGTAAAGCTAGGATCACACTGCAGTTCATACTAGACATAACGCAACGCAACGCAAGAATAAAAGTAAGAAGTAAGTAAGTAAAAGCTTGTGGCCATCTTCAAAAAAGCAATTAGACAGAAGTGAATAGAAATAAATGTCTGTCTCAATGAAACTGTTTATAATGGTATGCAGTGAGTCAATAAATCTGTTTTAATTTTTTTTTAACGGAGACATAGTTAGTAAATATTTACTGACTATGACGGAGTGCTATCTAGTACAACTAAATTTATAATGAATTATCACTCAAAATGATCCTCCCATCGAGGTAAACAACTTTACCGTAAGAAAAATAGTCAACCACTGCACAAATAGCGCAAATCGGGTTAAAAAAAACGACTCTGCCATTTTTACTCTCAAAACATAAGAAAACCAAACTGTAAGAAAATTCTGCTAGAAATGTTTCTACATTCCCATGTTGTAACTTGTAACTTGTAACTAGACTTGATTCTGCAAAACTGGATCGCTCCATTCAAACGATGGAGCCTTACCAAAGTACCCTTTCTATAACTTTAGTTAGATGGTTCGAGAAATGCAAGAATAAAGATGACATACACGTACTACCGTATTCGCCCGGAAATAGCGGCATGCCGGCAAAGATGAGTCTGATCAGATTTTGACGTGGCATGCTGTAAAATTCGAATCGTACGTTATGTACGTTTTAATTATAGAACTAGACACGTGACTGTTCAGCCTATCACATTGCTTCTCTGATTCAATTTTAGAGTATTTACCGTGAGAGAGAGAATTAGTTTATAGGCGATAAGACGAAGCGGCAACTTATGCCATACACGTCTTAAAACAAAACTGAAGTATTTACCGTGAAAAGAATTGTGAGCTTACGACCTATTTAGGTTATTTTTTTAACTGTACGAATGGCAGCAGTAAAAATCTATCAATTTACAAGTACTAATTACTGCACGGTTTTATTTTGAATTAATGAGCTCCCTGGGAAAAGGTTCGAGTGCGCGTAGCACACGTGAGCCTCTTGTCAGGGAGCTTGTTAATTCGAATAAAAACAAGTGCAGTAATTACGTCAGTTCTCATTATATAGCCACATCTACGGTGCTGTTTTTTTTTTTTTTAGTATATTTGCATACCTACTGTGCAACAATTATCTGTGTTGTTCGAGGATATCACGAATACAAATCCTCTTGGACAGCTGAAATTAGCGATGAATTGATTTGTAAAGCAACAACCCTTACAACAAGTTTGCGATCCAATCAAATCACTGCAGGCAGGTGACTATTTTGATCTCGCTTTATCCAGCACCCTGGTCAAACTCACCATTATCCGGCATTTTCAGGAGAATACAGTAGAATTTGTTTATTTTTAACTTGATTTGTAATATTTGCACACAGGTTTGACCCTTTTCCCTATTGGAAAGTTTACCTCAATGAAAAATAGAAGTATCATTTTGAGTAAAAATTTTGCCAAATATCCACTTGTAGTATAGGTTTAACCGGGGCCTTTTTTTAAAAAATATACCAGCCAAATTAGATGTGTAAATCCACCTTTCAACAAATTAGAAAAAAATCAAGTTTATTTGATGGTTTTTGACAAACAAATTGACAACTAAATCTCTCAACATTATTTTTTAATAGAATTAAGTTTCTCTAAATCCTTTAACTAACTTAAATTCCAAATAACTAAACAAATAAAACAACCTATAATCAAATACCTTCCTCTATTCCTAGAAATCGTTCTACCATCTATCTCTCCATCCAAAATCCATTTCATACGATCCCTAGGCGAAGGTGCTTTTGGACGAGTATTTCTTGGAGTAGTTGAAGGCTTAGTATCAGCGGAATCAAGCACCAAAATCGCTATTAAAACCCTGAAAGAAGAATTTCAAGCAAAAGAACTCATTCAAGAAGCAAAATTATTAACAACACTCAAACATCAACACATAGTTTGTTTCTACGGATTAGTAAAAATGGAAGAAAAACTTTTAATGTTATTTGAGTTCATGGACCAAGGAGACCTTAACACATACCTAAGAAATCACAGCCCGAATAACCCGGAAAATGAAACCGAAGCCTCACTGAAACAGCTGACCAATATGGCTTGGCAAATTGCATCGGGTGGACAATATTTGGCGTCTCAACATTTCATTCATCGAGATTTGGCAACGCGAAATTGTCTAGTAAATAAAAAACTTACAGTGAAAATTGGAGATTTTGGCATGAGTCGTGACGTTTACACATCAGACTATTACAAAGTAAGTTTACGTTTATTCACCTTTGATTTAACTGCGATGTTCGATGTCTTTTTTTAGGTGGGTGGACAAACTTTACTTCCAGTTCGTTGGATGCCACCAGAGGCGCTTTTATATCGTCGTTTTTCAATTCAGTCGGATGTTTGGAGTTTTGGGGTAGTGTTATGGGAGATTTTTACATTTGGTCAACAACCTTGGTATTGCTATACCAATCACGAAGCAGTTCAACAAATTATAAATGGACGGTTATTACCGTCGCCCAGAAATACACCGGACGAACTGTACAGAATAATGTTAAATTGCTGGCATCAACAACCGAACGAGAGGATTACAATGAAAGAAATTCAACGCAAATTGAATCATTTAATAGAAGTTTTCCAAATAACATGACAATTTTTGCGCGGCTACAATTTATATTTTGTTTTCAATTCACAAATTTAAAAATAAACGGAATTTTTTTTTTATTATCATTTTAGTCGTTTTAAAATTTCAATTGCTTAACTGCATCACTGACAACTGAGATAATTTCAATTTTTGTATGCAAAATAATTACCATAAAAGAGTCTCAAGCGCCCAATTTACTTGTTAGCTTGAAATTTGAGAATTATGATTTAACAAGTTCAAGCGATACAAAAACAAGAAAAACAGAATTTGATTCCTCTGTTTTCTTTTTCTTTCATCTACTGCTGCCAAAGAAATGTATACCTTGTTGACAACGTTTGATTTTAATGGAAGTGCTAATATACTCCTCGTAAGAAATCCTCTTGACAGATTTCATTCTTTCATCCTGAAATTACAAAATTTAAAAAAAGTACAATTTTATGAAAAACGTAAGAAGAAATGTATTAATTTAAAAAATCTGACAAAATAGAAAAGAGAAAGTCGGTTATCTTATAGACCTCATCTTAAACGTCATACGGTACCCTAATAATAATTTACTGAGCATTCACAAAGTCAATTTTGAACCTGAACAAGAATATATTCTTATACTGTAACGTTATTATCACGTAACATTTGTGAGGTGCGCCAGCACCATAAATAAACATTGCAGCTGCATACAATTGTTTATTTTGTGTTAATATTAAGTGATCTGTATATTTAAGAAATTAAAGCTAATATATCTTTTCTATTCAACCTTGTAAGTTAATGTACTTTGTGGTAGGTTATACGTTTTCGACCACAAATCAAAATTGAAGTCTCCGATATCATACAACACTAATTTGTGATATTAAATACCAATTACCGTATATACTCGTGTTTAAAAGTCGAGGATTTTTAGACAAAATTTTTTATTTAATTTTTTTAGTTTTTTATTTTTTTTATTTGGTTCGATTTATACGCGGTTCAATAGCCGTTTTAAGTTTTAAAAAAATAAAATAATAAAAAAATAAACTTTAGGGGGTCGAATTCAATGGTTTTTGACCCGTTTTAAGCCAGGGTCGACTTATACGCGAGTCGACTTAAACGCGAGTCGACTTATATGCGAGTATATACGGTAGGTATGTACCAAAATGCAAAATGCTTACTCCTTAATTTCCGTGGGGACAATTATTCTATCTGTTCCCTCTATTTCGATGGATGAATATTTCCATCTTCTATCTCTTCTGCATTTATGGCCACATTTTGGTGATTCACATTTCGTACACGGAAAATGACAACCCTCACAGTCTTTTACAAGGCAGTCACAATTGTCGAATTTTGGCTTGTCGGAATTATCATTCGGACAAAAACGTTTAATATTAGCACTTTGAAAAGAAATCAAATATATATAATTTTATGTTAAACAAAAAAGGGATCTAATTTTTTTACCTGTCTTTATATGATTGCAATCTCTTCAATTTCATTCCTTTATTACGGTTGCTAATTTCTGGGTTCCAATCTTTAATAAATTTGCTAGTATCTCCAAAGTTGAGCCTTTGAAGTTCTCGAACTGCAAATTTCTTTTTTTAAAAAATTGAAATTAGTGTGTGCCGCAAAATAACCCTTAAGTGGGTGCCTTAAAATCTCGTAACATTTACGATGATTACTATACATCGCTAATGCCTATTAACGTCATGATCGATTCGATGCCAACATGATCATAAATATTGTTTTTTGTGTTAAAAAAAACAAGAAACGAGACCCGCAGGGACAGCTGCACCATGTGCCCCTATATCTTCTTTTAAAAGCTATCAGTTAACAGGAGCATAAAGGTCTATAATCACCACACTGGGATTCAATTTAGGCACGGAACAGCCAAAACAATCGGTAAATAATTTTAATGTCACCCAAACAAAAGAATAAAGATAGGTCAGCCCAAGGGTCAACCCTTGTTTTACTACAGATTATAATCTGTGGTTTTACCTCTATGGTTTTGCAAGGTCTCGACATCAATTAATGTCACCAACACTTACTTTCGTCTGATGGTCGTTCCTTTCTGACATTTTTCGAAAAGGTTGTTTCGAATTTATAGTAGCGTCACCACAGATTATAATCTGTGGCGTCACCCATAGTGAAAAAATTTTTCCACCGTGGCGTCACCTAGCGACAAAACATCAGATAGTCATTTACCTATTCTAGCATAGTTAACCCACAGATTATAATCTGTGGTTAACCAGCACAATACTGGTTACTGGTATAGAACAATAGCAACAATAACAAATATTTGTTTCTGGCCTCGTCCAAGGTCATAAAAAAGAAAAGCAGTATATGTCATTTTTTTATTACTGTATGTTATTGCACTGTATTAATTTAAAACAATTGTAGTACGTTTTAAAAAAAATAGAACTTTATTTTTAAAGGTTCTTTTGGGAGGCGCTGAAGGTCATTGCAAACACCATCATAAGTGACAAAAAGAAAGAGTTGATTTTGTGAGTCATTTGTCCATTTACTGCAAGAAAAATAATAAATATATATATATTTATATTACCTAATTTTGCTATTCGTATCTTCAGTTTAGTTTAATTAAATTAATTCCTTTAGTTTTTCTCACCTTGATACGGAACATATTTAGAAGGGGTAGGAAAGGTGTCCCTCCTATCCCTTACTCGACATTGAATAAGACCATCTTTGACTCGTTGGCGAAATATAAACGTCGCACGAGGATAATTAAATGTTCCTAATATGGTAGTAGTGCGGATATCAATCCATTGATAAAAAAGCGGGTCAGTAATTCCACTTGTCTTGCAGATTAATTCTTTTGGTTGATTTACTTTGAATTTGATCGGAGAATAGCCGTCGATCCATACTTTCTTGTTGGTACTGGAACCTAGATAAAACGAGTTAAAACAATTGGGTGTTTGTGCAACCCACCAATATGAGAGCCGAGCCGACAATGCTGCCGAATGCCGATATTTTTTAAGTCGTACCAAGGTTATCAATTTTCGTCCAGTGAATATATATGCTATATAAACACTGTTTGAAAAATTGGTAACCCCAGTATAAGTGCAAAAAAATAGCGTCACAGCGTTACCAGTATCGTTTCTTTCTCATATCGGTGATGTCATGCAGTGGGTTGCAGAAATTTATCTTGTTATGCAGGTTTGGGAAGAATATGTGTATGGTATTATATTATTTTTATTATGCAGTATTATTTGTTTTTCTTACCTGAAGTAACTAAAATAAGAAGAAAAAAAAAATTAATTTTTTATTTTAATTTAAAATTTTTATATAACTTACCATAAAAAGAAATCTTTGTCGAATTATAAAAACGGTTATCGTATCGACCTTTGGCTTGACATACGATATAACCAGTTTGAGTATAAGAGAAAACAATTTGCCATTTTGAGTAGTTTGAGTTGGGAAATGTAAAATTAGAACCAGCTTGAATAATCGACCATTGGTACGTAATAGGACGTTGGATATTTTGTGCAACACAAGTGAAAGGTTTTTTTTCGTTAACTTTAAATTTTATGGGAGCTGTAACATCCTTTATGTATACGTTGACGCCTGAAAAAAAAAATTAAAAATTAATTTAAATAAAAGTCACAATGTTTCGAAACTTCTTATTTACTTACTAAAACAACACACAAAAAGGCAGAAAATTAAAGTTTTGAAGAACATGCTGAGTAGTCCTGCTGCAAAATCAACTTTATAGAAGACAGTAAGATTGTTATCGATTGGTAACTGTTGATTGCTATCAAAAAGGTTCAAAAGATACACAGATGATAACAGAAGCAAAGAATGACTTTGCATAAATTTTTCTTTTAAAAATAAAAAATATAAGTTAATCTTTATTTTTAAATGATAATTTAAAAAAAGGATTAATAAGAATTAATTAAGTATTTTTTATTATAACATGTGATTGCAGTAAGACAATTAAGAATAGTGGGTTTCTTATCATCTTTTTCTCAGTAAAAAAAGTGGTAAAGCGTTTGATATAAATTTTCAAAGTATCTTCTGGGTGGCGCTGAAGGTCATTACAAGCATTACCATAGCTGACAAGAAAAAAAAGTTGATTTTGTGAGTCATTTGGCCATTCACTGCAAGAAAACAAACAATAAAAAGCTTTGCATATCAGGTATATTTGCAGCCTATTTCTTTCGTTAAAATTAATTATTTTATAAGAAATATTTCGATTTCTTACCATGATACACAACATAGTCAGAAGGGATAGGAACAGTGTACCCACGATCTCTTACTCGGCATTGAATGAGACCATTTCTAACCCTTTGATGAAACACAAACTTAGCATTGGGATAATCAAATGTTCCTAATACGATAGTACGACTGACATCAATCCATTCATAAGAAATCGGATATTTAAATCCTTTTGTTTTGCAGGTTAATATTTTAGGACGATTTATTATGAAATTTATAGGAGGACTGTGGTCGATCCACACTTTTTTGTCACTGGGAAAATCTATTAAAACAAAAATTTATGCTATTTACTCAAATATATCGTTTTTTTGTAGTTATTTTGTAGTTATTAGTTATTTTTCAACTGTTTTTTTTTCTTTTTACCTGGAGAAACTAAAATATAAAAAATAAAAATTAATTTTTTGTTTAAACTTAGAAATGTATGTTTGATACGTATGATACTTACCATAAAAAGAAATCTTTGTCGAATTATAAAAACTGTTATCATATCGACCTCTAGCTTGACATACGATATAACCAGTCTGAGCTTCATGAAATTTAATTTCCCAAAATGAGTAGTTCGATTTTAGAAATGTATAATTAGAAGAAGCTTGAATAATTGACCATTGGTATGTAATAGGTCGCAGAATATTTTCTGCAACGCACTGAAAGACTTTTCCTACATTTACTTTAAGTTTAACTGGAGGAGTAACATCTGATATGTAAACGTTGACGCCTAATAATAATAATAATAATAGTAATATATTAATTAAATAAACTCACACAAAATTTCTTATTTACATACTGAAACAACCAACAAAGAGGCAGAAAATTGAAGTTAGGACGAACATATTGAGTAAACTTCTGCGAAAATAATAAAGCAAATGCAAATCGTTTGGCT
Source organism: Strigamia maritima (assembly GCA_000239455.1). Classification (NCBI taxonomy): domain Eukaryota; kingdom Metazoa; phylum Arthropoda; class Chilopoda; order Geophilomorpha; family Linotaeniidae; genus Strigamia; species Strigamia maritima. The sequence goes on from JH432074.1 coordinate 640,000, forward strand.
AAATCAACATAAGATCACAATCAATAAATGTGTGATTGAAAAGCTTTTTAGGTACGGTACATATAAACAGAACATTTAACACTGAAAAAATAATTTTAAAAATAATATCCTAAAATAACAAAAATTATTCACACAACACATTAAAAATTTAAAAATAATAATTTATAAGAATATAAAATAAAAAAGATTAAAAGCAATATGTATTATTATTATTTACCTAAAATAGATGTCTGTATATCCGGATGTTGTTTTCCTTTTCCTTTTTAGCAAACACGAGAGTCTGACCGCACTTTTTTATCAATTTTTATTTTTACTTTTTAATACTTTAAACCACCTGGCTGTAGCACGTCATGACAGCAGTTTTTAAAAATAGTCGATATTTAAAGTATCATATCGAGTATAATATAAATAAATATCGAGTATAAATCTAGAAACTTATGTTATATTATACGTTAATATTTTGCCACTAGATGGCATGAGAATGCAACCAAACTCACAGTCAGTGCGCACAACTGCACATCAGTGAAGGTTAACTTAACCCAGAGTCAAGTGACTCTGACTTACCACATCAATTCTCATTCTCAGGTCTAAATATTAGATATTATACTATTATAATAAATTAACAAATGTAATCAATTACTCTAGTTACATGAACACGCTTTTCTGGAAAATGACGTTATCAATTCTCAAGTGGAAAAGTAAAAATAAAGTATTCACTCTAGTTTCCACTTTTGATGTCATTATTTCTCAAGTGGAAAAGTAAAAAATAGAGTAGTCACTCTAGTTTCCACTTTTCCACTTGATGAATGATGACGTCATTTTCCAGAAAAGCGTGTTCCACTTATGTTAGTATGAAACTATATGAAAAACTGATCATGTATGTCTAAACAGAATTTTTTTTTACGTTAGTGCAGTGCTAAATATAATAAAGAACTGTATAAATAGCATATGTTGCGTTAGATTTTTAATTACCATACGTACAGCATGTCTGATTGCAGTAAATGAAAACAAATAAGCAGATACTGAAAACCGTGTATTTTTGGTCTTTTTTCTTTTTTTAAGGATAATAAGATATAACTTCAGTATTTGTATATAGTTTTGGAAGCGCTGAAGGTCATTGTAAACACAATCATAACTGATATTAATAAAGAGTTGTTGCCCAGAGTCATTTGCCCAGAAACTGCAAGAAGAATAATAAAACGTATTGTTTTCAACTTATCAATAGTTTAAATTAGTATACTGTAACATCTGACTAACCTACATACTGAACATATTTAGAAGGTATGTAAAACGGTTCACCACGATCTCTTACTCTACATTGAATAAGACCATCTTTAGCTTTTTTTGTAAAAACAAATTTAGCACTGGGAAAATCTGATGTTACTAATATGAGGGAATTGCGAACGTCAATCCATTGATAAGAAATCGGGTATTTAAATCCTTTTGTTTTGCAGGTTAATGTTACCCCGTGATTTTTTTTAAAATGTATTGGTGAGCTGTTGCTGTCGATCCACACTTTCTTGTCACTGGAACCTGATTAAAACGAATTTAAACAACTAACCTTGATATAAATCATGTTGTTTTTTTTACACTTTCTTACCTGAAGTAACTGAAAATATATAATAATAAAATTGTTTGAAAATTGAAATTAATAATTTTAAATAACTTTTACCATAAAAAGAAAGCTTTATGGAATTAAAATATTGGCGATCATATCGACCTTTAGCTTGACATACAATATAACCAGACTGCGGTGTGTGGAATTTAATTTCCAGATGCGAATGGTTTGAATTCGGAAATGTGTAATTAGAATCAGCTTGTATAACCGACCATTGGTACGTAATAGGTCGTTGAAAATGTTCTGCCACACAGCTTAAGACTTTTCCTTTATCTGATTTAAACTTCACTGGAGACTTTTCATTTATCTCTACTCTGTAGCCTAACAATATTAAAAGAATACAATTAATTGAGAATAATGAAGTGTCAAATTTCTTATTACTTACTAAAACAACCAATTAAAAGACAGAAAATTAAAGCTATGGAAAACATTCTGAAAAAGTAATAAAGCAAATTATTTGACCAAATACAAGGTATAAATAAAAAATACTGAGAAAACGAATTTCTTAGATAAAATAAATACTTTTATTTACCTAGAATTGATGTTTTGTATGTTCGTATGTTTTTTATCCAATCTGCTTCACCAAATACATACAAAGCCAAAGCGCCTGACCACACTTCCGCATCAATGTTTACTTTTGCATTATAGTGCACTACCGGTCCCAGGATAGACACGAAAGTTACTAAATTAATCAAATATTTTATATACCTATATATAAGCCATGCAGACTAAAATTGTATTTTTTCTGTGTTAACCGTCACTTTATTCTTTTATTTCTCAATTTCAATTTATTTATCACTTCAATTTACTGCACTCTATCTTTTCAATTGAGATCCGTGAAACTTTACCGGTAATAACCTCTCGTCTCTTGACAAATGGCAAAAGAAGACATCAAGCCCAATAGTGCGCGTTGTGTGAGTTAGAATTGTTGACGATAAACAAACACTACCATACTTAAACTCTCCAAGTCTTTCATCAAAAAACAATACTATGTTAAGATGCTATTATAATAGTGTTACTGAAATTTGACTGTCAAAACACTAACCAATGAAATAAAAATCTCCGAGTTGTGTACATTTTTATTGCAGTCTATTAAGAAATGTACCGTAACTTTGATGTTTGGGTTAAAAATAATTGACAAATTTTCTGTCATTTTTATTAAGTTTGTATGGTGACATCATTATAAATTAGAAAACACATTGAAATAAAGTCCCAGTCCAGGCTCCAATGGAGTCTGGGCTGTTTGTTTTTCACCAAGTACTGTGGTTATGAGAACATTTAAGCCATTGATTTCCAACTTTATGACATCATTATACAGGCAGTTCTGAGCATGCCCAGTTGTTAATTTAATACATAATTAAAAGTGTTATAAAGTTATTAGTGAATTGCTGTTGGATTAGAATTGATTGACATGTGTCAACAGGTAAAGGTAAAAACAGGAAGTAATTATTTTATTTAGCTTTTGGGGTTTACATTACTTGGGCAATGCCACCTAGTGGTGACATGCCAAGCACACTTCAACAAAAAGAAACATATGAGGATGTAATTCTAAGAACAATAGCCATGTCTTTCATCAGTCGCGCGATTACAGATTCCTAAAAAAAACAAGAAAAGAAAAACATTTGTGTAAGTTTTAGTTTTAATTAAAATTTGTGTTTTATTACCAGCGCTTGCTTCACAAGGACAGAATGAATCGTGGTAACCACCTTTAAGTTCTCCTACCGAGCATTTCTCAGTTGATTTACTTTTTTCAGTGCATACTCTCATCTTAGATTTCATGTTAGAGTACACAACGCAACATTCACTTTGGCAGTCCTTGTTAAACTTACATTGTTTTCCATTTTCCCGTGGAGTCTAATAAAAGTAAATGAAAGCCAAAATTAGATCAATAGTGGCCTTTTCTATCAGCACAATTTTTTGGATTAATTTTATTTGATGATTTGATATGAGATGAAGTAGCAGTACTGTAAAATAATTTTTTTTAAAAGTTAAATTGTATTATGACAAAGTGCTAAATTAATCTATCCGCAAATAGAAGAAAAATATTATTTGTACTTACTCAATTTTGTTTTGACACAATTTAGGTTTCAAAAAAAAAATACAAAGCAGTAACAAAATTCTTATGTTTACTTGCTTGGCTGCTTGATCAAAACTTTTAAATCTTGATTAACTGATCTTAGGATGATAATTAACCGACACTTCGACAGTAATTACTTACTGTGTAGTTTTGTTTAGGTTGCATAATCTTGCTGAACGGACTCAAAATAGAACATCTTTATCAATAATAAACGATGCCATTCTTATACAGCCTTTGATGTCAATTGATTGCTAACAAATCTTATTGATGAGAAAGCCAAACATACAATACAATCCTTACTACGGTAGCTTAGTAACCTATCCCTTGGCTTTTTGCACTGATTGTCAAACATTTCATTCCAAATATTCAAAATAATTACAATTATTTTGAAAATTTACAATAATTACTTTTAAAGTACTTCAGTTTTTAGTTTTGTGCTGCATAATTTGGTTGCTTGAACCAAGAACCAAGAATCCAAGAATACGTACATGATTTGATGTAAATCACGCCTAACACATGCGCATGATTCTTATTAAATTATAAACTAGGAACATCTTAAAACACGTGCATGTTTTTTTTTAATATCCAGTACTTAATAAATAAATCATTCATCATCATCATCATCATCATCATAGTACATTTTTTATTTATGATGAAAAATTATGTAGAAAAAGTCTACCAAGTGCTTTCAGACGTTAAAGGCGAGTTCACACTTTGTTTACCGTGCTCAATAGTCACACTGCAAAATGGGTAACGTAACGTTTTTTTTAAAGACGGTAATTGCATTAGCTGATGCCAACAAGTAGACCAACGTGAACAAAATAAAAAATAGAATGAATAGAATTACATCACTTAATATTCAGGTGTGTTGTAGGAGAAAAGCCATAACCTTGATCGCCTGGCCAGTTTGGTGGAGGACTATTCCATTACGAGGTCGAGGTGCCAACAGAAACGATATAAATTTCAAATACCGTAAATTTCATGACACTTGTAGAAAACATAAAAAAAAACTTCAACTTTATAACCAAAATTGAAAAAAATTTAAATACTAAACTAACACCAAAAAAATTTTTTTCTAATCAATTATTAGTCTTCACTTGAACCAAATATAACATTTTTCTGACCAAAGCGACACGACTTAAAAAAGCTTGCCAAAAGGTCATTCCACTCTCCAATTAGCAAATTTTAACTAATGTTACATTTCTTATATTTTAAATTTTTCAAATATTGCTACTTGCCAGTTGTGTTTTGTGAGAGATGTCCACTTGCTCAATTTGGCTTACATCGAATCTTTGACAAGATATTTGCGTGGAAATAAAATAAATGCAAACCAAAAGCAAAACTGGCGTGTTTACTTGCATGACTGCTTTGATACCTGTTTAAGTCTTGATGCTTGCGGATATGCGGAGAACAAGATCGTAGCTGGTTTCTTGTAGCCATCTATTTATCAAAACAAATGTGCATACGTCATACGTTTTTCTCTTAAATTACTTAAACATATTAATTATCTTCAATTGGTTTGATAAAATTCCCTTTTATATGACGCAAGTATCTAATCTAGCTAAATTCGCAGAGTCAGTCAACAAATAATTGCAGAAATATAAAAAATTCTGAATTCCACAACAAAACTTTCTTAGTAAATGATTAAACACATATGAAGTAATCAAGTATTACTTGGCGGTAAAGGGTGGTAAAGGTGAAATAAATACGAATAAATATCTCGTAATTTTTTCTAAAACATGACATACAAAATTATGACAAAGTACTTTTATTTTTGATTTTTCCGATTTAACCCATTCGGTTTCAGGAAAATAATTTGGTTTTATTGATTTTTAACTCTAGATTTAGTTCAATATTTCTTTGAATGACGCAAAATGTGCGTAAACGCCACACCCCTTGGCAAGTGTGTAGTTTCCTTATTGACGTCAAATAAGACCTTTCAGGTTGACGTCATTTACAACAGTTTTTTTTTTGCGAACAATTGACGTTACCGCATAAGCCAGCTGCTGCTTCCCTGCAAAACAGATTGGACTTTGGCACGTAGAAGTTAGCTTTGCTGTTAAGCACTAAAATCCTTAAGTACAAGTAAGTACGCAATGCAAAATCAAAGAGTTAAAAGTTTTAAAAATGTGATATATTATTATTCGCATACACAACACAAAAATGTGTCCTGACAAATTTAAAATTTATAAATATTAGATTTTTGATTTTGAAGAGTTGTCTTTGAAAAGAGACATATTTTATTCAATATGATGTTATGATAGCAACAAAGTACATTACTTTTTAAAATTATGATGATATCCATAAATGACCACTCAAAAAACGATGTTTCTATTTTTAGATCAATTTTAAATCTAGACTCAGTCTCAACACAAAGATTCAGCATTAAAATCAATAATTCTGTATGTAAATGTAAGTGTAATGTTTTACTCTCTTATTGTTATTACGCAAAAAATTACTACTTTCATAAATTTCAAAGTTGTTGTTTGCATTATAATTTGCATTATTTTTATAATAAAATATAAAAATAATAATACTATAAAAAAAAAACATTACAAAAGTGAGCATGTATTGACTTTTTCACAATCGATCTATGCCTGCTATCAATCTAATCATTGACTTTATTGATTCAAGCAGAATACATTTTTTTCTCGTCAAGCGCTCCCTAGTGATTACCATTAACACTAAAAAAGTTTAATTTTTCCAGTTCCTAATTCATTATTCCAACACTTTTTTCTTCGCTTAACTTTTCTTTTTATGGACCATTCCATCAAAGTGTACTGGATTTTGTTTTCAATTGGAAGTGAGTATTCAATAAAAACTAATAAAACTTACATTAAGTTATTATAAAATTACAATGATAATTGTTTTTCTTGCTAATGAAGCTTGAGTTATGACTATACATCCTGTTGCTTTTTAATTTTTTCAGCGGAACTAGATTGCAAAATAAAATTTCCACAATATTTAAATATTTTTACATAAACATCGTATGGCACCATATGGCACCATATGGCACCATATGGCACCATATGGCACCATACGACAACACTAAAATATTGATTACACTTTTCTTTTTTATTTGTATAGATTGTGGATATTGTTTTCCTTTCTTATCAAACCAAAATGAAATGCAAGTAATTGAAGGAAATTCTATGAATTTAACTTGCCATATTTCGTCTGATGTTATCCATTGTGTTTGGTTTCACACAAATAAATCGTTTTCAATCTCATCTTTTAACAAACCTCAATACAACATCTTTGGCAATCACAGTAATGGTGAATGCCACTTGTACATACACAATGCCAAACTTGAAACGGATAATGGTTTGTGGACTTGCCAATTGACAAATATCAATAAATTTAACATTTCTAGTCAGATTCATCTAACTGTTTTGCGTAAGAATATTTCAGTAACAGCAAAAATTATCAGTTTAATTAAATCGCAATTAATCTTACAGCACGTGATAACGCATACATCAAAGAAGATTCTGTAAAAAGCCACCCAGGCGTGTTTATTGGTTCTTTTTGTGCAGCCATTTTCATGACTGGGGGCCTGATAATCATTATTTTATACAGACAGAAGAGATCTTGTTGTTTAGGTAAGTTTTAAATTATATTTTATAAGTGTATTATATAAGTTGATACTTTTTTTAGCACCTGGACCTGGATATACCTCAAGAAGTATGCTCATTTGGAATACATTACCACAAATATCCAATCAGGATGAAAATACAAATTAACAGTTGCAAAATAGTATGAAAGTACCGTATAGTATTTGAAATGTACATATATTGTAATAAGAAGACTGTTTTTATTTTATTTTTATAAATTTTCAAATTTACTTTTATCAGTACACCAGATATCTTAAACGTCCATACTTAATATAGATATACAAACCATTTAGCAATTACGTTCAATGTATTAATGTCTCACAAAAAGTTGTACTGCTAATCAATGTATTTCTGATAATGTTTATACTGTAGTGATATTCATCAGCTAGCAGCTGCCAATAAAAAAATATCAAGAACTATTGTTACTGTACGCAGCATTTTCATATACATGATGACTTTCATAAACATTTATATCTTCAATATCTTCATAGTTGTGTGGCTCGCGATTTTCACTTTTAGTAGTTTCCTTATTACCTCTCAAGTCGCCACTTGGTTCAGGGTCAAAGTCAATATACTCATCTTCTGGAGTTATTATTGGCAGAGGTCTTGCTTTTAAATATCCACTGTTTTTACGGATTGTGGGTGCATTTATTTCACTCTCATCGATTTTGTTTTTACATTCGTATTGATCAGTTTTTGTAACTGAAACATCGTCAGAAGACGACGACATTTTCTTTCGCTGCCTCCACCTGCAAAAATAGTATTTTATATACATACAGTACGGTACAATAAATCTTTTTCAAAATGCTTACTTCAGATAAGTAACAAAACCCCCGATTATAAGTAATGCAACAACAAAGCAAACAACTAATGGTATAATTAAGTTATAGACAAGTCGAGACACTTTATCTGGAATACATAAAAAGACATCATGCTAAGTAGATAATATTGCAACTTTGGTTCTAACCTGACACTGTTAATGTCACTTCAGACGACCATTTTGCAGCACCACGGTTGTTTCCCGCAATGCAAAGATATTGACCCTCTATTGACTTAGTTGCCAGTAAAGTTAATGTTTGCGATCGGCTAATGGCTGACCATTTGTTGCTACTGTATGCTTTGAATCTCCACTCGAAATGTGGAGGTGGGTTGCCATTTGCTTCGCACCCAAAGTTTAAACGTTGTCCTTTTACTGCTTCTGTAAGAATTCTCGAAGCAATCCGGACACTGGTAGTTGCATCTATATAAAAATGTATATTTTGATTAATTTCAAATATGTAAATTGCTTGTGTGATAAAATTACATGAGACGTTAAGTTGAAAATTAATACTTCCTCTCGTATCGTAATGACTTGAAATGCAAGTAATATTCTGTGAATCCATATTAGGTTCTATTAATAAAATCAGTGTATTTATGGTTTTTTTCAGCCAAGGAGTTTCATCTTCATTTTCAAATGTTGTGTTTCCATTTAAAGTCGTATTTTCTCCTATTTTCCAATATAGAATAGTTCTAGGATTACCGGATCTAGTTTCGCAGTAAATTGTTATTTTTTCTCATTGGTAATGTTGAGTGCGGAATTGTTAAGAACTTTGTTGCCATTGTAGATTACATTTGGTAATGATGGATGAACTGAAACCATAAACAGAAAAGTATGCATTCTGTTAATATTTAGAAACTCTAAGCTGATAGTGCTCTAAAAGTAGTTTTAAAAATCAACAATAAAAGTTAAAAGCCAACTTGGTGAACATAACCGAGCCTTGAGTCTCAAGATAGTGAGTTCGATCCTCACCCAGGGCATCTTATTAAATTATTTTTTTTAATTTGCTGTTACAACATAAATTTCAATCTAACAATAATTACTTGAAGAAATTTTTTTGGTGTTGCACAAAGATCAGCAAATAAATCTCCATGTAGAAATGACTTATTTTAATCGTCCTAATCACTAAATCATTTAATTGAAAGTTAATGAAATGAAATCCCTAAGTTTATTACCAATGGCCTTGGTGGCTCAGTTGGTAGAGCGTGAGTCTCATAATCTTAAGGTCGTGAGTTCGTTTCTCACCTAAGGCACTTCATTTTTCCATTTTGTCAATCAAATTAATTTTGTTGACTACTAATTAGTCCGTTTAGCAAGTATCTTTGCTCACCTATGACTACCAAATGTGCCTTATTTGACAAAATTCCAGTAGGATAATCCGGCATTCGGGGAATGAAACATCTCCAGGCGCCTTCATCTCTTATAATATTTACATTTTTAATAGCAAGGCTGCAATTGCCGGTTTTACCGTCCACAATTAATTCATAATTTGGATAACTTTTAACGTGTACTGGAACTCCATTTAGTTGCCATAAACAGTCTTCACTACTTATGCGTATATTAAAAATGCATGTAAAAGTGACATTTTCGCCTTCAGGAATCGATTGATCAATTGGGTGCAGCACAAGAACAGAAACTAAATTCCAAAAAAAATCATGGTATAATCGCGATAATATCATCACGTGAAACTATTTACCTGTTGAAGTAATTAATATAAAAATATATAAAGTGATAATGGCTGCTTTCATGGCTATTTTCATTTAGCTTCTGCTACCATTAAGAACTTGAACTTGATTTGAAATAGTTGATACAGGTAGATCCCATTCATTTTCTAATTCTATGTTAGAACGTATACCTTAAAATATCATTCTCAACATTTCGTTCGTCTTTTTTAAAAAGGATTTTGACGCACTAGTGCAACAGATCGTTGTTACATTACTGATTTTTTTATCTCATCTGATAAAAATTTTATTTTTCTATTCGACAAAAGGACAACGGGTAGCGGTAGCACGGTTCTTATCACATCGCATTGCAGGTCTCAACCAACCCGTTCATCAATACGAACTAAATTACCAGTATCATTTTATGCAAATCTTATTTTAATTACTATGAAAAAATATTACAAACACAAAAAAATGAAGACATGATATTTTTACAATAAAATGCTAAAAATAAACGTTCTAAACAGCTTTATTAACAAATTGTTGAAATTGATCTTGTCAGAGTGTTCTCGTAAACGTGTGGCTCTTCGTACAAATTCATTTCATTCGCAATTCTTGGACTAGAAATAGGTTTATTGTCCAAAACTGGATCAAATCCAACATATTGGTCATTATCAACTTCAATGATTGCTGGCAAAGGTCTTCTTGCAACCATGTAACCGTATGCATCCATTGGGCCGCTTAATTTCGATTTCCGTTTAGCATTCATTTTCTTTAGCATACTTTCAGATTTTCCGGTAACTTTTCCCCTTACAGGAGCTGAACCAAAATATTGACTGCCATCATACTTAATGGTGCTTGTGGTCTCGAGTTTTTGTTTCTTCTTTCTTTGCCTATGTAACAAAAACCATTGTGTAATAAAACTACATTAAATTATACCCTGATAGAAAATTACTTTAGAACTGTGACTAATATAATTGTAAATAACGCAACAATGGCAATCGCACAAAATGTTGCAGGAATCGTTGCAAAATTTCCAAGTGCTCTGTCTTTAAAAAAAAAATAAGAGTAAGAATTTTTCAAAAACTTAAAGAAATTACAAATAGATATACATACTTAACACTTTTACTGTCATCTCTTTAGACCACAACATAGTTTCCGTATTCCCAGCAAGGCACAAGTATTTGCCTTCCCTCGGTTCTTCTGCCATTTCCTTAAAAACTGGTTTGTTGCTAATCACCTGCCATTCATTTTTATCAACTGCCTTAAACCTCCATTCGAATTTTGGACGTGGATTACCATTTGCTTCACATTCAAAATTAATGTCATCACCTTCTTCAACCGATAATAGATGATCAGAAAGTATTTTCACACTGTTTGTAGCATCTAGTTAACAATTTAAAAAATATGAGTAAAATAAAATAATTTCAATATTAAAATTCTAATTTTTTTTCTCATTACATGTAATATTTAACTTCACAATAAAATTGCTAGTTTCATTGAATGAATGCTCCACAATACACATCAAAATTTGTGCATTCATTTTGAAGTCCAAGTGCAAAACAAGTACACTAGTTGTTCTTTTCAAATTTGTCGCATCAGCTTCCTCTATAACTGACAGATCACCATTATAACGATCATTGTCATTCATTTTCCAGTGAATTCTTGATGCCGGATTGCCGTGTGAAGTTTCACATACAAAGCTGCCTGTTTCGTGTGCCGAAGGTTTTATCTTAACTTCCGAGTTGTTTTTAAGTTTGTGTCCATTGTAAGAAAGATAAAGTGATGATGGTGGAACTAAAAACCAAAATAAATTTAATAGGCTCGAAATGACTTAAACTCTCATTAAATTCGATCCTTACCAATAACATTAATATGAACAGTATTAGACACAAGTCCACCCGGATGATTATCAGACACAAAAATTAAACACTGCACATGTCCTTCATCTCTTTCAATATTGACATTACTTATAGTTAGACGGCAACCACCATTTTCAAGATCATGAAAAATCTCGTGATCTTTTAGGCTTTTATTAATAATCGCCCCATTTTGTAGTTTCCATACACACAATTCAGTACTATTAAACTGACAGTCAAGGATAATATTTTCTCCTTGTAAAACATCTCGTTTAGTAGGATGTACAAAAATACCGTAAGTAACAACTGCAAAAAAAAATAAAAATTGACCTTTGTTAAATTGCTCAAAACCTTCCGTGTCGAAGCGATAACTTATCAGAAATATTAAGTTCACAATATTATCAATCAAAAATTTTAAAATAGTATCCTTTTATACTCATATATGAACCTGTAAAAGCGCTTAAACACAAGGCGACACCAGGCAACTGAAACTGATGTCTTCTATTCATATTCGAACATTTCGAGCATGCTCAATATCATGAAAACTTTTCAATTGTAGCACCTCTTTCTTGAAATAAACCTTCGAATAAAATTAATAAGTGATTCATAAGTACGGTAATTAATTGTTAAATTAAGATTATCTCAAAGTTTTCTTGAGTTCACTAATATATATACTTCAAAAAACATAAAACGTTAAAACTTACATGATGAGGAAAGCAGTTTGCAGTTTAGCTTACAAAGTAAATAGGGATTTTGCCACAATAAACAATCGATAAGATTATGAAGTCGATAGGGCGTTTTTCTAAGATAAGGTACGATATGTTTAATCACATATCACAAGGAATAAAAAAATTTAATTACAAAATTTGATATTTTACGTACCAGAAACCATTTTCTGATATGTATCAATAATAATCTATTATTTTATAATCATCTGAAATATTATTTTTCTCATATACCGGTACTACTTTATTTCATTTATTATGTGATACAAATTTTGTAAATCATATAATGTGTGTAAACGTTAGCCCTAAGTCAACAAATAATTGAAAAACAAAATAATTAAATGATCTGAAAAACCCTCAAAATAATCCCTCAACTTCTCCAGTGTTTAAATTTAAATCTATATCATAAAAGCTTGGTCTTGTTGGTAATCCAGGCATTGTAGTCATCTAAAATTTAAGATTTTACAATAAAGTTCGAAAAAAATAAAACAGTGAATTCTACTTACGGTTCCGACTAGCGCGACAAGAAAACCAGCTCCAACACTTGCATAAATATCCCTAATTGGCAAGTCAAAGCCTTTTGGAGCACCTTTAAAATTTGGATTGTCAGTGAGCGATAAATGAGTTTTGGCCATGCATATGGGTAGATTATTAAACCCCTAAAATAAAAAACCATTTCAAATGATTTCAAAGCAATACAAATTAATTAAATCTAAGTCAAACCTGTTTAACACAGCGGTCCAGCGTTTTTTGTGCAAAATCACTTATCTTAACTGAATCGGCACCATACATTTCTTTGGCAATAATTAGTATTTTTTCTTCAATTGAAAGCTACACAAGAAATTTATAAACATTAAAAACTTATTTTTTTAAAAAAAATGTTACGCATTATTTACATTTAATTCATACAAAAAATTAAAGTCGCTTTTATAACAAACTGCTCGTTCTACAGCTCTAGCTAACTGTTCCGCTCCTGCACCTCCTTCCGACCAATGATTGCACAAAACTGCATCTAAAGCGCCGTTTTCTTTTGCAATCTTTTGCACCAAATGTATTTCTGTCTCGGTGTCGGTTCTAAAATATAATAAAAATAAATTCTTTATTTGTCTAATATATTTGTTCCGAGTTCTCAACTTACACAAATGAATTAATGGCGACAACGACAGGTAAACCAAACCTTTTAACGTTACTGATTTGTTTTATCATGTTAGCACAACCAGCATCCACTTGTTCTAGATTCTAAAAACAAAATATAAATATAATTCTCTTATCATTCAAATAAAATTTACCATACTTCTTTCAAATAATCTGCCGGTAAAGGCACGCCTGGGGTTACATTTGGAGCACCACCGTGCATCTTCAACGCTCGAATAGTAACAACTAAGACAACTGCATTCGTATTTAACCCGGAATAACGACACTTAATGTCGAAAAATTTCTCCATGCCAATATCTGCTCCAAAACCAGATTCCGTAACTAGATTAAATTATACGTTAAATTAGAAATGCACAAAATAATAAATAGCAACTAGCATTTTAAAAATTGTTATACACAAGACAATATACAAATATATTAACAGACAGCTAGCACAATATTTAAAAAAAATTAAACAGATCTAAAGCCAATTGCTTAATTATTTTGAAACAGTAACACCTACCAACAAATCCATCACAGCCTACTAACTTTAGAGCTAGCTGATCTGCTACAATAGAAGAATTGCCATGGGCTATATTGGCAAATGGACCAGCATGCACAAAAACAGGTGTCCCCTCATCATAAATAATAAATAAATAGAATAAACTTTAAAATAACTACCGTATATACTTGCGTATAAGTCGACCATGACTTAAAACGGGTCAAAAAGCATATAAATCGACCCCCTAAATTTTATTTTTATTTGGTTCGATTCATACGAGGGTGACCCTCGTATGAATCGAACCAAATAAAAATAAAGTATTAAAAAAAAAAATAACTAAAAAAAAAAATAAAATAAAAGATTTGGTCCAAAAATCCTCGACTTAGACGCGAGTATATATGGTACAATTAAAATGACTACAGCAAACAGTAAACTATTCCATTACATCAATAGGATTAAATATAAGTATTTCTAAATACCTTACCTCTAATGTTTGCATCAAAGTTGGTCTAATTGCATCTTTCATAAGCACAGTCAATGCTCCAGTAACACCCTGAAAAAAATATTGATAGAATTAAATTTATTCCACCGGTAACGGTAACAAATTCATAATTTTGAAAATACCAAGTCGTCTGCAGTGACTGGATCACCACTACGATTAAACGCAACAACCATTCTCGCAAATCTTTCTCGCATATCTGGGAGACTTGTGGCCAGTGCAAGAACAGCCATGATCTCACTAGCAACCGTGATATCAAATCGAGTCTAAAAAAATTGATTTAATACGTATTTCCAATTCAAATTCTTTTTTAAATTCAATTTATTTACCTGTCTTGTAAAACCTTTTTCAGTATCACTTTGCCCGATTGTAATTTTTCGCAAAAATCGATCATTCACATCTAGAACTGCAAATTTTATATTTTCTAGTGTTCGAATTTATGTTGCGTGATATCATTTTCTTAATACCGTACCTCTATTCCAAGTTATAGTATCAGCATCTATATCAAGTCGTGCAAACTGCTGTATTTCTTCGGAAGACAGTTCAGTCGGATTAGTTTCATGGATGCCTAATTTCTGAGGCAAATAAATGATTCAGATGAAATAGTGTGACAGTGAATTGATGTTTTTCCACGGTGCAATCATTTAAATATATTTAAATTTTCCAAGTGATCATACTTTTAATCTCTTGTTTTGACTTTCTGAAAATTGTGGCAGTTTCCCTTTCACAGATGGAACTAGTCGTTTGTACAGCGCCTGAAAAAGTTAAAATAAATTTATTAAAAAATATACAGGTACATAAAAGTTAGAAATTGTCTGACCCCAATAGATTGTGTCGCCTCATGAAATATACGAGTGTCAATTTGTGCTGCTAATAAATTATTAGCTGCGGTAATGGCATGTAAGTCACCGGTGAGATGGAGATTAAAATCTTCCATTGGAATAACTTGCGAGTATCCACCACCAGCTGCACCACCTATAAAACACAGTACAATTTATGAAAATATTTCCGTTAAATACATCACTATCTATACTTACTGAATACTCACGCGTTTCTCTATTTTAGCATTTTTTTTAAGAAAAAATATTTTTTGATTCACTCCCAAACAAATTTAATTTCCTTGACCACACATACCAAAATCATCACTATGTGCATTCTATTTCTTATATTATTGCTGCATAAATACAGTATGCTTACTACTTCAGAAACTACTTCTGTTTTGTCTGATGTCATTTGACGTCATTTATTAACAAAAAACCATTAATCAATATGATGTCATATTAACAAATAACCCGTCCAAATCGGATTCGACATTCTCTTGCGCGCTACACGAGGCGTTACAACATTAATATGCACGTTGTTGCAGTGGTGGATCTATAGGTGGGGCGATAATCGCCCCCTCACCAAAAGAGTGTTAACTGCCCACTTTTTTATTACTAGATTAAAAAAATATGTGTTTTTATTAATATTCAGCCTATTATGTACCTTTAATGCCGAATGTTGGGCCTTGTGATGGTTGCCGCAAGCAAGCAAATACATTTCGATTTAAATGAGCACCTAAAGCTTGACATAATCCAATAGTTGTAGTGCTCTTGCCTTCACCTAGGGGAGTTGGAGTAATCCTGCAATAAAATCACCTAACTTTAATTGATCATCAAAAGGGAAAAAGAAAAAATTTTACCCGGTAACAACAACATATTTTCCATTTTGAACCTCTTTCAGCCGGTTTAGAATGGATAAATCTACTTTTGCTTTCTTCCACCCATATGGCTCAAGTTCGCATTTCTTTATTCCGATTTCAGCAGCTAAATCCAAAATATCTTTTGGAGATTGCGATCGTGCAATTTCTATATCACTAAAAAATATATTAAAAGTTGAAAATTTATTTAAAGTTATTTCACCTAGAAAAATATTACCTCGGAACGGGATGTTTAGGCTGCAGTTTTAAATGCTTTAAATTCCAGGGTCCAATCTAAAAGAATAAAAGTGAGTAAGTTATAGTTTTTTAAAACAAATTTTATCTTTTGCCTCAAATTTATCTACAAAAAGTCATGAAACTAAACTAAATAGAACTTATCACTAATAACGGATAAATTATTAAAATATTTAATTTACGAAATTCTTAACGTCTCGAGATGTCATTATCCACTCTAGGCTTCAGCGAAAAACGAAATCAAACCACTAAATCGGTATCAGTATCAAGAATTTTCGTTAATTCCAAATCCAATACACAGAAATTACTTTTTAACCGATATCAGAAGGTTAATGGAGTTGACTAGGCCAAGGATCAAGGTTGAGAGAAAACTGTATAACAGGTTTGGCCATTTGATGCGGGCCTACCATTGGCGCAAAATTTTATGACGTCATGCTACGTCAGAGGGCAGACACAATGTGGCACAATGCTCAAAAACCGTTGGAAACCTTTGCTCTAGATTGGAATTCTATTATTTCGTCATGGTTTTATTCAATGTTCGATCATTTATATACACAGAGTTGAGTATTAGTTTCACATGAGGATAATATATTATTTTATTTTATTTCACATTTATTTTTTATTTGTTTTGATGCAAGTTCCGCCTCCGCGTGTTCTTGCATCAAAACAAAACAAAACAAAACGCTTGGATGTTTTGGTCGTTGTTATTGCCACCGTTGTTATTGCCACCATTTCCGTGTGGTCGCCCGTGAAAATTCATGAGAAGTAGGCTGGTAGGCGTAATTTACAGATTTGAAGTTTATATTTTGTGCAAGTTATATACATTTATTAGCATAAAAATACAATTTTAAGCACATTTTTTAGAGTAATTCTGTGCCTAAGATTGTATAACTGCTCAAAAATGTATTTTTATGCTGAAATAAATATTATATTATTAACAGAAAAATTATATTGCATTTTCCATCTCTAATATTTTATTTTGAGATGTTAAATCAAGATAAGATTTTTGTTTTTGTAGATCATGTTGGTATACATTTGTTAATTCTCATTTGTATCTTACAGTAATGAATAAAAATAAATAAGTATGAAACTTTCTTTATTTCATTTATTATTTAATAACATGTTTAAGTTTACCTCCGCTTGGATGTTTTGGTTGAAGTTATTGCAACCATTTGCTGCGCACGATAGCATTTCCGAGCATTAAACGGTTTGTAAATAGCTGCTGTCTGCCTTCTGACGCCAGAGCAACCTAGCTCCGCCTCCTCTGTTACCGGAAATAACGCGTTTTGCCCAAGTGGCCAAACCTTATATACCTCAACCTTGCCAAGGATATATTAGGCCTTACTCTAGGTTTGTCCATTACTCAGGAGGGGGCTTGCCTACTGGAGAAATGCTGGGATTGGTCCAGTGCGATGTCAAGGCAAACAGCAAGAAAATAATTTTTTTTTTAAATTTTTTTTAGCTTACCCACTTTCGGCTGCACCCAAAAGCAGAAAATAATTTTTTAAAATTTATCTACTAATTTGATTCATTCAAGTGGGTGGCTGGATTTATGCCGAGATGAGTATTCACAAGGTCGACAATTTAAGTTGTCAAATGCGGCCACCGAAGGCGCTGTTGCTGTCCGCCATTACGGTGCTGTGTGCGTTCTATGCGTTCTATTGCACATGTTATCGTGTTATCCTATGTGAATGCGTGCCAAATAATCTCACGTTAAATAAACGACCCCAGCTTAAATATTTAACCCAGTTAAATCTCCTCAAACCGGTAATTGCAATACTATTTTGAGAACCTTAGGTATACTAAGTTCCAATTAGAAAGTTGCAGAGCTTGATCTAATTGTTTAAAAACATAATTTAATAAAACATTTTCTTATAAAATTTATAAAAAATTAAAAAAACCATCTGCACAAATTCAGAAACATGCAGAAGCGATCAAGCCAATAAAAAAACTGGTTTACTCTGAAATAAGTTCTTTTTTGTGTAATGTGATGTCTCAAGATGGTATTTTGAAGTAGCTTTTTTCAAAGTGACTTGATCTCTTCAGCATATTTTCTGCCTGTATTTGTGCAATATAATTTTTTCATTTTTTTCTCATAATTTTCTATGATATCTTTTCTAAATTAAAAGTTACTTGGGACAAGACCAGACTTTCGGTTCACCCTGCATTTATTTACTCATGTAGCACATCGACCGAAGCCGTTGACGAGATGGCGCTTACTCGCAGATTTTTCAACTCAGTTTAATGAGGGAATTAAAATAAGTTGCCATAATATATACTTTCATACAAATGCATCTCTCAACAGAATTCGAAATAGAGTTTAGGTCATTTTTATAAAATCGCAAAAATTATTCAGCTACGAAATAGACCTTTTCAAAAACTCCAACCATTGGTGACACGCATGCTAAATTGTCTGCTTAACATCGCTTCAACAAAAAGTTTTATTGTCTTTAAAATATTTAATGATTTCCTATTAAAGAATTATAGACTGTTTCCAATTTAAATTGAAATGCAATAATTTTTTTCCATTAAATCTGATTCAAAAGCACGTAAACTGTTCAAACAAACTACCGTAACCCGAAAATTTACCTTGAACTACCCATGAAGCAGCCTTCTCATTTTTTTCATTCTATATTTAAACAGTTTCTCAGATTAAATATCCTTGCAAACCCATGTACAGATTTAGCAAAATTCAGAAAATGTGAAAAACAAGTGTCTTGTGACGATCCACATGGACCGAATACATTGAAAGACCTCGTTCGAGGCTAACTCTCGAACTGCACCTAGTACAAAGATTGTCACTAGATGGCGCTGATCGTCCGATCAAGCGTCTGCTCTAATTTCGTGCAGGTGACGACCCCGAGGCGTCACCCGCCACCTGTGGGTCATCCGACCCACCCTCTACACCTTATTGGTGTGCATACTAAGTGATGCACTCTAAGTGGTTGAACAACCACTGTATTGTTTTTACAGGTATTTAAGGTGCTGCAAACCCTTGCAGCACCGCTCTTGACTTGATTTTGATATATTTGAACTATGTTTTTACTTGACTTGAGCCCCTTGGACAGACACCCGAGTGCCATATCCGTACTTATGGCGATATTGGGCATGGCTCGACCATGTCGGCGGAAGTTTGCTGACTTCCCGCCACCCATGTCCCGTGTGGGGACTCTATTGTATTTTTCCTGTTAGTGTCCAATGGTGGGTTCCTCCATTGAGTGCCTGCCTAGCTCACTTTCCAGCTTCTGGCCGCTCTAGGGCCAACTGTTAACTATCTTGGTTTAGTGCTGTGCACAAACTCTGTTTTTCTGTCTTATACTGCTATTTTCCCTATTTATTCACACTTGGTCCCTTACTGCCGATGAGCCGAGAGGACCACTTCTTCACCCATTGCCTGGGGCAATGGTTCTTTATTAATATTATCATTTTACAGTTTAGTGACGGCAATTTAAGTAGCGACACTTAAAAGGACCAGTGCAACCAAGGACCCCATTTAGGAAAGGCGCGTAAACTTGAGTATATGTTCTTTGTTCGCTGTGAGTGACCAGTTAGCCTTAGGCACGTGTCACTCACCCTCTGTCATGGCCTTGCTGGCCATTAGTTCTTTGTATAATTGTTAGGGTTAAGGGCTGAACAGCCCTTATGTTGTTATAGCGCGCTTATCATTTGTATAGTTGTATTTCCCGCTTTATTCGCGCATGAATAAAGTTGTGTTATGTTTTGAGAATATAAGTTTCCCTTTATTTCACTTGTAGTACAGTCATGTTTAAGGTATTTGTTGCTTGAGTACGAAGTAATGGCCCAGTGGGTGGCTAAGCAGCCCCCCTAGCTCTTGAGTTGAATTGTCCGCCATCTTGTTTAAGATGGCACCATGGCAACCATGTTGGTTCCATATTTTAGACCGTCACAGTCTTGAACGAAGAATGAACGATCAAAATATCAATAGCAGGTAAATTACTAAACCAGACTATTGTGCCGCCTAAAAAAATTAGACTCTCTCATACCCTAAAATAACCGACCACTGTGATAGCCCCTGCAACAGTATTTGACCCATGTCCAACTAAATAAAATATACAGTCCAAAAAATCTTTTTCATTCATCTATTTCCCAAGTTACCATGAAAGCATCGTCTTTGCCTCTTTGCGAAACTTCAACCTCAGCAAAACAAGTTATTCACAAGCCTAAGCAATACTGTTCACTGTTAGAGACATATTAAAATCAACAACAAACAGTTAAACCTGAAATTGCTTGCTTTGCATTTGAAGATATTGCAGTTTACTGCAATTTATTTAACAGTAATGTTTTTGTATTTTTGTCACTTAGAGATTAGTTTCTTCACTTAATTTGATTATTATCAAGAATTTAATTTACTTAAATTATTAAACTGGATTTGTTTCCAGTATATATCAAATTTTGTAGTACTTTCTTTAGATTCGTCCAATACAGCAACCTTCATTTACTTCTATCGACACAGCACCACAGAAGATACAGAAGCGCGAACTCTGGTGTGGGGAGCTGCGCCGTATTAATTGCGCATGCGCTAGGAAACCCTAGCGGAATAACTGTACAACCTAAACCAAAACAATTGTGTAGAGATGATAAAAATGTATTTTTAATGTATTTTTAATAAATATAATAAAGCCATTTTAAAATTAAATAATAATATCTCTTTATTTATATTTATAATACAAACCTACACTGAAAAACCCAAAATAAAATATAAAATATAAATATATAAAGCTAAAAATATAAATATATAAAACTAAAAATATAAATATATAAAGCTAAAAATATAAATATATAAAAATATAAATATATAAAGTTAGAATATAATATCTAATTCCTATTACCAAATTTTATTCCAATTTTCGCGTCATAATTCTAACAATATCTGCATCATGTACGTATTGTGCACGCGCAGAAATGCGGAAAAAGCGCGAATCTTAAATAAAAAATAATAATTCTAGTTAGATTTAGTTAAAACTGCAAATTTTGGCCTGTTAAAAAAATTAGTATAGATATTTGCAAAGGAACTTACTGTGCTGGCATTGGCTGCACAAATAACCAAGATAGAAATAGGAATTTAAGTTTTTATAGATTTCCTGTTAGAGATGTGAGCAAAAAAAGTGATTTTGATGAAAAATTTGTCCCTTCTTTGCTTTTTACTCAGTCTGTTATTTGGAAGGTGCAAATTATAGAAATTATGACAACCCAGATGATTCAGTAGCACACACTGCGCTTCTTGTTGATTAAATGCTGCCAGCCCGGGATGTTCAGCTGCAAAGACTCCATGCTTTTTTTCTCCTGTATCTTTTTAATGTAAAAATTTAAAAATCAATTTATTACTTAGATGTCCGCTCGTCCACCATTCCCTTAAAGATATCATCAATTTTTTAACAGGTCCTTTTAAGTGAATTATATCGGTTTGTATGATAAACTCTCATTTTCAGCCATCTGAAAATATCACAACACAAAGATATACACCTCTCTCGTTAAAAATGATAATTAGTACTTATCTGAGTGGATAATGCAACCAAAATGCTGTATAAAAACAGTTTAGAACCCATGATGCCAGCCATTTAACCGTGTGTTTACAGTTATACCACCTGGCACCGCCACGATCGAGTCGAGAATTCTTGACGTCATCGATGCAGGCCAACATCAAAGAAACCGCCCACACTTCGTGCTTCTGTATCTTCTGTGACAGCACCGTCATGGCGGGTTGATAGTAGTGCCACTACACGGACAAATGCAGGAACCCTGATCTCGACCTTGTGAATAGTTA
This sequence comes from Strigamia maritima, assembly GCA_000239455.1. Taxonomy (NCBI): domain Eukaryota; kingdom Metazoa; phylum Arthropoda; class Chilopoda; order Geophilomorpha; family Linotaeniidae; genus Strigamia; species Strigamia maritima. Next base: position 662,221 of record JH432074.1, read on the forward strand.
TAGACGTGTGCTACCGCACCGACACGGCTAAGCCGGCTCGGCACGGCAGCTGAGACCTTTAATCCTAGCCGCCGCCGCAGCCGCCGTGGCTTCAACTTTTTCCAGCCGGCTGGTGGCAGTAGCCAGTGCCGGATTTCTGCCTAGGCCTATAAGGCCCCGGCCTAGGGGCCCAGCCAGCCTAGGGGCCCCGGTGGTCGTATGATTCATGTAACTATAGTAACATAGACTGTATTATTCTAATGTTTATTAAAGTCATTAAAGTCTATTAAAAATTATATGTTCTGTACTATACTCTATTTATTATTTCGTGCGCGAAACTCCCATTGGTTAATGACCTATATTGTACTGAATGTATATATTGTGGCATCTTATTTTAATCCTCTAGTCGATCCGAGTCAAAAAATCATTGTTTCGTAGCCAAAAAATGTCCACAACAATACACAAACCCAAATGTAAATAATTTTTTAAAAACATTTTACAAGCATTTTCAATTGTTAACAATGGCATGCATATTTTTGGACTACAAAACAATGATTTTTCGACTCTGCTAAACTAGAGGATTAAAATAAGATGCCACAATATATACTTTCGATACAATATGTGACGGTCCAAAATCGGAAACTACTTATTATTCTGCCACTAGATGGCGTTGACTGTTTGTCCGCGCCAAATTCAAACTACAGTTATCAGTTATTCTCACTTTTGGGTCTAATAAATAACTAAGAAAAAGTTTGGCCAGTAAATAATTCAGAAGAGAGTGTATGTTTATTGAATTATGATAAATAATAATAGTTCACATTATTATTTATACATTGGATGGAAATCACTTGTAAAAGTGATTATTATTTAGGGAAGGTGTTGTAAGGAATTCCTTGCAACCCTTAGTCCTTTCTTGCATATCGGGGTAATTGGTTGCACCTGCGACCTATTCCCTGGAGTGTGTAGGTGACCCTTGACCCTGGTCAAGCAGAGTTCACTTGGACTCTGACAGGAAGTTGTACCGATTGGCCCAACTCCCGGCGTGTCATAGTTCAGCTTATAGTGCCCGCCTCTGATGGTCATACTGATGTTCAATTGGACACAGGCTGACCACCAAGTGAGCGACCACTATAAAAAGGGGCTTGCAGAGCTCTATTTGGTTCCAGATAACCCTTAAGATATATTGATATTATGTTCAGATTTACCTAGTTGACGTGGTTTCAGAACGCTTTTAAGACTTTCGAACCGGCAGGTGCAACAACCGTAAAGACCGTAGTGAGCCATAGCATTTATGTTATGAAGGCCTATGTACGCGAATATACAAAAGTGATGATGACATGATGTTGTGACACATCGGAGAGTGGTGATTATTGATCTGGACATGCCAGTTATCGTGACCACTCTACTTTCGGTTGGATATTATCTATTAACGTGTTAGTCGCGATGCGGAGCGCCGGACTATAAGGATGAAGGCCAAGTGGGTTGCTTGACCCACGCGACACCCCACTCAACTCTTGTTACGGTATCTATGTTATCGTATTGT
>JH432074.1:663762-687467 GCA_000239455.1 Strigamia maritima
ATTGATCATCATCTGTCTGGGACACATTGTCATTCGGCAATGCCAGCCCAAACCTTGTGACGAATACAGCCAAAAGTCAACCGTTAGTCGGATCGACCTCCCACTCCAAATCCTGTTAGAACCACTTCAGACCAACCAGGAATGACAGATATAGATCCAGACCTAGACATACTCCAGATTAACCCCGTACATTCATATTATTACACTCTGTTCGATAGTATATTATTCCTGGCTTTAGAATTGTATAAGTAATTGGTAGTCAGTGCTCTGTTAATAAATGCAGATTGTCATGTTTTGATAAGTTATGTGTATATTTTTCTCTCTGAGTTTCCGTACATTTTCACACACTGAGTTATCACTTCCACATCTCGTGTAGTAGTTAGTGATTTAGTCGGTATTTCGAGGTTATTACCGCTTGGTAATTTCCCCGAATATCGGATCGTCACAAATATAGGTTATTAACCAATGGGAGTTTCGCGCACGAAATGATAAATAGAGTATAGTGCATTTAATTTGCTAATTTTCAAAATAGCTTCGAGGTGGTGGGGGGCCCAAATGTCAAGTGCCTAGGGACCCTGGGTGTCTAAGTCCGGGCCTGGCTGTAATTAAAACATTACATTTGTAATGTGTAGTACAGTTTGTACAGATTATAATGTAACGTTTGTGTACGTTAAATTGATTGTACACAGTCAATTTTTGCAAAAAAATTTTGGGTGCAGCCGAAAGTGGGTAAGCTAAAAAAAATTTAAAAAAAAAAAATTAATTTTCTACTTTTTAGTCATAAATGTTCAAAAAAATTATGACTAAAAAATGGCGGCCCTCAAAAACTAATAATGACTGAAAACACAATTCGGACGCCATCTGATGGCCGAATTTCGAAGTTAACAAAACGATCTATACGATCTAAAACGGGATTCTATACAATCTAAACGGATTCTATACAATCTAAACGGATTCTATACAATCTAAACGGATTCTATACAATCTAAACGGATTCTATACAATCTAAACGGATTCTATACAATCTAAACGGATTCTATACAATCTAAACGGATTCTATACAATCTAAACGGATTCTATACAATCTAAACGGATTCTATACAATCTAAACGGATTCTATACAATCTAAACGGATTCTATACAATCTAAAACGGATTCTATACAATCTAAAACGGATTCTATACAATCTAAAACGGATTCTATACAATCTAAAACGGATTCTATACAATCTAAAACGGATTCTATACAATCTAAAACGGATTCTATACAATCTAAAACGGATTCTATATGATCTAAAAAAAAAATTTGCGATCCAGATGCAAAAACAAAGTATACAAATGTTCAGCATCAAATGGGCCATTTTTAGAGATGCAGAACATTTAATTTCACCAACTATTAGTCCCAAAACAAACTTGCTACTTTTTAATAGCTGAAAACACAATTCGGGCGCCATTTGCAATATAACGTCATCCAACACTCGCCTATAAACCAATCATTGGAACAAAGACCAAGGAACAAACAGTGAAGTTAAAAGAAAGTGGATAAAAAGTTTAGTTGGAACGATTTTAATAGTTTTAGTGTGATTTAAACGCTGCTTATGATATCTCTTACGTTATAAAGCTAAAAGCTGTCTATTTCTTACTTCCTACTTCAAAATCAAATTTGAAGTAGGAACCTAAGTTTACGTCTGTGATTTTAAACCCACAAGACATTGCCCAACCATCTTGCATTAACCATGGTCAAGACTATACCTTCTCTCAAGGTAGTCTTTCCATGGTTCAAAACAGTTTAGAACATTGGTGTTCACACCACACGGTAGTATGGACGAAAAATAGAAATTGTCGAATGATTTTTGGATATAGAATTTGTAGCAAAGATGGTCCTTGCTATTTTGACTGGTTCCCGTATCGTACGGTACTGACGAAAAAAGCTCACGCCTTAGTGGCTCGTGGCAAAACATGGAGCGAGCTCCACTCCATGTAGTGCTCCAATTTCAATTTCTAGTTCACTTAACTAGTAGGGTAAGGTCAGCCCGCTGCAGACGTTAGGCTTAGAACATGGATAAAGTGAACTGGAATTTGAAAATGGAGGGCTCCATCGCTCCATGTTTTGTCGTAAGCCCTTTTGGGTAAAAAAAATGTAGATTACTTTCGAACATATAAACCATATTTTAAAATTACGTATCTAAAACAGCTAAGAAGAAAAACGGCAATATATACTATACCGTAACCACCCCCTCCCTCCCGCATTAAAACCCCATGAGCTTATATGCAAATTAAAGCCCATGTGCGTATTTAAACCCAGGGCTAAAGCTTGACTTTTTTGGAAATTTGAATAAAAAATCAAAATGGTAAATATTGAGAGGGGAAAAGGTAGCTGGGTGATGCAGCCATCGTTGGTTTTTGGTAGTGAAAATCAAAATTCCGGCTTGAAAAGATAAAAAATTTATAATTTGTTTTTGCTGCTTTTAGAGGGATTTTAAAGTGAAAAAAAACATAATATACCTATGGACTTATGTATTTAAGCCCAAGGCAAAATATCGGCTGCTTGACTTTTTTTCGGAGGTAAAAAATGGAAGATTTTTTATTATAATTACTAAATATACAATACTATTATAAGCCCATGGGGTTTTAATGCTGGGTTTTACGGTGCAGTAATAATCCAAACCGAAGTACCACACAAAGTAGCAAAGCAAAAAAGGACTAAAATATTTAATTCAATATCACTTTTTTTCAAATAGTGCATACGAGATTTACTACAAAACTTGTTTTAAGTAAAGTGCTTTTTAGTGGATTTCGCAACTTCTAAAGTTTATGCATCTGTCAAATCAAAATTCAAGGACAAAACAAAAGAATTGACAAAATCTCCCTAAATTGCTTAAATATTATAAAATACAAAAAAATAAAAAGCCGTAGGTACTATAAAACGTACGTATTATGCATATTATATATATAGAGGCAGATAATAAACACGTAAACACGTTTTTGTACATGTGTAAAAAATGAAATACATGTTATTGTTAACACTCTTTCACATATTAAAATTAAATTTTAGATTGCACTTGACCTTTAAATAAATTTAAAAAATTTCAATTTTTTCATCACTATTATACAGACACGTCAATTATTCACAGTGCTTTCGACCATCAAAGATCGCATCTTTGCAGACCCTTCCGAATAATTTGGATAATGTGTGTGTATAATAGTGATGAAAAAATTGAAAATTTTTGAATTTTATTTAATTCTAAAGTACGTAATGGCGCGTATTAAAATAGATGTTTCAGGATGTAATTAAAATAGATATTTCAGGATGTAATTAACATATTTGGCATGAAACATAAACTAACAATTTATCACGTCACGTAATACATTTATTTTTTTTTCTTCATTATTTTTGCTTGCCTTTTACGTGACCAGAATATGAAGTAGTTTCTCTCTCTTCAGTATTTAAAAGGACTCGTTATGCACCCACAGCCATCACTTCTACCAAGCTTCGCACACCATGAAGATAACCATTTTCCTTTCACTTCTTTTCGTTACTTTCGCTTCGGCCAAAGTTTTCACCGAATGTGAAGTTGGCAAAGCTTTGTTGAAAGCAGGATTGTCCAGATTAGAAATACCAAGAAGTAAATAATGAAAATTAGATGTAATACTGTGAGTTAAAACGAGAGAAATATTTTCAGTAATCTGCCATGCAAAAAAATCAAGCGGTTTAGAAAGCAGCAGCCAGTCCCAACCTGATGAAGACGGAGACATAAAACATGGAATTTTTTACGTAAATAATTTTAAATTTAATATTTAATTTTTCTTTTGTTTACAGTATATTTACAGTACCGTATATATAATTAAATTTTTACAGTTTGATGACAGAATAATGTGCAAAAATGCACCCAAAAGCAGCGCAAACACATGTGCAATGACTTGTGATGGTAAATAGGTTTTTTATGCACGTTTCGGCTTTTTTAAATTTTAAAATTCTGTTCTTTTAGTTTTGAAAGACGATGATATCGCCGATGATGCCGAGTGTGTGGCTAGACTGCAGGATAGAAACGAACTCAGCATTTTGTAAGATTGCTTAATTTAATAATAATTTTTAGACATTGGTTTTATTTCAATCAAATATTTTATTTCATGTTTGTACAGGGAACATTACAATAGCTGTTTAGATACACTACCATCAATTGTTGGCGCTAGCTGCATGTTATAATCCGATTTTACAAATGTGTAATTTGTTCAGCAATTTTTTTTTACCCATATATGCTCTAATCCATTCATAAAAAATTAAATCTTCTGTATAACACTAAATTGAATAAATAAAACCACCGTGTTGAAAACAAATAAAAAAATTTGCTTAGAAATTTTTTTTAATTAAACAATTCACGATTTAAAAAAAATACCTATAAAAATTCCTAACTATTTTTTTAAAAAAAGTAATAAAAAATAAAATAAATAGGTAATATAAATTAAAATACACGTCAGAACAAAATTCAAGGACATAAGATAGATCTACTAAAGATGTAACATTATGAAAGTTTTAGTGTTACAAAACTACGGTAGAACCTACAGATGTGTAAGCAAACTCTAATGCTAAGTGCATTTATGAGATTATGACTGATAATCATCTTATACTTGAAATTAGAAGATTTGGCATTGCATTTTTTTTAACTAGCCATTTTTCGGCGTTTTTATTTTTTTGCGTCTGGCTCTGAGTACTATTACGTGATTAGGAAATAAAGCTGGCTTTTAGACACCTAATATTACACACTCTGAAAATTAATCTTTTCAAAACACAGCTATCGTAGTACAAGTATTAAGTTGGCATTTTAAATGTCAAGTTTAGTTAACAAGCAACCTTGAATATTTGAAGGTCAAAAATAATGTGACCATTTTTTTCCCCCGTTCCAAGTGAAGATCATCAGACACCCTAGTGATCGTCAAATTAGAGAAAATAAAATAGTGTGAGACACACTGTATAAGAAATATTTACTGGTCAAAAACTGAGATATTTGCTCACTTCAGCCAATATAGAACTTAAAGAGTACCTATAAAAACTATCCAATAATTCCTGCACGAAACTGAAAAGTAAACTTTTTTGAATTGTACTGAAAGTATATATTGTGGTATTTTATTCTCTAGTTCTAGTCGAGCCGAATCGAAAAATTTGTTTCGTAGCCAAAAAATGTGCGCAACAATACAAAAACCCAATATAAATAATTTTTTAAAATATTTTATGAGCGTTTTGCATTGTACTGAAAGTATATATTGTGATATCTTATTTTAATCCCCTAGTCAAGCTGTGTCGAAAAATCATTGTTTTGTAGCGCAATAATACAAAAACCCAAATGTAAATAATTTTTTAAAATATTTTCCAAGAGTTTTCGTTTGTTAAAATGGCATGCACATTTTTAGACTACAAAGCAATGATTTTTCGACTCAGCTCAATTAGAGGATCAAAATAAGATATCACAATATATACTTTCAGTACAATGCATAGGCCATTAATCAATGGAAGTACAGTGGTAAAATGGCGCGACTGGGCGGTCAGCGCCATCTAGTGGTAAAATAATAGCTACTTACAGTGCAAATCCTAAACTCGTTGAAAATAAAATATTTTTTAATTATTTTCATACCTTGCTTAAATTTGAACAAAAATCAATCAAAAAATGAAAGACCAACTAAGATTTTTGTCATACGACATTTTCTTTCGCAACCAAATTAAATCAATCATCAATTATTCTACAGGTGTCTCAAGAAAAATTGACCTTCTATAGTGCCACGAGGCCACTTTTTGTTAAAACACTTAATCCTACTACTGTCGTATATACAAAAAAAATCCAAATCGAAGAAAAAACACTAAGTTGCAAAGCAATAAAAGACTAAAAGATTTAATCCAATATAGGTTATTCAAATACTGTATACGAGATTTACTACATAACTTGTTTTAAAGTGCTTTTTAGTAGATTAGTAACTTTTTGTTAAAGTTATGCATCTGTCAAAATTCAAGGACAAAACAAAAAAATGAACAAAATACCCTTAAATTGCCTAAAAATTATAAAATACGGTACAAAAAAATAATGTTTTAGGTGAGTACACATATAGAAGCAGATAATAAACACGTATAAAGTAAAATTTATATCGTTGATGAATATGTTTTTTAATTTTTCAAGTTTGTACATCTGTAATTAACATGTTTGGCATAACAAGTAATACATTTATTTTTTTCACAGAAGTTTACCTTTTTCGTAATAACCAGAATATGAAATAGTTTCTCTCTTTTCAGTATTTAAAAGGACTCGTTATGGGTCCGCAGCCATCACTTCAATCAAGCTTTCCACAATCGCACACCATGAGGATAATCATTTTCCTTTCGCTTCGGCCAAGGTTTTCACCGAATGTGAAGTTGGCAAAGCTTTGTTGAAAGCAGGATTGTCCAGATCAGCAATACCAAAAGTAATTAATGAAAACTAGATGCAAAACCGTGAGTTAGACTATTAAAAGTTAAAACAAAAAATATTTTTATCAATCTGCTATGCGAAAAAATCAAGCGGTTTAGAAAGCAACAGCCAGTCCCAACCTGATGAAGATGGAGATATAAAACACAAAGTCTTTTACGTAAATAATTTTAAATTTATATTTAATTTTAAAAAATACCTAAAGCATATAAAAAAACCACATAAACAGACAATTTAACAATTGAACCAATTTATTTAGATTAAAATCAATGAATGATTGAACAACCGGTGCGCCCTGTGAAAAAGCAGTAGTAGCGGTACGGTACGGTAGTCTTTCAAAAAATACAGCATAAAAAACTTTCCCAAAACAGACCCAAACAGACACAAAACAGAGACATCTCACCTTGAGCCAATTTATTTAGGTTAAAATCAGTTTAAAATCACAATTTAGGTTGCAAACCACAACGGTGCGCCCTAAAACTGGTGCGCCATCTTCCGTCGGTTTTCAAACACAACTGGTGCGCTGTAAACTGGTGCGCCATCTGCCGTCAGTTACAAATATTGCTAAAGGCTTCGGACGGAAGGACACCAACAACAAATTATATTATGATAAAACTAGAACCTACAGATGTGTAAGGAAATAGTAATGTACATTTATGACTGATAAATATTTTCTACGTCTTATACTTGTAATTAGAAGATTTGGCATTGAATTTTTTTAATTAGCTATTTTTCGGTGTTTTTATTTTTTTGCGTCTGGCTCTGAGTACTACTACGTGACTAGAAGATAAAGCAATTCCTGGCTTTAAGATATAATCTGAAAATTAATCTTTTCAAAACACAGCTACAAGTTTCAGCAAAATGTAAAAGTTTAGAAAACAAGCAAATATCAGCCAAAGTGTTCACAGGCGAAATTGAAAACAAAAATATATAATATTCTCATTCATACTTGAAATTACGAAACTTGGATTGGCTATCATTACAGCAGAACTTTAATTTTATTCTCCTCCTCCAAATCTAAATCTATCCCTGAATTATTAAAAATTATTAAAAGGTTTAAGACATCAAAAATATAATGTTTGCTATTTCTTAAAATAGATGAAATGATTTTTATTTATTTTTTAAAGTTATCAGAACACTTTAAAAAAATCATAAACAATTCAGTGAGAAACATTGTTGGGCAGGGCGCGGTTTCTGACGTCACAGCTAAATAGCATACGTTTTGAGTAGTTACAAAACGCGCCACAGATGGCGCTAAAAACAGTTTTAGAGCATTCTTCTCATACGACGTCAAGTAGTTTAAGACAATTATAAAACAAATATAATTAGTCTAATAAATTTTCACTACTTGTTTTGTGACTGAGTGTAACTCAGGATACAAATAATGAAAAAAGATTGAAAAGCGCCACATATTTAAAGTGTTTAAAATAATTAATAATAATTATAGCCCTCGCCACGTAAGACACTTGGCTTGACTATCTTTTCCAGTGGCGTTAGGATTAGCAATTAGGTTGAGTGATAAATTAAATTAATAAATTAATTTGACAAAGTTTTAACTACCAACCCAGGTAACACGCTGTAAGGAATCAGATCTGATCAGGATGCAGGTTAAAACATACCTGAATTTTATTTTACACAAATTACAAGTCACAAAAGAGGATTAAGATAATCTCAAGGTATGCACGTTGGCATGTGCTACGTCATCTGACTGACCTCTCACACACGCGAATGTTGCTGAAATGTTCCGAATGTCACCTGAATGTTGGTAATGTTTTATGGTATTTTCGCAACATTTCTGGAAGTTGCTATAATGTGAAATGAATGTTGACATTTTCCAATGTTGGTATCAAGTTTGATGTCACTGCTGCAGCAGTGTTGTGCCAATGTTGCCAATAAACATTGAAACAAACATACTTTTTGATATATGTCAATGTTACTTAAAATGTTGCTGCAATGTTGGCAACAAACATTTGATCAACAAAATTAACTTAGATTTTTGTCAATGTAACATCAAATGTTGCTGCAATGTTGGCAAACATTTGATCAACAAACATGTATTTGACGTCATATTTATCTGAAACCTCCTACTTTAGACATCTGTATCTTAAGTAAAGACGTCTAAAGTAGGAGGTTTCAGATGAATATGATGTCAAATACATTATATCCTGACACTTTAAGTCAACTACACACTTCAGAATTTTATTCAGGCAATATTGAATGCAACTTAACTGAGATTAATTGCCTTAAGCAAGTCATTTGCCATAACTATGACATCCAAAAAACGTCCCATGTAATGAGTTTAAGTCAATTAAGTTAATTTCTCTAAATCAAATTGAACGCACCTAGTGAAGATAATCATTTTCCTTTCGCTATGGCCCAAGTTTTCACTGGGTGTGAAGGTGGCAAAGCTTTGTTGAAAGCAAAAGTCTCCAGATGAGCAATACCAAAAGATAAATAATAAAAACTAAATGCAACATCGTGAGTTAAAGCGAGAAGCTTCTTCAGTAATCTGCCATACAAAAAAACAAGCCGTTTTAAATGTAAAAGTTTAGTAATATGCTATGCGAAACAAGCAAACGCGTTAGAATACATCAGCCAAAGTGATCCCAGGTGGCACAAGACTTCTCATGATATTCTCATACATATTTTGAAGTTACAAACTTGAATTGGTTACCATTACAGGCAGAACTGTAATTTTATCCTCCTCCTAATCTAAATCCATTCGTGAATTATTAAAAATTATTAAAAATTAAAATTATTATACGTAATTAAAATTTCATAATCATACCCTGTTCAGGAATTTTTTAATAGTGAACAAATGAGTTATATCATTATCATCATCATACAGAAATACTTGTAATACTTGTAGAGTAACGCTTGAATAATTAACAACTAAAATACCAACAAGTAAACAAATACGAATTATAAAAGAACACGAATTACTTAGTGGTTTGGTTTTAATACAATTTTATCACTAACTCTTTAGTAAAAGTCAATTGTCCAGAAACCAAATTTCAGTCACTATAAACTCTCTGCTTACCAATTTCGCATCAAATCATGCGATAATTAATACTATACATGCACTTCTAAAAAACAAACAAATAAACGGCTTGTCAGCTGACAAGGTTATAGTATTTAATTACAACTGAATTTTGGTAAGCAATTGCTTCACATAACGACATTTTATATTTTCTTATTTCAACAGAATCAATAGATAGATGCCAAGTAAACTTGGCTAATTGACTACTGCCTCTTTGCTTTCCCTCTAAGCAACATTAACTTTTAATTTTTTACAGCATATGCTTACTTGTATACCGAAATAACATGTATACATCTCGAAAACATAATAATAAGCTTCTGCAGTAAAATATTAAAAACATAATTATGTTACATCAGCGGCAAAACCACTTCCCAAATTTCAATACTATTATATTTAATATGTATCATTCAATTACACATTGTTTAATGCGAAAAAATATTCCGATATTTCCCTTTTTTTTATACAAGTTTAAATAGACTAATTTTTAAAATAACCCACTTTACCACAACATAAACTAACAAAAAAATATTATAATTTACCCCTTCTGCATTTTGGCTTTTTGAGCATCGTCCCCCATACCACGTAAAAACCAAACATCTTGAGCTTCAAAAAATATAACCAGATAAATATTTAAAAGTTTAAATGCACTTTATCGGCACACTTTTTTTAGAAACTGATACGCACCTTACACCATATCACATCACAAACAAGTTAATGTATCCTTTTGTTCTCTCGGAAAATCAATATGCTCAGTTGTCGTCCATTGAAGTGGCACACTCTGAGTTTTACATTGTTTTCCTTCCTCTTCCTTTTTATTCGATCCAAGTATTCTTAATGGTCCTTTGGGCAACTGAAAGCACATCGATACTCCGTTTCCACTTCCAGAGCTTTCCGGTGTGACCGGGGACTCCGGACTTTGATGTGGTACACTTACGTTTGGTGGATCACCATTGGGAACTGTCAAATAATTTTGCTTGGTAGTTCTCACGCTACTGTCACGTGTACTATTGTTTCGAAAGCTTCCTCGCCCCCGACTGCGAGTACTGCCATGGCGACTGGATCCTGCACGACGAAAAGATCTTTGTGACGGAGACCGAGAGCGACAGCTAGGAGACCGGCTGAGCATTCCTCCCTCGGTTACTGTTGTCTTGTAACAAACGCTTTGAGAGTGTATCGGTGAAGGTGGATGATACCAGCAAGGAAGAAAAGTTAACAAAAATGTTTTCCGGTATCTATCACTAAAAGCGCAGTAGAGAACAAAGTTGCAAGAAGCATTAATGGCCATGAGCAAATTACAAATGTTGTTCAAGCTAACAACAATGGTATGTTCCTTCTCGCTACCATATTCTGACATCGTACCGTAGATAAGCATTATACTGGTTGGTACCTGCAATGTAAAATTTAAATCATAAAAAAAAATTTCATTTCAATCATGCATAATTATATACCGTAATAAATACCGTATTTAATATTTGTTTAAAATTTTACCTGACACAGTAAGAAAAGTACGACAACAGCAATGAGCATGATAGTTATTTTCGTTTCTTGACTAGAATATTGTTCTTGACGTTCGCCTCTTACAGATGTCATCCTCCTCCTTTCCTGCTTGGAATGATGAACGGCACGAATAAGGAATGAATTGAACACAGCAATCAACGTGAGAGGAATGAGAATGAAGAAAATTGTGGTGAACCAGTAATAAACCTTCTGATAAGTAGCATCATCACCCAATGAAGAATAGCCTATCGCGTATAATGTCTGGTTCGTGTTGCTGTCTCTTCTCGTACCCATAGCGTACTCGAAAGGCGTTGGCAAAGTGCTGATAAAACAGAACAAAAACACTCCTATCACCACAAACTTTGCTCGGGACTCCGTACACAAAACTTTTCCCCTGATCGGATGGCACACAGCAATATAACGTTCGAGTGTGAAGGAAACTGTGAGCCAAACTGAAGTATTACTGCACGCATCGGTCAACATATGGCCATATCCGTAATATTCAAAATAAGTGTAGTAACTTTTGACGCTGTCGTAATGAATCAGGGATAAAGTAAAGTTGAAAATCAAATAAAAGAAATCTGAAGTGGCTAAAGCTGTTAAATACAAATGAGTAGAAGATCTCATTCGACGTCTGGTTAACACCACAATCGTTACTGTGTTTCCCAAGACGCCAATGATCACCGTGATGGGAATAAGAACCTTCTGAATCCAAAAGCGCACTGTGTCGAGAAATATCTCGTATTCTGGGTTGGGTAAATAGTCTAAATCAATTTCTGACGAAGTTATATTCGTCTTTGTTGCATTACTCCAAGTGAAATCTAGCGAGTTGTTTTGCATCTTGTCGATAGTTGGCGATGCACTCAACACCTCACCGACTAATAATTGTTTCTTTTAACATTTTCTTTTTCTTTCAAATACTGAAATCGATTTAAAGGTTGTTTTCTCACGAATATTTCAGAAAAATATGAATGAAAGGCAACTGTTATGTGTATGAGACATAAAAATATTAATGCTCTTGTTAATTTTACATGAGGAATCTTTCTAAGCGCATGTTTTCAGTTTTGGCACTAGATGTCGTGGTGTGTTCTTTTCTTATATCCAGCACAAATCTGAAAATAATTAGAAAAAGATTAAAATATTCCCAATATTATGTTAAATTATTATTAAAAAATAACCGCTTCCGAACCTCTCAATGTCGCCTGTATGGAAGAAACTTATTGATTAAAGATTATCGAGCGCATTCACCCTCCTACAGTTTAATCCCTCATTAAAACAAGGTTTTACACTTCTTTTTTTAGGTTTATACAAGTTGTAACTGATCATTTCTAAAACCGAAGCATATTTAAATTCAAAAGTTGGCATTTTGCCACTTGCTTATCTTTTTATTCAAAATGACATAACGCACAAAAAGATGTTACATGAGCCACCTCTAATTTATAACTATAAAAAGTTTTTAAAAAAAATGTGATAATGTCATCTTGAAAAGTTCCTTTTCTTGCCTCAACAATAAATCCGCTGAAGATGGCATTTACGAGCTCCAGAAACAAGAAATAGCATTCAGCCTCAAAACTGACACTCTGGGAAAAGGAAAAAAACCTCAATGTGACGTCAGTATTACAAATGATACGACCACAGAATAAATTTTATTGACATTTAATATTTGTGGCTTGTTTTTGTTTTTAAATGTACAAAATAACTGCTCATTTTAACAGCAGAGCGGACCGCATGTTGATAACAATTCAAACATATTTCCTGGAATTTTTCATATTTTATTCTTTTACCTTCAAATTCCCTTATTGAAACTATCTATATTCTGAATGGTATACCATTATCGCTCATGCACTTGACCCCCAGTAGAAAGATGCTCCTATTTCCTATAATGAGGATAGTTATTATAGAGGTTTTTAGATATTCTATGTTGTAGAAAATGGAAAATCCATACATTTAGTAGTCTACCTGCTGTACATTCTCATCAAACATATGGCTCTACCAAGTAGGACAAAGCACAGCTGGAGTTTTGATTGCTTTTTTTTTTTTCTATCTTCCATTCTATTTTCTCTTACATTTCTTCCTCTCTTTTTTAAATTTTTTTTATTATTATTTTTGATCTGTAGGACGTATTTCCAAATTACAATTTATCTGCTATTTCATTTTCAATACTTTTCTTCGCAATTCATTTCCCTCTCTTTGTTCTAAAAGTAATTCTATACGTGCACCTCATTTCCCCTAGTATTGTTCTTTGTGATTTACATCAGATAAATAAAAAAGATATAAAAAATAGAAACATAAATAATGTATACTCATTTTAAACATTGATTACCCTACTACAACTTCCGCTTATGAAGAGAAATCAAGGAAAACTCTGCCAAGTGTCTGATAAGTCCAATAATTGAATTACTTGTCAAGAACACTTCTTGACATGATTAAAGCAAGAGCTATATTGGAGACAATCACAGTCCTTTTGCCAGTCTATACTTTTTTCTGTTGGAGAATGTGATTACGTACATTTCCTATAAAAAACTTATCATATAAAAGCAGACATTTCCAATTCTGCTCCTTCTGTATGATTGTTGTATTGTATGTTTGCATTACGTACCATTTTAAAATGCAATACGATTGAAATTGAAACCATAAAACAAATATGGTTTTGGATTGTATAAATTTCACCCTTACTAAGTTGACAATTGACATTAATTCCGCCTGTCACATCATTATATACAGTACATCGGAATTAATATCCAGCGTGTTGTTGTCATTGCTAACAAATTAGTTGCAGTAATTATTCACTCTGTATACATAATTAACTACATATTTTTTTTATTTCTATTAATTGGGTCTAACGAGCAATTTGATTAATTTAACACGTTTGATTGTGTGAAAAATCGAATGCGGCAATTGCCATAATCGCAATAATCAAATAACTGCCTATCCTAAAACTTTTTACGGTAAAGGGTTTACGACATTAAAATTTTCGCCAAGGCTATTTTCCCGAACGAATTTCTAATTCCAGTTCACTTTTCTCGTGACCTAACCTAACGCCTGCGGCAGGCTGACCTCACCTTACTAGGTAAAGTGGACTGGTAATAGAAATTATAGCTACCAGCCGTTCGGGGAAATAGACAGTACGTAAAATTTTATTACTGAATAATTTTCGCTATTTTTTAAAATGGCCAAAACGATTTTTATTTAGTTTTTAAAGTTTCCAGAACACGTTTAAAAAAATCATTTGTATCCTAAACAGCTTATTTGAGGTTGGTTAAGGACATTGTTAGCCACTAATGGCATGGCGCTGTTTCTGACGTCACAGTTGGTATTCCTCATGTTAAATGCATAGGGATTAGGATTTACGTCACAATTGGTAAAAACCGCCCCCTTTCTCAATTTACTTTTATCTGTCACTTTTTTTGTGAGTACAATGAGATATACTTTTTATATATATTATAAGTTTTATCTCATATTGTCGTCTGCACGTTTTCACAACTTCAACATTGGATTTAACCCCAAAAATATTTTTCAAAAAATCTCAGAAAAATTATTTAAAGGTTTTAAAACATGCCTGATGCAATGGACAAATAAAAAGTCTTTCTGGTAAACCCTTTAATACTTGTACATTTACGATCAATCGGACTGAGTGGTAGCAATTAAAATACGTGATGACATGACATTGAGACAGTTATAACCAGCTAAATTGTAGAAAACTAGATGTTAACTTGGCGTTTACAACCATGATAGTTTAGTAATTCGAACTCTTTAAAGTCAATTAATTGATTCTTTTTTAAATATTAAATTAGATATAAAAATATCTTATCAAGTCATATTTTTTTAAATTAGTAGATAGTAATTACCCTATGTACTTACTTTTACAAATTTCTTCACAATTATATCTCAGAACTAGACGTAATTCCATGGCAAGATCAAGTAATTTGGGTTGCACGCGTCCTGGCACGGCGCTGGTAAATAACCAGATGACAAAATGGTTGAACAGCGCAAATCAATTCTGATGAGAACCAGCCATTTCTTGAGTCTGAAAACACACGAAGACAGGATTGTGTCAAGTTCACTGCAGATCGCGTTACAGTCATTACACAACTGGTTGCTGATCACTTATCGCTTTCAGCTTATATAGTAAATACACTCTACATTTTAACTCAAGGCTAAAAATCAAACAAACTAATACCAGTATATAAAAATCTCCAAAGCTGGCATTTACGTGTATACTGTATTAACATTCATAAAATATGACAAAAAATAAAATAATACCTATATTTCATTCGGATGTATTCATATAAATTTCACCAACAAGTTACACCATAGCAATGTATACTGAACTTTTTTTAAACACCATTATTCAATACTGTTTATCTTTGACCCTAGAGCTTTGCCACACACTCGGAAACAATAAAATTTAACTTCACATAAAAATAAATGACAATTTAAAATCAATTTTCTCCTCTACGGATTATTACACAATGAAACGATGATATCTTAAGAAAAATGATTGGTCCACGATAAACCGCCGAGAAAAAAATGATTGCTTCCAGCTGGATTTCTAAATAGGTTGGAAATTGAACTCTAAAAATAAAACAACAATTTCTAACAACGTCCAAATGTTGATGCTGATGCACTCTCGAAAGTATTAAACTAAAGTTAATTTTCATCATCAAACTTGTTGTCATTATCCTCATTTCAACTGGTTCCATCATCAAGATTCATTAACGAGACAAACGAAAACATTGGCTTTAAGAGCATCTCGATGAGCTGGTTGCGAATGATTCATTTAATTTATCTGCCTGCAAATGGCCTGAACTGATGAGAACCTGCACACCCGTTTCCATTTCTATGCACAAGCTGCAAATTCTTGAAATATTTCTCAAACAATATTACTGGCGTATACTGCTCCAGCAACACGACTGCTGCTTACTCATCTTGCTTTATTAAACCCCCAGCAGGTGAAATATAACTTTTCAAGTACCCACTGTTTTTACCCAACAGACGTTAGGACATTGTACTACGACTTCATTATCAGTGCTCTTTGTACTGCCCTTTCAGCCTGACCTGAGTTACTAGCTGACTTTGTTCTTGCGTGAAACACAGGCTTGCAAGCGGAATTCTCCATTTCCTTCCTCCAGAGGGCTCAACCAGCTGACGCTCTGGCCTGAAAACGACCATTTATTTTCATTTCATAGCAAGAGGGTTGAAGAGAATGTGGAAATAAAAGTCTTTGTCACATGTCTCCAGGATTGGACACATGGTAGTAATCAAGCTGACACTTGTGTTCAGGTGCGTTAACAACGTTGGCAAATGATTTACAACTTTCCTGCATAAAAATTTATGTGCAGGAGTCCGGATCTAATTTATACCACATCAAAAATTCCTTTTCCATCTTCCATTTTTTTTATTATCTCTGTGCGGTTATTAATCAATACTTCAATCACAGGCAAATATGATGGAAAAAGTTGATTGTAGCCTATTGTGGTTTTAAAATTGAAAACACTTAAACTCAATTTACTGACAATGTATAGAAAACAAAAAAATAAATTAGCATATTGCTTTAATTTATAGCCGCAGCAACAAATCTTTTTCATGGCGCTTTTGATATGACGCTAATCCAATTTGGTAACACAAATCGTGCTAATTTGCTGCGCGCCAAATCAAGAACATGCATTCAGAAAAAAAGTTAAAACTTTTATAATGAGTTTTTAGTATTCAAAATGATGCTCAAAAACAAATTGCATTTTTTTCTTTCTGTTTATCTAAAAAAAAAACTTAATTACTTGGAAAACAATAAATCGTTTTTTTGTTTGAGCATATTTTTTAGGTATTAAAAATATATGAAATTTACCCATCACTTAAAAAAAAAAATATTTGATATTCCAGACCTTTTTATTTATTCTTTATTTAATATGAAATATCAAATTATCCTCAAAATCCATACTTCACAAGTGCATTCAAATTTAATCATACCACACATTGGACGTTATTTTTAAATGACAATGAAGTCGTTTGTAAAATATTTGAACCGACCTGGAAAACTAATGAAGATTAATAGACCTACACCGTCGACGTAATCCAATTTTCTCGCTTGCTACCAGCTGTGCGCAGCTCGAAAAATCTAATTTCCACTCTTCAGTTTTACTGCTTTACAATTTTATACAAGTTAATATCGCGTTCAATAGAGCATTGATAGAAATTCCACCATAGATCAAAGGTAAGATAAATAAACAACTAATCAGAATTCACAATTGCTTTTGAGTAACTTTAAAATAAATAACATAACTTTAACTATATTGTCCCATAACATCATTAAGTCATTAGGTGCAAAAATATTACTTAGAATTGCAATTATACAAGTTTATTTTCAGTTGCCACATCATGGCCACAGTTCAAAAACTCGTTTTAGTATTGTAGATATGCTGTCAAGCATATTTCTCTTGGGTAATTAAAAACAAATATTTGTTTTAATCATTAAATATTATTACTGCTTCTGGCCTAAATCCACTCGAATTTAAATCTTTTCTTACACAATTTGCCTTACTAAGTCAGTAATTAAAAAGAACTTATTATGCCACATTCTGACATGTAGCACTAACCCAAAGAACTACAATGGACAGCCCAGCTGTAGAAATCTTCACCCAATTAAGACTGGTTCAATCTTGAGTCTTTTAAACCTAGTTGACTTGTTCAATTAAAAGCTCTTGCCAACAGGCTCATTGCCAGGCTCAGATTGTTTGTTCTTTAACCCAAACACAATGTTATACAATACGATTCAAATGCAAATGCTGATTTTGAAGAACCTTTCATGCTGCATAAACTTGGCATATACAAACTTATAATATTATTTTTTTTTTATTTCAAATGTCATTATTTTTATTAAAACCGAATAAATAAACTTGTAAAAATTAAAGTAAATATTTTAATTCATAAATTCAACATTAAAAAAAATTTTGTCTGAATTATGAGACATAGAATCACAGCTTTTACATCAATGTCATTTTTATAGTTTTGCTCATATTTTTCATGCTTGTCAGAAGTAATCATATATGACATTCATCATGCATTACTAATTTGTACAATAGAAAATGCTGTTATCAGATGTGCATTCACTAGAACAAAATAATATATGCAATGCACATAATATATACAAGTATGTATACGCAGCATACATACAAGATACTTAAATTATCAAGAAAAAAAATCTATAGAAATCGATGCATTTCTTTTCATAGTAACTTGGGTGGCTTAAGATGCAAGCTGACACAAATTTAATGAAGCTTCAAAAATTCTTTGTACACTTGAATTGAAAAATAATACTTGATTATAAAAATAATAAACATTATTCATACAATATTAAGTATTAAATTATTTTTTTGCTCTTTACATGTTACATCGTTTATTTAAAAAATCTACAAAGAAAATTGCAATTACGCAAATTGCTGCTTCAATCTTAAAAAAAAACAAAAAAAACTAAATAAGTAAAAAAATTACGGTACCTGCAAATTTCTTTCTGCGCACACGAAAACGAAACCGGCACACACAAGCAACTGCTGCTTGTTGCATCCAATGTACCTCGTATAGACTGTATTTTGCCTTTATGCCGTAAGATAGATCAAAAGTTCTTTTATATTATATACTCAACTTTGACCTTAAAATAATACAAAACAAACAAAAAATAACTTGTACGTTTTCTTGACTTAAAATATATATCGATACCAATAAAAAGAAAAACCTTTTATATGATTTGATTGTTTGGACAATTCAATGAACTGAGAAAAAGAAAAAGAAATAGCAAACGCTATTTGTGAAAAAATAGCATACAAAGCACATTTCATTGTGAGCCAACAATAACAATTTCAATGGTAACTATTGAACCTTAAAATTAGATTTGGTTTGTTTCAATTCATGGGTTTACCTAAAACACCACAGTTTTTTTACACTAAAAATATTGGCAGGGTTATTGGTTTATTTTACTTCTACAACCAACTGAGCTTCACAGCTTAGTTCAGCCTTTCAGGCAATCTTCAGCCGCTCGCTCTGACGGCTGCTTCAGCAAGTAACGAAACGGTCATGTTTATTATTTGCAAAACATATTAAGCATGATAAATTCAGCATAATCTTATTTTAAAAAAAAAACTACTGAGAACTATATGGTGTGGCTTGCATACTTGTGATATGAATTTATGCTACAGTGCCAGAACCAGAAGTAAATAAACTCTGCAAGACAACAAGCTAAGCGTGAAAACGTTCCATTCCATTTCCAGGTATGAAACTGGAATAGAATTATTGCGCCGTAATAATTTGTTCAAATTTTTATTTTTTGGCGGATTTATTTGAAAAACAAATAAAAACACTGAAAAGGAAAGGTATAAATGACTTCCCGCTCGGCTACTCAGTTGGAACCAATAAAGTGAGTAAAGAGAAAGAGAAATTGTTAAACTCTGGGCCAAACCCATTTTCCCGCCACTTGCATTCATAATGTACCAATAAATTTCTCACTTGGGGTATAGGGAATACGAGAGCAAGAGTAGCTAATATTCAAAGGCTATTCACACACCTATACAATATACCTCGCTACTGTTTACAGTCTAAAATTAGCAAACAAACACAAAATGTAAATTTAAATATAGTAATTTCCCAAGTGACTGTCCCATTTTTAAAGAAAAACCAATACACATTTACCATATATACTCGCGTATAAGTCGATCCGCGTATATAAGTCGACCCTGACTTAAAACGGGTCAAAAACCATTGAATTCGACCATCTAAATTTTATTTTTTTATTATTTTATTTTTTTAAACCTTAAAACGGCTATTGATCTGCGTATAAATCGAACCAAATAAAATAAAAAAACTAAAATAAAAAAACTAAAAAAATAAAATAAAAGATTTGGTCCAAAAATCTTCGACTTATACGCGAATATATACGGTACATACATATGATAGACAAAAAGATATTGGATTTTTTTTTTTAAAAAAAAAATCCATTTGCTGATTATTTCGGTGCTATTACGATTCCGATGATTCAGATGACGCTAGTTTTTTTCCCCTTGAAAACGCGTGGTTTGATTTCACTGAAAGAAATCATTATCTGAGAACTCAAAAACATGATCCATACAAACAAATACGTTAATTACACAACATGAGCTTTTTTTGTTGTAAGAATAGACAAATCTAATCAACTCACATGAAATCCTCATTTCAAAAAACTTGAAACTAAGGAACTTTAAGATACGACATTTTTTGACCTCGATGTCACCATATGAAGCCTGTTTTAGATGTTACTTTACTGCACGTTTAGTTTTTATTGACGACGAAAACGATGTAATAATTGTTTGTTTACTTTATTTAAGTACCGTACCGGTATAGTAACAAAAACTATTTACATCCATATTTAAGCCCTAGTCGCATAAACAGCACCTAATTAAATAGTATATAAAGCTCTTAATTATAAAAATAAACAAAATGTCCTAAAACGAATCATTTCTTTATGGTTGGCCACATTTTATTCAATTCACAGTACACATAGAAAGACTTAATTACTAATTGAGTTTTAATTTGTCTCCGAATTCACACTTTAAGTCATAAAGCTGTTTTTTTCTCGCACGCGTGCCTTTGTGTCAAGCCGAATGTACACGTCTAATAAGTGAGTTGAATCGAGAGAGAAAATGGTGAGCGTGGCGAAGGCGAACAATGAGTGAATTACTAAGGTGTTTTTCACGTGATATCGAGAAAGGCTAAGCAATTCAGTGAACGATGCGTTAAAAAAAGAGTTCTTCGAGATGAGTGAAATGTTTTCTTAAAGTGTAGACACAACTTAGCAGTGTACTGGTAAGTGGAACACGTGACTGACCTGCGTTTCCATCTTTTTTCCCCACTATATACATCAGGTGATTTCCACGTAAAATCATGTCTTAAAGCTGTACTTTCAGTTGCACATTTGCACCTAAAAAGGTCATTAGTGCATCTAAAAGATGAACTTTTCAACAAAAAATGACAGTTTTATACATAAATACACATTTTATTTCTTGGTGATACATTATAAGAATATAAACCACTGTTTATCGATATCATAAAGTTGACTTTAAAAAAATGATCTTTGACACCAACTTCCATTATTTCTCCACACAAGCGCACTTACTCTTTTTGTTTGTCTAAATACTGTAAATTTGCAATCTTACAAGTTACAGACACATATTTTTCTCCTTTTTTCTATCTTTCCTTCCATTTACATTTTCTAACCTGGCATATCTTCCAAGCGCAGCGAACAAAGATAAATGCAAAAACTTTTCAACTCGCTTTGGCAAACTCAAAGTGCAATATGCGTGTAATTTTACACGGACATTAACTTAGAAAAGTTGAAAATTTGTTTTAAAAGTTAATTATGACCTATAAGACCAAACGGTATAAGAGATAAATCGAATAGAATTCCTCTTAGAACGATTAAATTTTATAAAATCATTTCGGATCGTCTTTAAGTGCACTATTAAAAAACAGCAATTCTTTCATTTCGCGGCTAAGATAAATTGAAGCAAATTAGAACTGCGCAAATCACAATGGATCTATTTTTACACTTTTAAGTTTTTCTTATGATTTTGACATCAGACGTTAAAGGAAATTAGCAATTTGGTGCGAATTATAACGCGCGTATCAAGCGTTAATGCCTTAATGTATTTTAATTTGATAATTTGCATTCTAAACGTGGATTGTTTGCGTAAAAATAAATTGACACTTGATTATTGGACCCTATGTCAAAATCATGTTTAATTAAACGAGCTGTTGATGCTTATTTTATCTTTAATTCTCTTCAGATTAGACAATAATGCACTAATTCCTAGCCACAAACTTATCGCTCCCCCCCCCCCCTCTATTTAGCATATAAATTATTATCAATAAGCTAATTACACTGCAAACGTCATTAGTTTTTAAATTAGAAATTGTGAAAGATAAAAATAATAGTCAGATAAAGCAGAAAACGTGTAATGAAATGTAAATTGAAGTTAGCCAGGTTTTTTTCATTTTACCACAGAGAAAAAAAAATCAATGTAATCTTTTGTTTGTTAAGTAGCCAAAAACAGCGTTAACAATTTTTTAGTAGAAACTTTAATGTCAAAATTCGCAGTTTAGTTTTTACTATGTACTTTGAGGATAGATTTTGAGTAAACATTTCACGTCGTATAGCAGTAAATTGCAGTTAGTAAATTATTAAATTCAGTTTAAAACTAAATATTTAAAGAAAAAAAATATATAATCTCAATAAAATTATACGTTGAATTTGCTGCTTCAGTACGAATAAGACTTAAGAAAGGTCAGTACAGATTTACATTGACGTCTTACATCTGTAAAAGTAAAAAGAGAAAATTTGAATAAAATAACTATTTCTAAGTAAACTTTATTCCATTTTTCTTCTTTTTTTCTAGGGGTGCAATAGATAAATTGCATTTACGTTTGTTTTCCACGAATAAATTTTTTTAAATGTTTTTGTTAAACACCAAATCACAAAATTATAAATTTTTTATTTTTTCTCTAATTATCTAAAAAAAGCTTTAATGCAGACTTTTACTCCAGACTTTAAAAGTCGAAAGGTTCTCTTCAGCAAAACATAAAACTTGATGAAGATCGTTAAGATCTGAAAAACTTTGTTTCTTCAAATTAAAAAAAAAATATTAAAATAAATGAGAAATAAAACATTTTCGCAATAAAGCCTTTTCACTTATCGCCAGAGGACGCGACCGAGCGCGCTCTGCGCATGCGCAGTTACGTCGGTGGTTGGAAAAAGTCAGAAATTTCAAAGGGATTTTTGACATTTTCCTATTTACTGTCCGATTTTAATGCGGATTTTTGCATTACTCATCGGAATTAGGTAGTTTTCATCAAACTACTTGAATTTACATAAAAAAATTTATTTTTAATAAGTAATTTTTAAGTTTTGACCGATTTTTCAAAACTGCATAACTGCACATGCGCAGAGCGCGCTCGGTCGCGCCTTCTGGCGATAGGTGAAAAGGCTCGTGTTACACCTGAGTCTACGACTTCAAATCAGCACAAAATACGCCCTTAAAATTTAACTGGTAAAGCAATCTTCAAAAACTTAAAACATGATAAAAAAAAGGCCATGGCTATTTCCACACAATGTGTGGAAATAACACAGTGGCTATTCCCACACATTGTGTGGAAATAGACATGTCTATTCCCACACAATGTGTGGGAATAACGCAATTTCCACACATTGTGTGTGAATAGACGTGTCTATTCCCACACAATGTGCGGAAATAGCCACTGCAACACAAATGTAGAAATAGCCGACTCTGTATAAGGACCGTCTATTCACACATTTGAAAATAAAAATGAAAATAAAAATGGAATGTGGGAATAGACGTGTCTATTTCTACACAATGTGTGGAAATAACACAGTGGCTATTCCCACAGAAAAAAAACAACTAAAAATACGAAAATGAGATTTTAAAATTATATTTTTATTGATGAAAATTACATAAGATTGAAGACAACCGAATAATTACTAAACCGCTTGCAAATGTAAGAATCCTTCTAGATTCTCTTAACATTTAATCCACCCTTTTTTAAACATGCAACATGAAAATATTCGTTGCAAGTTGTGCATTCAACCATATTTTTAGCTCTAAAGTAGCTTCCAAGTGAGCGCGAAGTGAATTTTGAACAAAATCATATTTAGAGGGACATTCCTTTGCGCAAAGCAAA